>CM076584.1:1647987204-1648340138 GCA_034641835.2 Pinus albicaulis | reverse complement strand
AAAACAGAATGGTTAGTGTTTGAGGTTAATACTGAAAACAGAGGTACAGGTATTTGGTGCACCTTTTAAACTCATAAAACAGAGAGTGTGTTTCCTAAAACAACTGTTGCACTTACTTTTTCACCTAAACTAGGTCTGCTTGCTCATTACACTATATTGTCATTCTGAAGACTGTTAGACAGAGTTTTCTAAAGGTGAAACAAGGTATTTTGTTGATGATTGAGCATTTGTAGATGATTGTGCATTTACTGATGATCAAGTAAACAGCAAGGGCAGAGTTATAAAGGCAGTGATTGACTTCTCAAAGGGTCACAAGCGAAAAGTTCCCCTCTTGACACAGTGGGCTATTTTCACCTAACCACAGAGTCTCTTCTTTTCCCACTGTGTGGTCTCCATATAAGTTTGCTAACAGGGGCAAAATTCGAGGTAAAAAACTTAAAAAGCAGGGTTATAATTTTGAAGTTTGGTTTCAAAAAAAAACAAAAATACAAATGCAAACAGGCCTCTAAGCAAAGGTCACAAGAGGGGATGTGTTCAAAACTGTGCCCAAAGAGTCTACAAAGCAGTTCTTACACATAGTGCCATTGTTAAGAAAGATTCAGAGCTAAAGTGTAACCAAGTTTGAAAGATTGTGGTTAATGAGTGCAGAAGAGTTTATTCAAGGAAGCCTTGTTGAATCACAAGGTCCATAACTGTCAAAGCAGTTTGGTGGCTTGTCTCAATCCAGGAAAACATTCTTCATATATTGAAGGCAGTGTGACTCTTTCAAGCCTGTTTTTAATCAGAATGCCTCCAAGGCGAGATCACAAAGGCGGACAACATAAGAGATATGAACCTACCTCCATAGAAGACATCAATGCTCATCCTTCAGTACTTTTCAATTTCCATGAGGTAGGCTGTCTTGATTTCTGTCAAAGGATAGAGGAAGTCAAGAGTTTCTCACCACTTACACATTTGTGTGCTTTAAGGTTCAAGGACAAACACTTCGAGCTTGCAGATCTTGATTTCAAAATCTCTCCAAGGTATATATCCAAAGCTACCAAGATCCCGTATCATGGTGAAAAGTGGTTTAAACAAGCGCATCTTGATTTGGAGGACTATAAACCTTTCATCAAGCCAGAACATAGGGAGACCATCACTGCTATTTTTCCTTTCTCCTATCTTCTTGACAGTTATGCGCCACTGATGAAGGCCATAATGAGATACTTCACTTGTGAAGGGAGGTTTAGCCAAATCTTTGCTTATCATGTTCGCTTGTTGATGCATTTTACCAGGAGAAAGCAATTAAACCTTCCATACTTTTTGTCCAAGAGCATAGAGAAGATGGCAACTGCTGTCCAAAAGAAAGCTCCACCTCAGAAAATCTCTTCTCTCTTTCATCATTCCTTGATCAAAATCATCTTCTTGCACCAGCTGGAGAAGAAAGGGGTTTCATGGGAGTCCTTCATTAGCCATGCCGATTTCGCCACTGTCCCTCCTGTTCATATGTCTCCTACTCCGCCTGTCCATCGCCCAGTGCCTTTATCTAGTAGGCCTACCCCTAAAAAACTCAAGATGATCACTGGGCAGCCAAGCACACAAGGAGAAGGAGAGGGCAGTGAGCCACAGGGAGAAAAGAAAGTTGATGAGCAGCAGCCAGATTTTGAGGGACAGCAGCGGTTGGATATCATTGGACAGTAGCAGCTGGAGGTTGATGAACAGCATCAATTTCAGTTAGAGGGACAGCAGCTGGAAGTTGATGAACAACATCAATTTCAGTTAGAGGGACAACAGCAGACAGAGGTTGATGAACAGCATCAATTTCAGTTAGAGGGGCAGCAGCAGACAGAGGTTGAGGTACAGCAGCAAGTACAGGAAAAGGAACAGCAGTGGACAGAGTTTGAAGAGCAGCAGGTTGAGCAAGCAATTGAGACATCTTTTGAGCCACAAGCTGGACAGGATGCTGAGGAAGGACAGCAAGCTGAAGCTGCCGCCACAATGGTGACCAAAACTGTCCCTAAGAAGGGGAAATTGCCCAAGAGAACAACTCCTAGCTTACCAAGGAGAAAGAGCGCTAGATTGGCCTTCAAAGGCAAAAGTACAATTGGAGAAAGCGCCAAGCATGGAGGTGAAGCAGCTGTCATCCCTATCCCAAGCGATGACAGCGACAATGAGGCACGCATCCTTGAGAACCTCCTCATTCACAAAGAAGGGCAAATTGAGGTTTTACAAGAAGATCTCCAAAGGGCAAGGAATTTCAATCAATTCTTGGAGGTTGAGAACAAACAAATGAAATTTCATGCACCCATTCATGAGGCAAGGGCCATCAAGTACAAAAAGGAGGCGGAAAGGGCGCAAGTGAGAATTGAAGAGCTTATTGGCGAATTTGATGATGAGGAAGAGGAGGACCAGCCTAGGGGAAAGAGGCCTAGAACCATCGGGCTTAGGAGAGCTTTGGAGAAGCAGAAGGCTGAAGAACAAGCTCAATTCGAAGCTTTTCCTCTCACTACCCTCTTTGAGCGGGAAATTGGGGAAAACAAGGAAGCTTGGCTTGAGAGGGCTAACCAGCATTTGGAGACCAAGCTTGAGAAGGCAAACAGGGATCTCGAGCTACAGAGAAAGAGAACACTCCACTTTCAGAAGCTAAACCAATTCGCCCGGCGCAAATTGAAGGTAGCACAAGAAAAATTGAAGAAATTGAAGGAGAGGCGCCTAGCACGGAAGGAAGCAAAACGCACATCAGCCCTCGATATTTTAGCTTCAGCTTCGGAACATGTCTCCATGGACCCTTGAGGGTCATCCATGCCAATTTTGGGCCTGTTTCGAAAACTTTTTGTTTTTTGGCATTTTTGGGGTTTTTGCCAAAAACTCATAAATGCGCCATTTCAGTTTGAAGAGTCGTCAAGGGAGAAGGGTGATACCAATGGATTCCATAATTTCATGAGCAGCTCTCCAGCGATTTTCAGGGCATTTGAAGATCATTCGCCCCTCCAAATTGGCGAAAAACAGCCTCATTTTGCACATTCTGCCCGCCATATCAGCAGCCTGCTATTTTCTGGGTTTTTGCGCACATGTACAGTTTTGAGGGACTTTCAGAGATCAGATTGAGGTGATTCCACTTGCACCGGAAAGCAGACACAGAGAGCTTTCCAACGAGCCATCATGAGCCTCATTTCGACATCGGGAAGGCTTCCATTTGCATCCAGCAAGTCAGGGGACCTTTTTCAGGCATAAATATGAAGTATTTTTGCAATTTTTGAATTCCAAAAATCTGCTTTTCCCAAATGTGCGTTAGGCTATTTTTATCATGGGAAAATCATGTAAAGTCAATATAATTTCCGTTTTTAGCAGTTTTTTAGATATTTTATTAGATATTTTGTGCCTTGGGCTTTGCAAAGCCACAAGGGCAAATTTAGATATTTTGACTTGGCCAATGGGATAGCTAGTTGCTCCATGAGGTTTTCCTCCTTCTAGCCTATTTATCCCATGCTTCTCATTGTAAATCAAGAGGCTGAACTTGAGAGAAGAATTAATGCATTGGTCATATGAGCTTTGAAGAATACACTTGAGTTATGATGTTTGGATTGCCTCTTGGATGCTTTTGAGAAATGTTGAAGGCTTGTTGATGGATTCCTTGACATGGTAGAATGGTATAGTGCTTCTTAATGTTGTTTTGTCTTCTAGTTTTCACTCATATTTCATTTTTCTTGCTGCTATAGATCAGTAAAGATTTATTTTGAGACATGCCCATGGAGGCACCTCAAAATCCCCGAATCTTCATAGCTTGATGTTTTCTTCTCCCTTAGTTATGCTAAAGAATTCTTAGCTGCTCTTTAGTAACCTAAGGTGTTGTTGCTAAGTTTTATTCATCAGTTCCATGTATGTTGAGTAGGATGTATGGTTTTCCCTACCTACCTATCAGCTGCCCATTGTTCTGTCCATAAAACTTTCTCTTTGACTGATTTGTTGATCATTTTGTTGAACCAAGGAGGCCTAGTCCCGATCTAGCCCTTTGCCTAAAACTATGAAAACTTATTTGTCCAAATGCCCAATGACTTAGAGACTATGTTTAGGCGTTCCGGCATAGTTCATGAGTTGTTAGTTTGTCTCATGTGTTTTCCCCAAAGTCTGATAGCCATTTCCCGAAGTTAGAGGGTCTTATACCTCTATGTATGGCTGGAATGTTTGATTTCTATGTATTGATTAGCTTATAGTTATTCCTAGCATGATCAATGGCTTGCTATTACATGTTTATGTCCGCTATTAACTAGTTTGCACTTGAAATCCCTTGTCTTTCACCAACTTATTGTTCATTTAATCCATTTTGCCCGGAGATCCCTTCTATTGTGAATCAAATCGGCCCTACAGCAGCTTTACATCATCGCCTCATTAGCTTCCTTGACCTGTTTGACCCCATAGCCCAATTTATCTACATATTGTTATCCAGTTTATGTATTTGATCAGTTTCATCCCTCACAAACTTAAAAAACCAAAAAAACCAAAAACATACTTCATAACTAGCCTAATATCAGAACATCGCAAGTAAAACACACCGACATCTTTTGACCCCATAGCCCAATTTATCTACATCTTGTTATCCAGTTTATGTATTTGATCAGTTTCATCCCTCACAAACTTAAAAACTAAAAAAACCAAAAAACATACTTCATAACTAGCCTAATATCAGAACATCGCAAGTAAACACACCGACATCTTTTACACTTATAGAGAGAGCCCTCTCTGAGTCCAGGAAGGCTAGGTCCTTGGGCTCCAAAGCTTGGTTTGATGTTACATCGTCATTTGGCTAGCCAATCGGCCAAATCACGGGACCCTAACAACTGGCACTTGGGAGGAAAACACAAAAGGGTGTTACCAGTTCTCCTCAATGGGATGGGTTCTTGTAAGTCCTCAACACTTCAGATCTGAAATCCCTCTCTCTTGATGGTGTAGAAAACCAGGACAAAAATGGTAGCAAAATGTGACAATGATGGTGGATCAAAGTCAGACCAAAATTATAGATCCAGAGTGATCTTTAGGCAACAAAAGGTGGTAAATGAATGGGAAAACCCTTCTATTTATAACAAAATATTGAGTTAGTCTAGATATTGGTGCAGAATTAAAATATTATTAACCAAATCAAGATCCAAATTTTATGGAATATTTTATTATATTTGTTGGAGGGAAAAGGAATTTGACTTGGGTCAAATCCCTTTATTTCTAAATAATAAATAAATAAATGATTTATTTATCATTTTAAGGATGTGGTTGAGTAATAATCAAATAAATAATGATTTATTTAATTATTTATGGGTGATTTAGTCATATTTAACAAATAATATTATTTAAATAAGGTTTAAATAATTATTCTTAGAAAATAATAAGATAAATAATGATTTATCTAATGAATTTCCTTGTTTTGGGTTAAATATAATCATAAATATTAACTAAATTGATGTTTAACTAATTATTCCTTGAGGAAAATCAAACAAATGTAGATTTATTTGATATTTCCTCATGGTGTTTCCTGTTTAGACCATAAACAACTTAATAAAGGTGGTTTACTAAGTTATTTTCATAGTGAAAGCAATTTTACTTAGGGTAAAATTGGTCTTACTTGGTGTACTTGGGTCCATCTAATGATAATAGGTTAGATGACCAAAAAATGGTGTAACAATAGGAACCAAGAAGCCCTGGAGGAACTATGTTAAAAAATTCAATAGAGACCAATTAAATTATAGGAGGGTGTTGATAAAATCATATGCGGGTATAAAATGGAGGGAAACTTTATCCTCGAAGAGGCATACAACTTAGTAATTAGATACGCAAATCTCCAAGAGGACCAAATTTGGAAGAAAATACGGAACTTGAAACATTGGGCCAAATTCAGTATGTTCCTTTGGAATTTTGGGCCACCACAAGACCGTAACATGGGCAAAAATTTAGAAAATAGGTTTCCAATGGCCCTCTTGATGCAACCTATGCAAGGGGAGAAAGAAAAAGTGAATTACCTAAAGGATGAATTCTCCTATGTCACAATCTGGTGGGATTAAGGATCTAATGTCTTCTATAAATTTGACAAAACTCATGGAAACATTATTACCACTATCTCAAAAATGGGAGACAAAAGGTATCAAATCAAATCATTAATCAGGCTTAGAAACCTCATCCATGTTTTGTCTTATGGTAGAATTGTGTAGTATCCCCAAATAGGGAAAGCAACAATATAGCTCATAAAATGAAAGCAGTAGCAAGTATTTAACGCATGATATCATGATACCAATATAATGCCATATTATTAACCATATATGCAGCAAAAAAGTATAAAACAATAAGACATAAACCATAGAATGTGACCACACAGGCCTCCAATACATAAATACTCTCAAAAGTGAGATGATTTTGCAATACAAAATGCAGAGAGCTGCTACAACACAGTCATATGATGCATAGCTATAGCTGACGATGAAACAATGATGTAAAAATATTGATATAGGCCCCAATAGAATCTAAACATACAGATCCAGGCACTAGATCAGATTTCCAAGCCAACCCAAGAGGGTTTCTAGAAAATGCACATAATGTGTCAATGTAAGCTGCAGCCCTAGGGCTGGAGATATGTTGCATCAAATGAAATGAGAAGATATGGCTGAAGCTGATGTAGATAGGTACAAATATTTCCTATGGATGAAAGAATGGCTCCTCCATTGAAGAAATCACCCCTCAAAGCAACCACTACAACTACCCCTACAACTCCTCCCTAAAATAATGCAGATCTCGACTGAAAATGCAATGTAGGGGATAAATACTCCTTGGCCCGATGCCAAATGTGTCAAATAAGCCCAAGGGGCTTCTTAATAGGACTCGTAATGGATGGAAACCTTCCTCCACTAAAAAACTAGCTCTAAAGTCACCCGATCTAATCCTCCACTACTGCACCCTGCAACACAGCACAATAACCTGCAGAAACTATGTTGATGAAGAAAGCTATAGCTTGGTTTGAAAACCTGAATGTGGAAATTAAATTCAATGCTCTTCTAAGAGGCCTCTCAAGGAAAGAGGTGGGATTCCCGCTCGGGAACACCCGGTGCTAAACGACACAACAATCTCAACAAAACAACTGAAGAATGCAAGAAGTCTATACAGAACACATACAAAATAATAATCAAAACATAACCCCATATGGCTGCCATCCTTTTCCTTATATAGATTATGAGCTTCCTTGCCCTTGGCCCCACTCAATTAGGTCATTTCCCCCATGAGATCAATCTCCCTCCAATAATGCATTATTCCTCATTTAATAACCACTCCTCCATAACATCACTGTTGACTTGGTAAAAATTGTCTGGATCAACATGATCCAACCCCTGTTCATACTCAAAGGTTCTTTATTTAGCTGCTTAGAAGGTCTCCTTTCACACTTGAAGTGTTTTTATTGCTGCCAAAGAGATTTATGGGCCTCCCTACCCACTTATTCACCTACCTAGTGACAAAATGATCTATAATATTCCATTTATCTAAAAGCTAAATTTTAGGAATATTAAAGTGCTCCCCTCCAAAATTTTGCTTGTCATCAAGTGTAATATTCCAAATCAAGAAAATGCTACAACAATGAGAATATCTCAAGATATTCTAAAGTTGGAGCTCCAGCAATAAGCAAACACAATAATGGTGCAACAACAACACTAAACTCATATAAATGTGAGAGAAATCCATAGCCTTCTCATTAAATAATAGCAGCAACAAATACATACAATATCTTGAGGGAAATGATACTCAAGATAAGCAATGCTCAACCTCAAGAGACTAGTACATAAATCATGACAAAACCACTACTATACAATGTATACCAAGCTATGACAGCGCAATTTTATAGAGAAACTGCATGCTACAAATGTTAAGTACATAGATATATCAATACATGGCCCAATACAACATTGGAGAGATGATCTCAGCTCCCAAAGACTACCTCCTATCAATCCTAGAAGGATTGACTATAAAATGCAAAATATGCAAAATGCTGAAGTTGCTGGGTAGCAGTAGCAACTCAAAAATAGAACTGGATGGAGATGGATCTAGATGATTCCCAAACTGAATGTGCTTCATCCAATGGATATTTAGGATGAAAGGCTGATCCCTTCTCCAAAGATCTCACCCTCCAACAATCTGCAAGAGCCCCACTGCAATTTCTTCTCTCAAAATAGCGCAGTTACTAGATGGAGCTGCACTGTAGGGTTGGGGAATGAGTTGGCCTTGATGCCAAAGTCTGCAATTAGCTCCATAATGCCTCCAATATGATCTCCCAAAGAGAAGTGAGACTCCTCCTTTGAAAAATAGCTGATGGAGGTGGTGTAGTGAACCTTCACTGCAACACCCAGCAACACAGTATTATTCTGCTGCAGAAATAACGTTGTCTTGATGGAGGATGCTTGGCCTCAAATCTAGATGTGAGGAAAAACATTCCAATCCCTCAAGAGGCCTCTCAATAAGGAGAAGGAATCCTAAACAGGAATTCCTCCCGACAACTCTTGCTAAACAACAAAGAATGCACAATTGTCTGAATAGACAATGAGATGAATAATACAAGCATGAGAAACAATGGTTGCCTTGCTCTCCTTTTAAACAAGTGAAATCCCCTCTCCATGGGTCCCACTCCCTTTAGGGTTTCCTCCACCAAATAACCCTTTCCTCATTCATACTGTGTTGCTTCTCTAGGTGTGCTCCACCTCTTGGCCCAACATTGTTGACTTGGTCAAACTTGACCTTGTCCACTTGCAAATAACCCTTTTCACACATGAGCGTGTGAAAACCAGATCCAATGATGATCCCCTTTCATACTTAGAGGGATTTTATTGATATTTTTATCATGCATGGGTCTCCTTACCAATTATTCTCCTCCTAGGTGAAATCAACAAAAATTAATGTTCCAAATTATCGTCGGAAAATTTGGGAACATTACAGTCCTCCCCTCCCAAATGTTGCTTGTCCCCAAGCAACTGCAAGGACAGAACTGGATAGCCTCTCCTCAAGGCATGGAGTCTATAATGTGTTGAGGAACATCTTCCTCATGTGAATCCTCCACCCCCCAAGCAATAATCCATGCAAAATGAGTTACCTCCCAACTAGGAAACTTCTAGAAACTATCTTCCACCTTTGGCTCCAGCAAAGTAGGTGGGATGTAACTATGCTCATGGTAGAAAATGTAGACTACCCCACGCTGTCCTTCTCTCCACTCATGATAAGTGTAGAGAAAGTGCTAATCCTGGGCTGCAAAATACTTGCCCTCAAGTGGCAAGATGAAGACTAGATCCCCAAGGACTTCTCCTCCAACGCTGCAAATCATGCTGGCCCAAGTCTCTCCATATATGATGAGTTGGAAGTCATCATCATATGGCATCTCATTCCACATATGGTTCACCTCATAATGAAACAAATGAGCTGCTGTAGTGGCCATACCATCTCCCATGCTCCCTCTAGAACCTGTAGTGCAAAGTGTGTGGAAGTTTTCTCCCTTCAAGGACACATCCACCCAATGTGTCTCTCCTCCAATTCTGCTCCCAAGAAAAGCTATAGCAATATCAATCAAGGGAAACATAAGGAGAATCATGCTAGCTTCCATGTGAAGAAAAGGAGAAGGACAATGGTCTCTCAACTGTAGCCAACGCAGTTTGACTCTCCACTGCCATAGAAAATAAAACGATGGGTGGCCTCCCCACCATCCTCTTGCTGCCCCAATCTCTTCCCAAACCTGGAGAAGGTGAATGATATAGTGTGCAATGCAAGTATGTTCTCCATGAGAAGTCTCCTCTCCAAATCCTCTTACGAAGTGATCATCCATAATGGCCTCATGTAGACCATGAAAACTAGAAGGAATAATATCCTTCCTTTGAGAAAATCCCTGCACATATATGGTTAAGAGATGCATATATAGAGATAAATCTATATGCAAGTCAACAATAATCTTACCATATGTTTTTCTCATAGAAATGGAGTGGCTCATAGATGAGTCTCCCCTCATCCTCAAAGGGGAAAGAGTTGACTATGCTAAATCCTCCATCTCCTCATGATCCATGGAGTGCCTCCTCAAGTTCTTTAAGTGGTCCTTCCCACAAGAAGAAAAGAAATGCAATGTGGCCCTCATGGTTGGCCCATGGTTCCTCCTGAAATGTACAACATGTATATTAAGGAGAATCATGCTCCCAATGGGCATCTGTTAGTATGAATCCTTTGTCGAAGTGTACGAAAAAAGACCACTTTAGCTACACATAACTAATAGCCCTAACATAAAATATGGTTGCCAATATCTTCAGATTTGCAGTTAGCTGATCAAGACAAGAGCTGCAAAAACTAGATCTATGCATAGAAAGACATTAAGCAGTAAAAAAGAAGGGTTTGCTCCATATATCCAATAGACAAGGCAAGAACAATTTTTGAAAGAATTTTTTGTATTAAGGGCACCTGGGAGGAAAACAAGAAGATGTTTCCAATTCTCCTCAATGGGATGGGTTCTTGGAAGTCCTCAGCACTTTAGATCTAGCATTTCTCTCTCCTGTTGGTGTAGAAAACCCAGAAAAAGATAGAACTCAAAGGGAGCTCACACAGCAAATAATGGAAGATATGACAATGATAATGGCTCAAAGTCAGACCAAGAGTTTAGATCCAGAGTGATCCAATAGGCAACAAAAGGTGAAGAATGGTAGGGAAAACCCTCCTATTTATAACAAAATATTGGGTCATTCTAGATCTTGGTGCATGATTAAAATAACGTTAACCAAATCTAGATCCACCTTTTATGGAGTATCTTATTATATTTGTTGGAGGGAAAAGGTATTTGACTTGGGTCAAATCCCTTTATTTGTAAATAATAAATAAATAAATGATTTATTTATCATTTTAAGGAAGTGGTTGAATGATAATCAAATAAATAATGATTTATTTAATTATTTGTGGGTGATTTAATGATATTTAATAAGGAATATTATTTAAATAAGATTTAAATAATTATTCCTAGAAAATAATAAGATAAATAGAGATTTATCTAATTAATTTCTTTGTTTTGGGTTAAACATGATGAGGAATAATAATTAAATTATTGTTTAATTAATTATTCCATGAGGAAAATCAAACAAATATATATTTGTTTAATATTTCCTTTTGGGGTTTCCTGTTTAGACCATAAACAACCTAATAAATGTGGTTTATTAAGTTATTTTACATAGTGAAAGCAATTTTACTTAGGGTAAAATTGATCTTACATGGTGTACTTGGGTCCATCTAATGATAATAGGTTAGATGACCAAAAAATGGTGTAACAGATTGCCCCCCAGCGTGCGAGTGTTAGGAGAAAATCGTATGACCGAAGTACGTTGTAAGAACTCAATCACCAGACATCAAAAGGGAAGTTAGAGAGAGAAATGTAAGGTAGACTAATGTGCTGAAGAACTAGACCCTGAGGAGACGAGACTTGCAGGTGCAACAAGTCTCTTTTTATGAGAGGGTACCTGTGCTAAAGGCGGCGAGGGAGGCATACCTATGCCCGCCGAGACAAAGTACAAAAGAATAGTGTGTCCAGTAAACGAGGGACCGAAACATAAAGTACAACCGGCATAAACATGAGCCAGATAAAAATACAATGAGGGATCCCACATACATGTTGTGCCTGGGATAACAGCCAGGACTTATACAATAATATTTGAGTACATGAGATACAAATACAACCCAAATGCCCAATATAAGCGGGGAAGGGCTCACAAAATCTGACTGATACATGCAAATCAAAGAGGCGCTGCAAGCGGCTAAGGCCGACATCATCAAATATATGGAGCTGCATCGAGGGCTGCAATGAAGAGGTCATCCGGGCCTGTGGGGGGCTACCTACAGGGCCACCCCCTCATGAGGGCTGAGATATCTCACACACACCTAGGAATCACCAAGAGCTGCTGCTGCAGCACTGAACCGTCAAGTATACGGATCTCGATCATGCTGAAAGGAGCTGGAGTGGAGAAACAATCAAGTCAAAGGGAAATGAGAGATCCCTTTGCCTGATGCAAGGCACCGAACAAGAGTGGAAGCTGGAACCAAGGTACATCGCCCTCTAGACCTGTCTTCTGGAATGAAGGAGCTAATGTCGACAGAAGGAGGTCCGCCATAGGTGAGGCAATGAGAGATCCTCAACTAAGGCACAAGAGAAAATAGTAGAGCGATGGATAGACTAATACCAATGATGATGGTGGAATGGAGGGGACTGAGTAGCAAATGGACAAATTCCCTTGCTAGAGCATAAAGGGCATGAATGACATGGTAGCGACTGACACAAGATCATCAGGGATAAGGGATAGTGGGACTGAAGGCCATAATGTGCGACAAAAGAGAGAAACCAAGCAATGAGGGATGGAGGACTATAGCGGGGTACAAAGGGACAAGGGATAGACTCCATGAATGCGATGATGACTCCACTTGGATGCTCTAAACAAGGGCGACTCGATGGTGCTGCCACATAGTAAAGGTCCAATGGGGGACCATGAAAACATGAGTACAAGATGGTAACTCACGACGAAAATCAACACGAACAAAGACAAGTGAGGAGGCAAAGTGGTGCCCCAAGTACAAGTGTTGTAAGTGAAGAAATGCGATTTTAAGGAGAGGTGAAGTGACCTATCTTGGAGAAAATGTGTCCTGGTGAAGTATCAAATCACAAAAAACTAACAGATACCCATCTGAGGGCTCGGTGAGAGCTTTCCCACGGTGCAGATGGTTTGTCAAACGGAGCTACGGTATGGTCGCAGCAGGCAAAAGAAGAAACAAGGGTTCTCTTTTAATAAGGCAGTTTTCCCTCCAAATCCACTCATTTGCTAGTGTTATTGTGGTGAATGTGGAGAGGAGAGAAGGCCCTAAATCTTGCGGCAAGCGTAACGGACAAACCGACCGTTGGAATTGAGATCTGTCAGTTGCAGGTAAGAGGCATAACCTTACTCTTTCATTTTGATGGATTGAAAGTTCAGATTAGGGCCCAGAATCTCAGGAACAGACCCCCTTGCATATTTTCAGCCGGGTCACACTTTCTGGGCCAAAATATGCGACCTAGGACGCAGGTTTTGGGCAAAAAGGTGCGACCTGTCTCAGGAATTGGAAGAAAAGTGCGACCTGGAAGATGAGGGGGTTTTAGTGCTGTTTGATGGCTGAGAGTTGGGTTTTTTGTGTTTGGTTACAGTATTACCTATCTGTAGGCTGACAAAGATGATGTTTTTGTGCAAATATGGCAGATATACGGGTGAACTGGAGAGAGAGAGACCTGGGTACATTACGGGCAGAGATCCAGACAGATCAAGGTGTCCGTTGTGTGTTGGCCAGGTTTGGGGTTCTGAAGTTTTTGGAGAACCCTTTGATGAGAGCTAGAGAGCCCTTGTTGGTCCGGATTATCAGTTATTGGGATCCAGAGCATGAGGTCTTTGTAGTGCAGGGGCACAAGATCAAACTGACAGTCCAGGATGTGTATTTCCTGACAGGTCTCCCGCCACTTGGGATGGTGGGAAATACGCAGCCAGTGTTACCGTAGGGGCGGAACATCATGGAGTATGTGGAGTGGCATTGCCGACCGGGTCTCCAAGTCAAAGGGATGTGGATACCGATCGGGGACCTAGAGAGACTAGAGACCCGGGGAGTGGCCGCAGCAGTGCTGTGGATCCTGGGCAACCAGGCGTTCCATCACATCACTAGGGGGCAGATGATGATCGTAGAGAGTGTGTTGAGTGGGACCTACTATGGGTGCGCCCAAATGATGTTGGTGTCGTTAAAACTACAGCTGTCGCTTTGCAAGCGGCAAGTGAACCACGATTGCTCGTATGGGACTTTATTGTGTTCCTTCTTTTTTGAGAAGATCTCGACCCTACGACCTCGTACACAGCTCCCAGATGGGGGCCCGAGAGATCCCAGGATGCGCCGGTGGGGGCGCCTACTGTGCAGAGGAGGAGGAGGGGCGGTCATATGGGTGTTTCGTCCTCAGTTTTTTGCCCATTGGGATCAGATGCCGCTATACATAGAGGACTATCCCTATAGTGGGATGAGTTATTGTGGAGATCCGGACCTGCCACTTCCGCCTGGTCGAGTATGGGGGCTCGATGGTAAGTGAAAAATTACTATTCTTGTATTGGCATGTTAAAGTTATTGAATAGTAGATAGGGTACTGATTCATGTACTTTTGGTATGCAGATATAGCTTCGGTAAAACCGGTCGGATATATGGGATGACCGGCAGCATCGGGAGCTGCAGGGTTAAGTGGGTCGAGAGCAGCGTGCAATGAGGATGCGGCCACCCTTCTGGAGGACATCTGCCGTAGATGTGAGAGGTTGCTGACCGAAGTTTTAGAGCGCAGGTGGCAAGACTTAGACAACCAGTACGTGGAGCCATGTATTGGTCTACCCTCGGAATGGCGAGGTGTCATGTGGTGCATGGCGATGGCCGATCAAGGCATACGTGATCTACGAGCTGCAGGAGTAGATCCATTGGCTCGGGATCCGCCAGATAGTGATTAGGTGTGGGGCATGTGGTGCCCCCTAGTGTGTATGTAGGGGCAGGTGGTGCCCCCAGTTTTGAGTATTTGTAACATGCGATGGGCATGTCATATGTATCAGAGTAGATGGACTCTAAACACATGTTTTGCGACACATATTATGGATATGCATCTTTTTTAATGATTATGAATGTTATTGTCTTGTATGAAATGCGTGTGATAAATACCAATCTAGAACATGGTTTGCAATACTATCTACATAGTGATTCTGTTCTCGAGGTACATGGTTGAAAGTTATGGTTTCAAATTCACGTATCAAGAGTTTCACTCGTAAATATCGTCTAAACAGCACAGGGTTACGCACATGATAAACACCATTTAGTTGCATGACAAGAAGTAGGGAATCCAAACGAACATGCAGATGGAGGATGCGATGAAAGAGGGCATCGGCTAAGAGACCCCGCACTGCATCATATTCGGCCTAATTGTTGGTGGCAGTACCAATGCAGACCCCGTTTGAGAGCACAAGGGCATGCAAGGGGGTGAAAATGGCCCAAACTGCAGAGGCTAGATTCCGGGAGTAACGATTTGCACTGTTGGCGTAACTGATATAGGGTGGGGACGGGAGGTCTTGCGGAATAGTGTTACAAGACAATAAATGGGGGGAGGAGGGAAAATGAGGGCAGCGTGAGCGTATAGAAGACATCGAGAGAAAACTGCGGGAGGGAGTGCGATGAGAAGGATGGCTATGACTCATATACAAATTAGAGGGTGGTATATGAGGGCTATAGGAGGTATGGCGGGGACTGAGGCTGCGGAGGTCAACAGAGATACGGGTGGAGTTATCTCGTGTAGGGGCGGAAAAGAGGGGGTCAAAGGTGGAAAAGACACCACATGACATGGACAAGTTACCTAAATCATCCGTAGGGTAAGAAAGGCTCGCATATGGATCGTCACGGGGAATGACAGAAGAACAGGGAAATGAATGGTTAAAAGATGTTGAGCCCAGGGTGGTCGCTGAAGGAGGATCAAGCGAAACAACAGGGGAGGATTCAAGGGGAATGTTCTCCAAGGGTCTCACAGAGGATGATAGGTAGAGGATGGTGGTAGTAGACTCCGTCATCTGGACATCAAGGGGGCGGGGGGGGATTTCAATGGGAGCGGGGGGATCCTCAAGCTGTCCTGAAGCATACTGCGCAAGTATGGGAGAGGCGGACTGATTTTTTTCAACCTCATACTCTCGAACTACTTATAAAGAGGTGCGGTAATGCGTCAGGTGAGGACAATGGTGGGAATAATGGCCATGGACACCGCACAAAGCACAGGGTTTGCTGGTGCGAATAGTTTTTGGGTCCTTGGTTACGTATGAGGACGGGAGAGAGGGGTCAGGGACCGTAGAGTCAGGGAACGCGACTTTAACCATGGGTTGAATGCAGGGAAATTTAGGACAAGTATGGGTGGCGTGACCGACGACATCACACAAGGTGCAAGGCTTTGCGGGCGGAGGAGGGAATGGGTCAGTCGGGGTGACCTTGTCTTTGGATGCCCCCTTGCGAGCTTTGCCTTTCTTTCCTGGAGTTGTCACCACAGGGGTAGGGTCCTGGGGAGGTACAGGGGGCATGGTAGCAACGGAGGAAGCGAGGGGGACCGGTTGAACCGGTGTCAAAGAAAGATAGGGTTTGGGGTGACCAGGAGGGGTAGCGGCTGGAGGGTCAAGGTACCAGACAGGTATACCCAGGGTCAGGTTAGGGAGAGAGAGGGTGGCCATGACGGGGACTGAATAGACTCCGGAAGGGGGAGCCAGGAAAGGTATCGGACCAGCGAGATAATGACCATGAGGGACGGCTCCGAGATGGTTAAGGCCTAGGAGAACTGATCCAGGGGGATAAAGGGGTTCAGGGATACCAGCTGTAGGAGAAGGGACAGAAGGAGGAGGTCTAGCTGGCGGAGATGAAGGCTAGGAGCAGGTTGCGGTGGGCGAGGTTGAGTCTGAGGTTGCTAACTAGCCAAAGCGGTTCGCTTAAGGGCAGCCCGAGATGATTGCATCATGCAAACATTCGATAAGCTGGGATCAGAGATATGAGGAGGGGGGAGACCAGGAAAAGTTCCAAGTAGGGAGGAATCTTTGTAGATGCCGGGGGAGACACTGGTCAAGGAATCGACGGTTTTCTTATTGGCTACAGAAGAGATGGTCGTCTCCGGGGAGGTCTGAGACGGTGGCTCATGGTAAGTCAACTGGTCGATGGTGACTATCTTTCCATTGTGAGGAAAAGACATCTTACGAAAAACGGCGGATGGGACAACAGACATGGCATAGGTGTAGCTTCGCCCTAATAGAATTTTGTAGTATAGAGGGACGTCAATGACTTTGACGTCAACGCAAATGGTCTTATCGGCAAGGGTGATAGGACAATTACGGAAAAGGCCAATGGGCTGGGAGGCGTGGTCGTCCCACGCTCGAAGGGTGATTGTGGAAGGGGCCAACTCAGGAGATCTGAGTTGCTTCCAAACCGAAGCGGACATCACACAGGTGGATGCCCCCTCATCAATTATGCACCGAGAAACGTTGGCATTCTGGATTTTGACTGGGATTTGGAAGGCGATGGAAGCAGGAAGAGGAGGATGGTCTGATTGATGAGCGTCGAAAACAATCATTTGGTCATCGGCATGATCTACAGCACCCACGGCAGATAGCAGAGCCTTCTTTTGGGAAGGGCACGACTGGAGGAGTTCCAATGTGGAAATGGCAGCAGGAGATTGCGCCAAATAATCTACTATGCTATACGCATGAGCAGCTCGACTAGGAGCAGCATTGCGACGTAATGGACCCTTAGGAATCTTGGTATGAACCTCAACTTTGGGTTGAGGGATATGTAAGGGACCATTGGGTGTCGAAAGAGGCTCTGTAGAACCTGAAGAAGGGGACTCAGGGGCAGACTAAGCGGGAGGCTTGGGGTACTGGCGAGACTGAGTTTGAAGGTGAAGGTAGACGGTTGGGGATGGATCAGAGTTCATCATAAGGATTTGGTAATCGGAGGAACCAAAAGGGGAAGGTTGAGTGGTGACCTGGCCGTCAAGCGGTTGGGTAGCCACGAATCCTTGCTGAGGGAAAGGATCAGTAAACACCGTTGGTTGAGTAGTGGCCACATTAGGGGGAGCATGAGGGGAGGCATGTTGTCCTCGCAATGTGGCTTGAGACTCCCACATCTTCCACATCTGTGGTAAGAGGGGACAATCGTGGGTGTAATGACCGTAAACATCACAACATGAACAAGGCTTATTGGTGCGAAGAGGCCTGTCCGGCTTGGGCTGAGTGCCTTGTTGCTAGTTAGCGGTGTTAGGGTCAGTACCTTGAGGATTGGGTCCACGCATACCAGGGGCGGATTGATTTGGATTGCCTCTCCGCCTTCTTTGAGAAGGGGGATTAGTCGCGCCCTGCTGTGCAAATACTTGCCCTAGAGGGGGCTGTAGGTGCTGTTGCAGGGTTGGAGGAGGCAAGGGAAGTGGAAGCGCATATGCTGGAGGAGCTGGTACACCAGGCTACGGATAAGGGTAATGGTTAGGTTGGGCAACATTGAGGTAAGCAGGAGGTTGGGCAAAAGAATGAGGCATGCCGTATCCTGGATACATACTACTTGGAGGGGGAAAAGTGCTAGAGGTGCTGCCCCTCCCTGAGGGAGACCATAGCCCACAGGAGGTTGAGCATACATATGAGAACTGGCTCCAACGATACCGTTGGCGGAATGAGATGCCCCCGGGGCATTAGCACCACCAGGCCTGGGGAGGTCAGGAAGGACGGTATAAACATAACTAGAATGAGCGTAGAACAGGTCATATTTCAAGGCTATTTGGAGGGCGGCTTCTTCGGTTTGAGGGAAATGGGAGGCGACATCTTTGCCAATGGGAGCTAAGAGAGTGCGAAGGAACCAATCCATATAAACCCGATCTTCGAAGGGGGGAGCTCGACATAAGCTTCATCTTCTTTGCCATTCCTGGACATGAGTGGAAAGGCGGGTTGAAGAGGTTTGCTTGAAAGAAGTCAAAAGCTCTGTACCAGTATCGTATCGGAGAGGGAGCTGGAAATAAGATAAAAAGGCTTGGGCAATGGTCGCAAAGGTGGTATGGGAGGAGGTGGCTTGGTCAACATACCTTTTAGAAGCTTCACTAGTAAGCATGCGTTGGAACAACCGAAGACGGATGGAATCATCGGTAATGGAATTGGAGGAACACCACATGTGGAAAGATCGGACATGGTTGGTTGGATCTTCTCCAGCAAAGCCTTCGAACTTAGGGATGTTGGAGGGGAGCTTGGTTGGCATAGTAGGCCAACCAACATCGTGGCGGATAGGGTCATTGATCAACTGATTGAAATTGGGGAGGTTGAGGCCTGCGATGTACGGGAGAAAAGGTGCAGCCGAGGTAGTTCCTGTGGTGGTTCCGCTAGTAGTAGTCCTGGCATTAGGGTCGGGATTACCGCTAGCGTTAGGCCCTGGACCAGACATAGTGAAGGTGATAGGGGGAGAACCAGAAGGAAAAGGAGAACCCAATGAATTAGAAGAGGAGTCGGAGTGTGGACTCGGAGGAGGATTGGCTCGACGACGGCGGGATGGAGCAGGTCGACCGACCGGAAACTGAGGGTGAAGGCCAAGAAGTCTCCAGGAGGCGCGCCTTGGGGCCGCAATGGTGACAACACAAACATAGCACGAGGGGAAGAAGAACGACTGAAAAAGGCAGGGAGGTGCATAATCAAGTGATTACAATGTCGAAACAAGGGCAAAAAGGTGCAGTGTCAATTGATTTTAAAGTCTTTTCCTGGTGGTGTAAACCAAGCTCTTCTTCACTTAGGGTGAGTGTGTGGCGTGCATTAATTTTAATTTTTAAACCCTTTTCGTTTTGAGAGCAAGAGAAAAAGTGTGCTGCGTGACTGAAAATAATGCTGCAAAAATAGTATATAATGCTGAAATAACAGAAAATTAACAGCTACTAGTGCATCGATTCATCCCAAGAAGGCGGGCCTCTCAAATCTAATCTAAGAGAGGGAAAAAAAAATCTAGTCAAAACACACTAAAAAGAGGCCAATAGATCTAGGGTCAAAAGGGACAGGGATCTAAAGGAGAAAGCTGCTGAAAAGAGGTGCAGATCACAGCCAAGAGGCAGAGGCAAGGTGGCTGGAAAAAGGGAGGAAATCAGCAAAAATCGGAAAGGACAGAGAGGAGGTCCTAAAGGGCGGTCCAAACAAAACTACAAGAGGTGATTTGAAAGGGAGGAGAGCTGATTAAAAGGGATTTGAAAAGGAGGTATCAGATCTGGAAAAGGGAAGGCTGAAACTCTGAAAAATCAGACACCTGAAACAGCTAAAACTCTTCCACCAAAAGTGGAGGGTACTGAAGCCCTAGGGGGCTAGGTTTCCACTTAGATGAGCAAAAAAGATCAGAAACAGGTCCAAACGGGAGGAGACAGAGGCTGAAAAACCCTGACAGAAGCTTTAGCAAAACCCATAAAAATTGCAGAAAAACACTAAAAAAAAGCACAGGTCGCAGGTTCTGACCTATTTTCCTGTTCAGGTCGCAGAAAAGGGGCGGAAAAGTGTGACCTGGAGTCCAGGTCACAGTTTTTGGGCTGAAAAGTGCGACCTCCAACTCCGGTTGTCCCGGCGGCAGATTTGCGGAAAAGTTGTCGTCTCAGTTGCGGCTGATGTCTGTCACCTGCGTAATAGGGCCAGAAACACGCGGAAGTTAGAAATTTTAATGTTTTAGGGTTTTATAGGTGAAAAACAACATGAAAATAGGAAAAAAAAAAGCTGAAAAGAAACCCTAGGGTCTAAAGTAGCTGGATATGCAGGAATATGAAAAACGACAGCGGTCGTAATTGAAAACCCGTGTGGAGTCGCCAATTGTTAGTATGAATCCTTTGTCGAAGTGTACGAAAAAAGACCACTTTAGCTACGCATAACTAATAGCCCTAACATCAAATATGGTTGCCAATATCTTCAGATCTGCAGTTAGTTGATCAAGACAAGAGTTGCAAAAACCAGATCTATGCATAGAAAGACCTTAAGCAATAAAAAAGAAGGGTTTGCTCCATATATCCAATAGACAAGGCAAGAACAATTTTTGAAAGAATTTTTTGTATTAAGGGCACCTGGGAGGAAAACAAGAAGATGTTTCCAATTCTCCTCAATGGGATGGGTTCTTGGAAGTCCTCAGCACTTCAGATCTAGCATTTCTCTCTCCTGTTGGTGTAGAAAACCCATACAAAGATAGAACTCAAAGGGAGCTCACACAGCAAATAATGGAAAATATGACAATGATAATGGCTCAAAGTCAGACCAAGAGTTTAGATCCAGAGTGATCTAATAGGCAACAAAAGGTGAAGAATGGTAGGAAAACCCTCCTATTTATAACAAAATATTGGGTCATTCTAGATCTTGGTGCATGATTAAAATAATGTTAACCAAATCTAGATCCACCTTTTGTGGAATATTTTATTATATTTGTTGGAGGGAAAAGGTATTTGACTTGGGTCAAATCCCTTTATTTGTAAATAATAAATAAATAAATGATTTATTTATCATTTTAAGGAAGTGGTTGAATGATAATCAAATAAATAATGATTTATTTAATTATTTGTGGGTGATTTAGTCATATTTAACAAGGAATATTATTTAAATAATATTTAAATAATTATTCCTAGAAAATAGTAAGATAAATAGAGATTTATCTAATTAATTTCTTTGTTTTGGGTTAAACATGATGAGGAATAATAATTAAATTATTGTTTAATTAATTATTCCATGAGGAAAATCAAACAAATATAGATTTGTTTAATATTTTTTTTTGGGGTTTCCTGTTTAGACCATAAACAACCTAATAAATGTGGTTTATTAAGTTATTTTACATAGTGAAAGCAATTTTACTTAGGGTAAAATTGGTCTTACATGGTGTACTTGGGTCCATCTAATGATAGTAGGTTAGATGACCAAAAAATGGTGTAACAACATCCTCAATCTCAAGCCCACTCTCCAAATAAAGCTCCCCATAAATATAAACATATCAGCAATACATGGAAGCATAGTACAATAAGAACAAGTTTCCAAATGACAACCGGAAAGTGGATCAAGGTCCCACACAAGGAACCAACATAAAGCATCACTTTCATGCATCAATTCAAACAAAAAAAAGTGCTTCCCCAACCACTTGTTTGCTGCCACAATCATTCTACAAGATGTAAACATGAAAGTACAAAAGGGTGTCAATGGTGCACACCAAAAATCATGTGGCTTTCCCCACAAACCACCAATGAGATAGCCAATCTCAATGCTACAAATGGCTTCAATTACATCATTAAGGAATATGCAAGAAGGAATAATCCTCCTTGGTACAATATGCTGCTCATAAAAAATACAAGAAGTACAAAACATAATGTGAAATTGTACATTCTCCATCATGTACTCGAATACTTGAGCTGAAATGGCTCAATTGAAAGTGCTCCCTTACTCTCAATGAGTAGGAAGGTGGTTGTGATATTATAATCATCATAATTTCGGCTATGCATCTCTCCATATGCTAAAATATGTCTTTCTAAATGCCCTCCCAAAAGAACTCCTCTACCAAGGCAAGATATGCATCAAAATGCATGGAAAAGAAGTTCTCATGTGCTGCATGCAATAACTTCTCCTTGACACTAGAATCTCTAGTAAAGAAGAATTTTCCATGTGAATAGATGACCATATCATCCACTATGTATCTGCCATCCCCCTCCAGGTCATCAAGAGTCATGCATGCACCAAGATTTTTGGAGTACTCAACTAAGAGCTGAGATCTCTAGTAAGGATCAATCCTCTTCAGAGACAGCGCTGGTGATCTGGCATGTGTAGTTCTCCTCATGTTGATGTCTGCTACTTTGAAATCCACCATGCCAAATTTCTCCTCCAAACTCTTCACCTCTCCACAATCTAAGAGTAGTGAACCCAAATACCAAATGTCTCTCATCAATGATAGATCTGGTGGCCTCCCTGGTGGAATGCCTCTATGCAGTGAGACATCAATGTCAATACTGGACTGTACATATGGTTGGGAAACCTTGCCCTTGCTCTCATAGCACAATACAGTCTGCCTCCTCTTTGTACTAGCTCTCCGAAATAGAGAAGGGTGTGGACTCCTCATCATATGATGCTGCTCTTCCTTCCTTCCTCCTCCTTCCAGCTGCAATGTTGCACAATCATGCTGCTCACTAATTGTGCTTGGACCTCCATGAATGAGATCCTGGGGACTTCCTTGCAAAGATGCAAGAATCCCTCTAGTTGGAGCAAGAGCTCCTCCTCCCTCTGCATGAGGTGCTAGATCAACTCTATAAATGACAACACTGTTGCCCTCAGCTTCCTCAACATGAGTGGGCAACCCTCCAGTGATTGGATCCTCTTTTGTAAAAGGGATCTCTCTGCCTCCTTTTGCCAAACACAAGATGAAGGTCTTGCCTCCAACAAAGTATCATGCAAGATATTAGCCTCCTTCATGGTTGTCTGAAATGTTTTTGAGTCTATGGTTTCCTTCGTCACATGCAAGGGTTTTGTTTGTTTGAATGTGTTTGTTTCCTCCCCATGTGTTTCAAAATTCATCCTACCAAATCTCTTCATCAAAGTTCTAATGAACATTGCATAGGAAGAGGTATTTTTGTTTTTCAAAGTAAATGACTCAAATAACCACCATGCATAGACCTTACCTCCCAAGTGCAGCACTGCTACTCTGATGGCTTCATCTTCGGTAATCTGATGCTGCTGCAAAAATGTGTCTAGCTCTTTTATCCAGGCCCTGGCTGAACAAGTAGGGGAACCATCAAATATAGATAGAAAAAATCTATCCTCATCATGCTGCTTGCTCCTCCTCACCATAATCTTGCAAAACTCCGAGAAAGTAATATGATCTCTAAACTTCTGAGTTTGAGATTCATATTCATGCAAGAAACCACCAGGAATTCCTTCCTCCGGCATTCCTTCTTCTTCTTCTCCTCTCATGGCAAAACTGGCCATGTGACTGCACTGTATATCATAGGGTGTAGTTGCATGCCAACA
The DNA here is from genome assembly GCA_034641835.2 of Pinus albicaulis. Classification (NCBI taxonomy): domain Eukaryota; kingdom Viridiplantae; phylum Streptophyta; class Pinopsida; order Pinales; family Pinaceae; genus Pinus; species Pinus albicaulis. The sequence goes on along the minus strand of CM076584.1, from coordinate 1,648,316,583 downwards.
TCCCCTACAAGAAAATCTAGATTTTGACTCAATTTCAAACCCTCTTGGAGATCCTGTACAAATCTCCCTCATTAGCTTCTCAAATTCTTCATGAATGCTTTGTACAGATTTTGGAAGAAGCTTTTTAAGCTTATCTCCCTTTCTCTCTCCATGAAATGGAGTATTCATCTTCTCTATCATTGATAGCATGATGGCTGAGAGAGATCATGCTCTGATACCACTGTAATATTCCAAATCAGGAAAATGCTACAACAATGATAATATCTCAAGATATTGTAAAGTTGGAGCTCCAACAATAAGCAAACACAATAATGGTGCAACAACAACACTCAACTCATATAAATGTGAGATAAATCCATAGCATTCTCATTAAATAATAGCAGAAACAAATACATACAAGATCTTGAGGGAAATGATACTTAGGATAAGCAATGCTCAACCTCAAGAGACTAGTACATAAATCATGAAAAAACCACTACTATACAATGTATACCAAGCTATGATAGCACAGTTTTATAGAGAAACTGCATGCTACAAATGTCAAGTACATAGATATATCAATACATGGCCCAATACAACATTGGGAGAGATGATCTCAGCTCCCAAAGACTACCTCCTATCAATCCTAGAAGGATTGACTATAAAATGCAAAATTTGCAAAATGCCAGAGTTGTTGGGTAGTAGTAGCAACTCAAAAATAGAAATGGATGGAGATGGCTCTAGATGATGCCCAAACTGAATGTGCCTCCTCCAATGGATATTTAGGATGAAAGGCTGATCCCTTCACCAAAGATCTCACCCTCCAACAATCTGCAAGAGCCCCACTGCAATTGCTTCTCTCAAAATAATGCAGTTACTGGATAGAACTACGCTGTAGGGCAAGGGAATGAGTTGGCCTTGATGCCAAAGTCTGCAATTAGCTCTGGAATGCCTCCAATCTGATCTCCCAAAGAGAAGAGAGACTCCTCCTCTGAAAAATAGATGATGGAGGTGGTGTAGTGAACCCTCACTGCAACACCCAGCAACACAGTATTATTCTGCTATAGAAATAACACTGTCTTGATGGAGGATGCTTGGCCTCAAGCCTAGATGTGAGGAAAATCATTCCAATCCCTCAAGAGGCCTCTCAAGAAGGAGAAGTAATCCTAAATAGGAATTCCTCCCGGTAACTCTTGCTAAACAACAAAGAATGCACAATTGTCTGAATAGACAATGAGATGAATAATACAAGCATGAGAAAAAATGGTTGCCTTGCTCTCCTTTTAAAAAAGTGAAATCCCCTCTCCATGGGTCCCACTCCTCTTAGGGTTTCCTCCACCAAATAACCCTTTCCTCATTCATACTGCGTTGTTTCTCTAAGTGTGCTCCACCTCTTGGCCCAACGCTATTGACTTGGTCAAACTTGACCTTGTCCACTTGCAAATAGCCCTTTTCACACATGAGGGTGTGAAAACCAGCTCCAATGATGATCCCCTTTCATACTTAGAGGGATTTTATTGATATTTTTATTATGCATGGGTCTCCTTACCCATTTATTCTCCTCCTAGGTGAAATCAACAAAAATTAATGTTCCAAATTATTGTCGGAAAATTTGGGAACATTACATCAAGCAACTGTAAAGGTGGAGAAAAATTCCTCCCCTCCTCCTCTTTTGGCCTCGTCATCAATAGTCCCCACCACTGCTCAAAATAATCTGCAATAAATATTCCCCCCAATGGCTTCTCCCAAGTATGCAAAACCAAATGGCTCACTTCATGAGAAAGTGGAAGGTGTATGTGGAAACCTTCTTGCTGCCTAATGGCCTCCTGAAGGTAGGAGAAATGCCAAGCATAGGGGATATCATTCCCATTGTTAGACTCCCATCTCCATGCTATCATCCAAATGAAATGAGCCAACCTAGGTAGCTCATCAAAGAAGTCCTCAACCCCCTATTTACGCAATGTATTGGGGTTGTATGGAGAGATTAAATTTTTCCAACCATGTTGTTTCACTCTCCATTTATGATATGTATGGGGTTGCTGCTAATATTGGGCTGAAATGTTATGGTATCCAATGTAGAAATGTGTTGAATAAATCACTTATTCAATGGATATTAACCCGATTACACATCAATTTCGAATTGCATGCATAACACATAATCTCATCTACAATTAATTGTCACATGCGGAAAGAATAGAAGCGATCGCACATCAAATCATTCACACATTAACTCAGTATGTATGGGGAAAGCCTATAGCTGAAAACCCCGCAGCTATTGTGTATATTATAATGGAGAAATCATGTAACAAAACCAGTACAATACTCCTCACAAGTACTCAGTACTTTCTCATAAAGTTACACACAATCTAGCTCAGTTTTGAACAGGTTACTGGTTCAAAACTCACCGCCAATTTCCTTGCCTCTATTGCGCAATCCAGGCCTGTCTATATAGAGATCCAAGGTTCGAATCTCCTTGGCTTGACAGCGCAATCATCATGGGCAATTCCTCCAAGTGTGGTGCAAATCTCATGCACAACCGATGTCGCCACTGATAGCTAACTCCACCCTTTCATCTACCTCTTTCACTGGTCTCCACTGAACTGATCATGCACTGTAGTGAACTGATGTGTTCTTGAGTCGAATAATGAGTTACTAATTAATGAATTAAATAATATTTAATTCACTCCACTCATAACTAATTGATTAGCTAGTTAAACTAATCTCAATCAGTTCAACTAAAATAAACATAACACAACTCCACTAGCTGTCCCATTAACTCCTCCAAACTTCTGCCACTGAAGTCCAACTGAAGTCAACCATGCATGATGCCATCAAACCCTTGGGAACCACGTGATTCCTCTGTCAGATGCATGAGCCACTTCTGTAGCTCGAATTGAAGTGCTCCAAGAGAGTAAACTGCTGTTTATAGTCTAAATATTATTAAGGGTAAATAATATTTGACTTCCCTGTTTTAAGGAGAGGTAGTCTAAAAATAGACTTCGACCTCTTTGACCTCAAAAATAGAGTCTTATCTATTTTTACCAACATGACACATACTTCAAGAATTTCAAACTGGAATCCCCGAACCATGCTCCATATGTCTAAAAATAGACATAGTCTAAAAATAGATTTTGCGCCAGAATTTGCCTGCGGGCCCACTTAGTGAAGACGACTTCATTTCACTAAGCTCCATCATCTTGCTGCATTCTCAACATCCAAGAATGTCCGAAGTTACCCCATCAATCAAAACATCCATGAAATTCCCCCCCCCCTAAGAACTCAAGTTTTCCAAATGGCTCCTCCCACATGAAGACAAGAGATGTAGTGTGGCAGTCATGGTTTTCCCATTGTTTCTCCTGAAACATGCAACATATGAAGTAGGGAGAATCACACTCCCAATGGGAACCTCCAACTCTTGTACCATCCTCCCAACAAAGCTTCTCATAAAAATAAGAGCATGATCAATATATGGAAGCAACAACAAATAAAAACAAGTTGTCATATGAAAACTGGGAGGTGGATCATAGTTCCCCATGTGGAACCAGTGCAGTGCATCCCTTTCCTGCCTCAGAAAAAAGTATAACAAGTGTCTCTTCAGCCACTTTCTTTCTTCCACAATCATCCTACAAGATGAGATCATAGAGGTAAAGTTTGGTGCCAATGGTGCACACCAAGAATCATGTAGCCTCCCCCACAAAACACCAATAGAATGACCAACATCAACACTGCAAATGGCCTCAAGTACATCACAATACAATATACAAGAAGGAATGATCCTCCTTGGTACAATATGCTTCTCACAAAAAGTAAAAGAGTACAAATCACAATGCATAAATGTATATCCTCCACTATGTACCTTGGTCATTGAGCTGAAATGGCTCAACTGAAAGTTCTCCCTCACTCTCAATTAGTAGGGAAATCATTGTGACAACCTCTCCATTATCATCCGGGCTATTCATCTCTCCATATGCTGATATACATCCTATTGGATTCCCTCCCAAGTGAAATCCTCCATCAAGGAATGATATGCATCAAAGTGCATGGAAAGAAAGTCCACATGTGCTACATGTAACAACTTCTCTATGAGCTCATAGGATTTAGTCAAGAAGACTCTCCCATAATAATAGATGACCTCATCATCCACCATGTATCCATCATCTCCCTCCAGGTCATCAATAATCATTTAGTCACCAAGATCCCTGGAGTACTCTACCAAAAGTTGAGACCTCCAATATGGATCAATCCTCCTAAGGGGAAGTGCTGTAGATCTGAAATGTGAAGTTACCCACATGCTGTTGTATTTTCCTTTGACATCCTCCAAAGTGCTACCATGCCCATCATGCAACTGCTCATGCTCAAGTAGAAGTGGCAGCCTTTGGAAGTTGGCCTCCCATGAGAAGCTACCATCCAAAAAGAACCTCTTGATATTGGCCAATGTAAGCATGAGTGGCCTCCATATACTGCAATATATGGAGGATTACTTCCTCAAAGGAAGTACCCTCTCTTTCTCCAATTCCATGGAGCAGCTCCCTTGCACCATGGTGGTGCCATCCTCCATCACTGCAGCAACTTTTGTCAGTGCAGAATATGTAGTGAGAGTGGGTAATGCTGAAAATGGGAGAGTGTATCCCTCCTCCTTTAGTCTTTTCTCGGACTCTTTGCACTATATCAAGCCCTCCCAACGTCCTCACACCTATCGAATCAATGAGTGGTGCAACCAAATGTGAAGTACCTCTCACCATCTCCTGATCTAGTGGTCTCCCTGGTGGAATACCTCCATGCAATGAGACATCAATATCAAGAGTAGACTACATATATGAATGGACAACTTTGTCCCTGCCCTCACTACACAAATTATTCTACCTCTTCTATGCATCAACCTTCTGAAATAGATAGGGGTGTGTGCTCCTAGTCATATGATGCTGGCCATCCTCCCTAACTTCTCCCTTCATCTGCAAGGTTTCACAATCTATCAATAATGGCACATGTTGTTCATGAATTGTGCCTTGATTTCCACACATGAGATCCTTTGGAACTCCTTATGAACCTACAAGAATCCCTCTTGTTAGATTAAGTGCTCCATCTTCCTCTCCATGAGGAGCTAGATATGCTCTGGATATGACAGCGCTGTTGCCTCCAGCCTTCTCTTCCTCTTTAATATGAATGGGAAATTTTTCAATAAGAGGATCCTATTTTGAAAAAGGGATCTTCATGCCCTCTTTTCCAGGAGTATGAGATAGATATCTTACCTTTAGAAAGGTATTTATCAAAGTGTTAGCCTCTTCAACAGTTTTCAGAAGTGGAGTTGGGTTTATAGATCCTTCCAACTCATGCAAAGGTTTGGTTTGCTTAAGTTTGTCTTGCTCCACCAAAGGTGTTTCAGTATGTTTTTCATCAAACATTTCCACTATTCTCCTAGAGAACTTTGCATAAGTAGATGTATTGGAATTTTTTAATGAAAAAGATTCAAATATCCACCAAGCATAGGCCTTACCTTCAAAATGCAGCGCTGCAACTTTGATGGCTTCATTCTTTGAAACTTCGTGTTGCTGCAAATATGTGTCTAGCGCCTCCACCCAAGCTCTACTTGCGCATTTAGATGAACCATCAAAAGTATATAGAAAGAATATACCCACATCATGCTACTTTCTCCTTATGCTCCTTTCCTCCTTGATCTTGAAAAACCCCTGAAAGTTTAGGTGATCTTTGAACCTCTTAGATTGAGATTCATACTCTTGCAAATAATCACCCTGAGTTTCCATCTTTGGCATATCTTCTTCCTCCATATTTATTTCTATAGAACTGGGCATAAGACTGCGCTGTGAATCATGATGCGTGGATGCATTATCATACCCATCATGAAAAATATAGGGCTTGCTTCATATTCAAGCATCCTTGGAGATTCCCTACACATCTTCCTTCTCATCTTCTTGATATCTCCCTCGATGCTCTGCATAGTTTGAAAAAGAAGCTTTGAGAGCTCCTCTTCCTCCCTTCCTCCAAATAATAGAGTCTTTTCTTTGTTTTTTGTATACATATTCCCTTCTTGTGAGAAGCTTCTCCTTATGGTGACATATTGGATGAATGCACAGGCTGAGCCAAGATTATGCTCCGATACCACTGTAGTATCCCCAAATAGGGAAAGCAACAATATAGCTCATAAAATGAAATAAAAAACAAGTATTTAACACATGAGATCATGAGACCAATATAATTCCATCTTATTAGCCATACATGCAACAAATATGTATAAAAAAATGAGGCATAAACCATAGAATGTGATCACACAAGCCTCCAATACATAAATACTCTCAAAAGTGAGATGATGATGCAATACAAAATGTTGGAGAGCTGCTACAATGCAGTAATATGATGCATAGATATAGCTGAAGATGAAACAATGATGTAGAAATACTGATATAGGCCCCAATAGAATCTAAACATACAGATCCGGGCACTAGATCAGCTTTCGAAGCCAACCCAAGAGGGTTTCCGGAAAATGCATACAATGTGACAATGTAAGCTGTAGCCCCAGGGCTGGAGATATGATGCATCAAATGAAATGAGAAGATATGGCTGAAGCTAATGTAGAGAACTACACATATTCTCCAATATATCCTCTAGATGAAAGAATGGCTCCTCCACTAAAGAAATCACCCCTCAAAGAAACCACTGCAACTACCCTTGCAACTCCTCCCTAAAATAACACAGATCTGCACTGAAAATACACTATAGGGGATAAATACTCCTTGGCCTAGTGCCAAATGTGTCAAATAAGCCCAAGGGGCTTCTTAACAGGCCTCCCAATGGATGGAAACCTTCCTCCACTGAAAAACTAGCTCTGAAGACACTCGATCTAATCCTTCACTGCTGTAGCCTGCAACACAACACAATAACCTGCAGAAAATGTGCTGATGAAGAAAGATGTAGCTTGGTCTGAAATCCTGAATGTGGAAATGAAATGCAATGATATTCCAATGGGCCTCTCAAGGAAAGAGGGGGGATTCTCGCTCGGGAACACCCGGTGCTAAATAGCACATCAATCTCAACTAAACAGCTGAAGAATGCAAGAAGTCTAAATAGACCACATACAAAATAATAATCAAAACATAACCATATGGCTACCATCCTCTTCCTTATATATATTATGAGCTTCCTTGCCCTTGGCCCCACTCAATTAGGTCATTTCCCTCATGAGATAAATCTCCATCCAAAATTGTGTTATTCCTCATTTAATAACCACTCCTCCATAACAATGTTGTTGACTTGGTCAAAGTTGACTGGTTCAACATGGCCCAACCCTTGTTCATACTCAAAGGTGCTTTATTTAGCTGCTTATAAGGTCTCCTTTCACACTTGAAGTGTTTTTATTGCTGCCAAGGAGATTTATGGGCGTCCCTACCCACTTATTCACCTACCTAGTGACAAAATGATCTATAATATTCCATTTATCTAAAAGCTAAATTTTAGGAATATTACAAATTGGAAGTAAAGTAATAGAAGGATTTTCCAAGAAAATGAACAATGCATTGAGGATTTCAGGAAAAGAATTAGCACATAAATCAAGGAGACAATTCTTATTGGTAATTGGTCCTATTAAAACTATAAAGGAATCCCAAATGAAGAAGGAATTCCATGATATCTCAATATTCATCACTCTTAGCCTTGTTCAAATTTTATCATGATTTGTTGCAACAATTGCTAGATGTTTGAAGCTTACATGTGAAAATTTTCACATGATGGATATTAAAGGACAAGTTTTGGTTACATTACTTTCCATTTGCAGTTAGAATTCAAATCACCAGTCTGATTTTTTTCTTGACATAATCTTTAATTCTATGCCTAAGACTTCTTGGAAGTTCATTGAATTTGTTAGTCATGCATAAGAAAGACCTGGAAGGCTCTCAAGTGGATATCTTGGAAGGAGAGTGTAATATTCCTAAATTAGCATGCAGCTAATAGGAATATTAATTTTTTCTTTTAAAATCTAGTAAGATGAATAAATGGGCAAGGAGACTCATAAGTTGTTGAAGTAGGAAAAAAATCCCTCATAATGTGAAAAGGGATCATGTAAATAACCAGATCAAGCATCCACATGTGTGAATAGGGTCTAAAATGTGTGGAAAAAGTTAGGTTTGACCATGTCAACAACATTATTATATGATAAGTGGATCCTAAATAAAGATAATTCAATGTGAATGAAGATCAATCTAGCTAGTCAAAATGAAGACACCGTGAGTGTGAAAAGAGACAATGCATGAAGATCCAGTCAAGGTTGATCCAGTCAAGATTGATCTAGTCAAGATTGACTGAATCAAACAGCACTATAAAAATATGAGCAAGGAAAATAGAGACAACGTAATTTTGGAGGAGGGGCATTTGCATGGAAGCAACCTCCTAATGGGGTGGGACCCTTGGTGGGGAAGCTCATCAACTCTATAATGGAGGGGATGGAAACCATATGGAGCATGATTGAAGATTAAATTTTTTATGTGGTCTATTTAGACTTCTTTGCACTCTTTGGCTGTTTAGCTAAGTTTGTTGCACTGTTTAGTGCAAGGGTTTTCTCATGCGGGAATTCCCCACTCTTGCTTGGTGATCTTGTTTAATAAATCTGAGGAGAGAATTTTGTGCTGAATTTTCCACTATCTAGTGTTAGACTAAGTAGTTAAATTCAACAACAATGCATTCCCTTCTAGAAAATGCGTTTTTTCTTAAGGTGTTGTAGTGGAGGGGTTTAATCCCTTGTTTTAAGAGCTAGTTTCCCAAGAGGAGGATCAACCTTCTTCCGAAAAGGCTAGAGAAAGGAGCTGCAACCATTTCTTTGCATGATCAGCCATATTTATGTAGTGCTTCAGCCATACATCATGATTAAGCCATATATCTGCAACAAATATTTTATGTATATCATTTTTGTCAAGAAACCCTTGCTGGGTTATCTTAGATCTATGTAAAAAGAGACTAGATCTCTGTTTTTATGCCTCATTGATTAATATAATAGAAGATCTGATTTGTATCTCCATTGTCTGAGTAAAACCCTCAAATAACTGCGCTGTCTCTTTATGCAGTAATTTCTATGTGTTGCAGTCTTGGTGTTTCAGTATTTTAGGCTGTTTTGAGCACAGAGGCCTGTTTAACTAGGCAAAAGTCGTTTGTTTCTGATCTCCTCTTATATCTAAGTTTAATAATGTTATACATAATAGATTCATGGGCTTCATTTTTCTTTTTAAACTCATAAATCTAAAAAATTCGTTTTTCAAGCATGTATTGTGTTTGTGCTCAATCTAGTGTTCCTAAATTGAGTTCATTAATTGTCAACCAGGGTTGGTAAACTGCTGAAGTGTGGTGCACTATATGTGCCTAGGTATTTGTTTCTCACTACATTGTGTTTAGTGTTTTCTGATGTTTTTGGTTTTATGGTTTTATGTTTGAAAAGGGAAAGAACTAAATGCTGGTGAAAAGAAGCTATTGGCCTAAACTATGGATGGTAAATAAAAAATGCAAATAATAAAACAGAACAAAGCCTAAAATATGACTGGAAAAAAACAAATGTAAAGCTTGATAATGACTTCAAGGAAATAAATCACAACATGAGCTTAAACTTATCCAATTCATTCATTAAAGATGTGTTGGAAGAGCTTGAGAAATGGACAAGTTAAGTGTGAATGAAGTTCTCCTAACTAAAAAAAAATCAAACAATCAACTTACAATGTTACGACATCTCATCCATGGTTTAAAGGTTTATTGGAACATATTTGGAAAATAACATTTGTAGCATAATAATATTTCTACTCTAAACTAGCTTCTAATTCTATTCTGCAACTCAATCTAGCACCACTAGGCCTCACTCAAAAGTTATAGATTTCTTTTTTTAAAATATTCTTTGAGAAAAGGCTTATTTGTGAAATGGTAAAAATGTTACAAAATACTCCAGGTCTTAGACTGATACTAGCTTCTGTCCAAATGATTATGTATTAATATGAGGTTGGAACAAAAGAAGTTTTGTAAATAATGAAGACCGTGGTATTTAAATTTAACAACTAATACAATTTAAAATGGAATGGATAGCAACTAAACTTGGAATGTTAATACAGTGAGCTAAGACTAAACTAGAGTGTTACTAGTCTACTTGAAGTGCAATGAACAGTGTTAAACTAAAAAAGACATTATCAAACTTTAAATGAAATGACAGAGCTGAACTAAATGCATTCTACCTCCGGAGTGCTGTAACTAAATTAACATGCAACTAGTCTATGGAATTCTACAGCCCATCTTGTTCAATGTGAATGATATTTTGGAAGAGTTTGTAAAAACAATTCTGGCTGTATTATTCAATGCAATTGAACATAAACATAAAACTGAAAGCAAATACAACTAGAATCTAAGACACCACAGTTGTTTATTATTCATTGTTAATTATGTTTTGGAAGAGTTTGTAAGAGTAAGACCGGCTGTGACACTTAGTCTAAACAAGCAACTAAAACCTACAATACCACAGCTATGCCTTATTCATCATGATGATATTTTGGAAGAGTTTATTAGAGTAAGTCTAACTGTGATAATTAACGAAAGGAAATGCAAATAAAACCTACAATACCATAGCTATGCCTTATTCATCGTAATGATATTTTGGAAGAGTTTATAAGAGTAAGTCTAGCTGTGATAATTAATGAAACAAGTATGAAACATAAACTTCAAAAATCTACTTAAGCCAGAAATGAAAACGAGACTAAAATACTTATCTAAACCGTATAAACAAGGCTGGTCAGGAGGCAGGGGCCCTCTACCACTAGAGTATCACGAAATCTACTTCAAGATTGATTCAATGCTTTCAAGGAAATGATGCTTCTTTCATTAAAGAGAAATTACTTCAAAGCAGAGTGTTTTCGGACTTCTGAAATCTAGAAATCAACCATAAAATCTAACCTTGTCCCTCGGTTTCCCGAGCATATTTATAACAAAATTACATAACCGCATCTGAGATAACATAGGAATAATTGTCTTTCCTAATTAGAATCGAACTAGAACTCTGAAGGTGGTCTCGTAATATGGTTAAGGACATCTGGACTGTCCTTATCCTGTTAGGAGTCTACCTCCTAATTTGAGTTCCCATGTGCATAACCACCTACAAGATTCCGTTCAAACTTCGTGGAGAGCAAAAAATGATAAGGAGATGATGTGGAATAAGACCATATGTGCTTTTCTCTGAGATGACACCTGGAGCCTGTGCAGACATGAAGACGGCTGCAGAATTGGCAACTAGCTACAGAATGTCTGCATTCTGTAGCTAGATTTAGTTCAAAAAGTACTACAATGAAAAAATCATAAAAACATAGCAAGTTAGTCATGATATTCATTCTCAAAGAAATTTTAACTAATTCCATTGATCATTTGAGCCTGAGATTAACAATGGACAAAATAAATGGAGTGGAATGTGGTGGAAGAAAGAACATTGTTGGAGCTCAACATATTGCTAAGTTTTCCCATTTGGGGATATTACAGTGGTATCGGAGCACTAATCTTGGCTCAGCCTGTTTTCTTCGACCATTATGGAGTCTTCTCATGGGGAGGAGAAGATCTACAATAGAGATCAAAGAAAACCCTTATTGTCTGGAGGAAATAGGTTCTTAAAACTTCTCTTTAAAACTCTGCAGGGTAGAAGCAAAGACATCAAAGAAATGTGGAGGGAAAGACATAGAAGTCCCTCAAAAAGATCTGTAAGATCTATACATGAGGAAATCTATAATTCCTCATCTTATGGGTGTGAGAATTCAGCCACATCATCAGATTTACAAGGCTCTATCAACCAATTGTTCATGACAAAGAATAAGAAGAAAGGAGATGTGCCAAAGGAGGAGACTCTTGGTGATTATTTGCAAGAGTATGAAGCTCAATCTAAGGGGTTCAAAGATCACTTAAACTTCCAAGGTTTTGTAAGATCAAGGATGAAATAAGCACAAGGAGAAAGAAGCATGGTGTGGGTAGATTCTTTCTATCTACTTTTTATGGATCACTTAAATGTCCAGCTAGGGCTTGGGTGAAGGAGCTAAACACCTATGTGCAACAACATCAAGTTACAGAAAAGGAAGCCATCAATGTAGCAGCGCTACATCTAAAGGGTAAGGCTTATTCTTGGTGGTTGTTTGAATCTTTTTCCTTAAAGAATTCAAATACATCTACTTATGCAAAGTTCATTAGAAGGGTAGTGGAAAGGTTTGATGAGAGATATTATGAAACACCTTCTATGGAGTTTATCAAACCAAATCAAACAAAACTTTTTTATGGGTTGGAAGGGTCCATAAACTCATCTCCTTTTCATAAAACCATTGAAGGGGATGAAACTTGTATGATATCTTGCCAAGGGAAAAGTCCCCATTACATGAATATCTTTCTTCTCAAGAAGAAGACATGGAGATTCCTCCTTCAAAAGAAGACCAAGATCTAAGGTCTCTTGTTGATGATGAGGCATTTTCAGCTATTGAAGAGGAGGAAGAGAAGGCTAATGCAGTCATGAAAAGAGCACATATAGTACCTCATGAAGAGGAAGATGGAGCACTTGCTCCAAGGAGAGAAACTCTTGCACTCTTGCAAGGAGTTCCAAATAATCTCACATATGGGGATTGTGGCACAATCCATGTGCAGCATGTGCCATCATTGTCAAATGGTGAGATATTGAAGATGGAAGAAGGAAAAGAGAAGGGAAAGAATCACATGAAGAGGAGCATATACCCCTCTCTATTTCAGAAGTTTGATGTACAAAGAAGGCAAGAGGATTTATGTAATGAAAGCAAGGACAAATCTGTCCACACATATATGCATCTAGATCTATGCCTTGATGTCTCTTTGCATGGAGGCATTCCACCAGGGAGACCTCCTGATTGGAGGAAGACCAAAGTATTATCTCAACTATGGGTAGCATTTACATACTTGGCTTCAAAGGAGAACCCTTGGGAGAAACTAGCACAGTGCAGAGAATCCTTCATGGATTCAAAGGAGAGATAAGCAATTTTCTGAAATTGACATTGCTATCGCCCACTCAACTATTTGCGCTAAAAAAGGAGAATTTAGAAATCTATGATGGCATAGACATGATGTCACATGGACACTCCATATCTTTGGGAAAACCAATGATATTTTCACTCACAAAAGAGATTTTTGAACATGACAAGAAGATATCAACACTCTTGCATGCATGGGCCAACTTAAGGAAGTTTTGGAAGGAAAAAACTTTTCAAAAAGAGGTTGAATTCCATCTTATTCAATCTTGTCTTGAGTAAGATCAACTGCAAGAGAGGCAGAAAAATAAAGTTGATAGTACTCCAACATGTGATTTTGGCATCAAGCATGTCAAAGAGGAGAGCCATGTTATGACAGGGGCTACATTTCAAATTTCTACAGTGTTGTCATTGTTTGGGAGCCTAGATCCTTATTGGGAGTCCCAACTTTTGATGGAATATTCCAAGGACCTCTTCACATGTAAGGTTCTTGATGGGAAGGTGATGAATAGGGGGTATAAATTAGTTGATGGAGTCATTTATTTCTATGATCAGATCTATTTGACTAAAGACTCCAAGCTCAAGTGTAAACTACTTAATGCAACCTATGAGATTCTGCTTTCTAAACCCACTAGCTTCATTAAAACATACCATACTATCTTAAATGGATTAATGTGGGTAAAATTTAAAGAGGAGATGCACTCTCATATGAGGAAGTGCATAGGTCATTTGCTGGTTGAGGAGGAACATAGCTCTTGGGAAGAGTTATCATTACCACCTCCTTATTCATTGGGTGTGAGAGGGAGCTCATCCATGAGCTACCTCACTGATTTGAATCAAGGATATGGTAAAAATTGTATTTTTGAACATCATAATGTATCTACTATATGCTTATATATTCTTAAAATTCATGTACATTGCTTCGTTCCAAAAGGGGGCTCTTTTTCTTATGGGCTTCATGAGCCACTTTGGGCCATGAACAATGATGATGTTGGTCATTGCTTGGGAGATCTTGGAGAGAGGAGGTACTCTTCATGGTGTGGTTCATTAACACCAATCATCATACACCTTCTCCAAGCATGCAAGAAGGATGGGGCAGTAAACAAGTGTTGGGACAAACACTTGTCATATCCTATTCTATGGCAGTTAGGAGCAAAACTACACTGGTTGCACATGAGGGACCATTGTCCTTCTCCTTTACTTCACATGGAAGCTAGCATGACTCTAATTATGATTCCATATGCTGAAAATGCTATTATATTTGTTGAGGACATGGTTGGAGGAGAGACACATTGGTTAGATGTGTCCTTGGGGGAAGAAATTTCCCACACTTTTTGCACTAAATGTTTCAAGGGAAGCATGGGAAAAGATATGGCTACCATAGTAGATCTCTTGCTTCTTTATGAGGTGGGACATATGATTGTTTGGAGCACTTGGGACATACCTCTCATGAGGATTTGGGAGGAGCTTCTCTATGAATTACCAAGTTGGGAGGTGATTCATTTCATTTGGATGATAGCATGGAGATGGGAGTCCTTCATTGATGATGAAATTCCCCGTGATTATCATCACTTCTATCTTGAGGAGGCCATTGAACAACAAGAAGGTTTCCATATAGACCCTCCTTTCTTTCATGATGAGAGATATTTGGTTTATCCACCAAAGGCCAACTTGCACATTTTGGAGGAACCATTGGGAGACTGAATTATTGCAGAAAATCTGAAGCAATGGTGGAGACTAGTGGAGGAAGAGGCCCCAAGAGGAGGAGGGGAGATTTTGCAACACCCTTGCAGTTGCTTGAGGACAAGCAACATTTGGGAGGGGAAGACTGTAATATTCCTAAATTATCATGCAGCTAATAATAATATTAATTTTTTCTTTTAAAATTTAGTAAGATGAATAAATGGGCAAGGAGGCTCATAAGTTGCTTAAGTAGGAATAAAATCCCTCATAATGTGAAAAGGTATCATGTAAATAACCAGATAAAGCTTCCACATGTGTGAATAGGGTCTAAAATGTGTGGAAAAATTCAGGTTTGACAAAGTCAACAACATTATTATATGAGAAGTGGATCCTCAATAAAGACAGCTCAATGTGAATGAAGATCAATCTAGCTAGTCAAAATGAAGACACCTTGAGTGTGAAAAGAGACAATGCATGAAGATCCAGTCAAGGTTGATACAGTCAAGATTGATCCAGTGAAGATTGACTAAATCAAATAGTGCTGTAAAAAGATGAGCAAGGCAAATGGAGACAACATGATTTTGGAGGAGGAGCCTTTGATGGAAGCAGCCTCCTAATGGGGTGGGATCCCTGCTGAGGAAGCTCATCAACTATATAATGGATGGGATGGCAACCATATGGAGCATGATTGAAGATTAAATTTTTTATGTGGTCTGTTTAGACTTCTTTGCATTCTTTTTCTATTTAGCAAAGTTTGTTGCACTGTTTAGTGCAAGGTTTTTTCCATGTGGGAATTCCCCACTCTTGCTTGGTGATCTTGTTTAAGAAATATGAGGAGAGAATTTTGTGTTGCATTTTCCACTATCTGGTGTTAGGCCAAGAAGTTACGTTCAGCAAAAATGCAGTCCCCTCTAGAATCTACATTATTTCTGAAGGTGTTGCAGTGGAGGGGTTTAATCCCTTGTTTTAAGAGCTAGTTTCCCAGGAGGAGGATCAACCTTCTTTTGGAAAGGCTAGAGAAAGGAGCTACAACCATTTATTTGCATGATAAGCCATATTTATGCAGTGCTTTAGCCATACAGCGTGATGTAACCATATATCTGCAGCAGATATTTTATGTATATCATTTTTGTCAAAAAACTGTTATCGGGTCATCTTGGATCTACGTAAAAAGACACTACATATCTGTTTTTATGCCTCATTGATTAATATAATAGAAGATATGATTTGTCTCTCCATTTTCTAAGTATAACCATCAAATAAATACATTGTCTCTTTATGCATTAATTTATGTGTGTTGCAGTCTTGGGGTTTCAATATTTTGGGTTGTTTTGAGCATGGAAGGCCTATTTAACTAGGCAAAAGTCATTTGTTTCTGATATCCTCTTATATATAAGTTTAATGATGTCAAATATAATGGATTCATGGGCTTAAATTATCTTTTTAAACTCATATTTCTAAAAAAATTGTTTTTCAAGCATGTATTGCTGAGTTTTCCCATTTGGGGATATTACAGAGAGGAGAGGAATGAATTTGACAAAGGTATTCTAGAAGTGGAAAATTTTGTTGCTATTCTAAGAGAAGAAGGTTGGACGTTTCGTAGAATGGTAGAGAATAAAAATAAAGCATAATAATTCTCTAGGCCCGATCTAAGAAATTACAAAGACTTCTTAAGGAAATTTGATCATACTCATCTTTTTTTCCAATCCAAAAACATATTTGAACTAGTCATTTCCTGAAGTAAACTTGAAATGTTTGAATTAGTCATTTCCTGAAGTAACTTGAAACATACCTTGTATCGAACCTTTGGGATCTTAGTTAATTTACCCACTTGAAACATCAATCCATGAGTCCTTGATCTACCATGTGTCAACATTAATACCAATCATGGATCTCTGGCCAAGGTTGGCTCCCAAATCCAAATGGACGAAGAAACAACAGGGTTGAGTCGTGGAAAATGCGTTAAATTTTCAGGGCAAGTCGGGTTCCGTAGGGGGTCAGGCAATTTGGCAGAGTCGAGTCAGGTTCAAACCGAGTCTGCATGCAGAACAATGACAACGCGTTCAGAACCATGATTCGGGCGACAGATAGTTTCTACGTCGAGTCGGGCATTGCAGCAAGAGCTGGAGCAAGAACACGGTTCCACTTGGTCTAGCTCCGAAAGGGTGTATTTTTTGGAGGTGGGAGTAGGGAGGTTGGGGTGAAGGGTGAAATTTTTTCAAGACGAGAATTGGAATTAAAATAAAAAAATAAAAAATAAAAATAAAATGTAAATAATAATATTTAAAAAAATTTATATATACTATTAAATTAAAAATTGAATATAAATAAATAAGATATTAAGGTGTACATAAATTATTTAATATGTAAAGCTTACAACTTTCCACACACAAGACCCGACTTGACCTAACCCAAACTGATATAAACCCAACTCGAACGCGTTTCCTTGGGCGCCCTCACACAACATGACCCGACCTGCCCGAGCTAAGGCATAAGGGAGAAAATGACAAATGGGTCGCACAAACATACACATTAATAGACACAGGTAATCAAAATTTATAATTTTTGATACAACCTCCCTCACATGACCCAACCTGACCCGACCTGAATGCGTTTCCTTGGGCGCCCTCACATGACACACCCTGACCTGCCCGAACGAAGGCATAAAGGAGAAAACGACAAATGGGTCGCATGAACATGCACAAGGCACACAGGCTATCACAACTTATAATTTTTGATATGACCACCCTCAGAAAACCTGAATCGACCTGACCTGACCTAACTCAAATGAATTTCCTTGGGCGCCCTCACACAGCATAACCCGACCCGCCCGAATGAAGGCACAAGGGAGATAATAGAAAACGGGTTGCAAAAATTTTCACAAGGCACACATATGGTCACAACTTAGCATTTGTCATACGACCGCCCTCACATGACCCGACCTAAACGTGTTTCGTTGGGCGCCCTCACACGGCATGACCCTACCCAACCTGACACGAACGTGTTTCCTTGGGTGCCCTCACACGACTCGATGACCCGCCCGAATGAAGGTACAAGGGAGAAAATGGAAAATGGGTCACACGAATGTGCACAAGACACATGAGTGGTCAGAACCTAGGATTTTTGATACGACCTCCATCACTTGACCCAACCGGAATGCATTTCCCTGGGCATCCTAACATGACACGACCTAACTCAAACACATTTCCTTGGAAGCCCTCACACGACCCGATCCGATTCGACTAGCCATGAACGCATTTCCCTAGGCACCCTTACCTAACCTGAATCGACCCAAACGCGTTTTCTTGGGTGCCCTCATACGACCCTACCTAACGCGCCCGAACGAAGGCACAAGGGAGAAAAAGGTAAACGGGTCACATGAACGTGCACCACAAGGAACACAGGTGGTCCCAACTTAGCATTTTTGATATGGCCTCCATCACATGACCT
Organism: Pinus albicaulis; assembly: GCA_034641835.2. NCBI lineage: Eukaryota > Viridiplantae > Streptophyta > Pinopsida > Pinales > Pinaceae > Pinus > Pinus albicaulis. Next base: position 1,648,298,476 of record CM076584.1, on the reverse strand, counting down.
GACTCGACCCAACCTGCCTGAATGAAGGCATAAGGGAGAAAATGGAAAAATCGTGTGCATAAGGCACATGGGTGGTCACAACCTAACATTTTTTATACGACCGCCCTCACACGACCTAACCCAACCCGCCCGAACGCATTTTCTTGAGTGCCCTTGCACAACCTCATTTGAACCAAGCCACCCAAACGTGTTTCCTTGGGCGCCCTCACACAACATGATCTGACCCGACCCGCTTGAACGTGTTTCCTTGGGCGGCTTAACACAACAAAAATTGACCCGACCCGCTCGAATGTGTTTCCTTGGCGCCCTCACACAACCCAACTTGACCCGACCCGACCTAACCTGAACGCATTCCTTTGGGCGCCCTCACACGACCCGACCCGACTCGAACCGCCTGAACGCATTTCCTTGGGCACCCTCACACGGCATGACCTGACCTGAACACATTTCCCGGGGTGCCCTAAACAACCTGACCTGACTGGACCCGCCTGAATGAAGGCACGAGGGAGAAAATGACAAATAGGTCGCAAGAATGTGTAGAAGGCACATGGGCACCTTAGCGTTTTTGATACGGCCTCCCTCACATGACCCAACCTGACATGACCCGAATGCATTTCCTTGGATGCCCTGACACGACATGACTCGACCCGCCCGCACGAAGGCACGAGGGAGAAACGACAAATGGGTTGATTTAGGGTGAGTTTATCTTTGTTGAAGATTGAAGATTGAAGTAGGAATTATACGACAGGGTTATAGTTGGTATAAAAACTTGGACATTATATTGGTTGGTATCAATGAAACATTGGCAAGGGAAAGACATTGGTTAGGGTTGAAGCTGCATAACAAGACATTGCAAGTTGGGAAGAATGTTAAGGGAGGATTTTTCAGACCTTGTTCAGGTTAAGGCGTATGAAAGAAGAGCACCCACAGATTCGTGTTGAACTTGAAGTCTTGGAGGAGAAAGTTGAAGTAGAGATTCTTCAACTTGGTTGGGCAATGGAGTAGGATGGAGCTGTAGATTGCATCTAAGAAGAAGAAGTCAAGACATGTGAAGGAGAGGATGTTGCAGATGTGTTAATTATAGAGGAATCACTTGATGAACATGTTGGACCGAGATTGTGCACTTTGCAGACATTGATGATGGAGGACACATATATGGGTTAGGGGTTAATGGGGTTAAATGGGTTAGGGTTTTAGAGGTTAAATGGGTTAGGGGTTGGGAATTAGGTTTTAAGGGGTTAAGGGTTTAAAGGTTTAGGGTTTAGGGGGTTAAATAGGTTAGAAGTTTAGGGATTTATGGGATTAAATGGGTTAGAGGTTAAGGGTTTAGGGGTTAGGGGTTAAGCATTTAGAGGTTTATGGTTTAGGGGTTAAATGGGTTAGCGGTTTAGAGGTTTTGGGGGTTAAATGGGTTAGGGGTTGGGAATTGTGGCTAAGGATTCAAGCTCCATGGAAAAATCTAAAGTCATCAAAAACCTTAATGGTTTGGAAGAATTTTCTAAAATACCTTTCCTAATAGAAAAACCCCATTGGGTATAGGGTTCCAAAGTTGTATTTGTAGCAAGCAGTTCATCTTGAAAGGTGGAGGAAACTGAAGACAAAGTGGAAGGCAAAAATATATTGATTAAAAATTAAGACTAATTGTGAAAAAATCTCAAAAGGAATATTTGTGGATAGAGGGAAAAAGAAGTATGACTATGAAATAGAGCCTTAGAATAGTAGGGAGGCTCAAATATAGTTCAGCCATGAAAATTATGGTTCTGACAAAGTGACAGGGCTATGAGGTGCCCATAAGAAGCTAGCCCACAAAAGAGTGCTTATCATTTACAAAACAGATATAATAATAATACTGGAGCCCACTACTCACCAAACTGTAGATTAGCTCTAGAGGATTCCTCAAGATACCAGCTAGGAAAAAATTATTTAAAAGAAAAAAAAAACAATTGATGCATCAAAAAAACTTGCCATCAATAGATCAAGAAAGAAATTACAATCTCTCATTACAAATCTGACCTTGAGTCTGTCATATTCCCAATTTTGTTGTACTAAATTGTTATATCATGAACTCACATCAAGGAATCTTCAATTTATGTCAACATACTCCATTTGTAAATGGCAGGTATGCTTATAATGTTAGATGGAGCAGACTACACAAAACTGGGATTGTAGATCCTTGCATTGATAAATTTGGTTTCTTGGCTTACAATGTATTCTATGTAATGGTTAATTTTGTTCATACTTCATTCTGAAATGTTGGAGGTGTTTTATTTTATAGATTATATTCAGCTACCTAGTGCCCTAACATGACTTGATAAGAATGGAGACTTGTTTGCTTCTATTTTAAGTTGTTTTTGGAAGGCATTGATGTTGGTTGTTTCATAAAGGAAAGCAACATTGATGCAGGTTGTTTACCATTGTTTGTAATCAAGCAAAATCCAACCAAACTCTAATTCTATCCACCAGAAAAAAATCTACCATACCCTAATTTACAGGCATGTGCATGCTTGATAAATTTGAATACACACACTTATGTACTAGAAATTCACCATTGGCTAACCGACAAAATTATAGTAGAGCCAAATCCAAAAAGAGAAAAATAGCCCAGGGCATCAAGATCCAAATCAAGAAAGGATTATGACCCAATGAAGATCCTATGAAGCAACTAAGGATAACCCCAAGCAAAGAAGACCCTTGGATACGACACGACACGACCCGACCTGACCTGACCCACCCGAAGGTGTTTCTTTGGGTGCCCTCAAATGACACGACTCGAATGATCCGCCCGAACGTGTTTCCTTGGGTGGCCTCACACGACACGACCTGATCGGACCCCACCAAAACCACCTGAATGCCTTCCTTGGGCACCCTCACACGACCTGACATGACCTAACCCAGATGCATTTGTTGGGAGCCCTCACATGACCTGACTTGACCTGACCCGACCCACCTGAAAATGTTTCCTTGGGCACCCTCACACGACACAACACAACCTGAAATGACCCAAACCCGTTTCCTTGGGTGCCATCACACGACTTGACGTGACCCGACACGACCTGACCCGCCTGAACATTGAAGGAACGAGGGAGAAAATGGAAAATGGGTTGCACGAACATGTACAAGGCACATGGGTAGTCACAACATAGCATTTTTGTTACGACCTCCCTCACATGATCTGACCTGAACATGTTTCCTATGGCGTCATCACACTGCACGACCCGACCCACTTGTACCAAGGCAGGAGGTACAAAATGGAAAATGGATCGTAGAAACATGCACAAAGAACAAAAGCAGTCACAAGTTAGCATTTTTGATACAACCACCCTCACACGACCAGACCCGACCAGACTCGACTCAACCCACCTAAACACGTTTCGCTGGGTGACCTCACATGACCTGACCCAACTTTCCCGAACACGTTTCCCTTGGCGCCCTCACATGACTCGACTCGACCCAACCTGCCTGAATGGGTTTTTCTGGGTGCCCTTAAAAAACCCGACTGGACCCACCCTTAACTGCCCAAACGCATTTCCTTGGGCACCCTCACATGGCACAACCCGACCTGACTTGCCTGAACACATTTACTTAGGTGCCCTCTGTAATATTCCCAATTATTCCTAAGCTAATTGGAATATTCATTTTTTTTTTATCTCTTTGTTTGAACAATAAAAGAGCAAAGGAGGTCCATAATACTCCTTAATAATGAATAAATAAATGCCAAATGTAAAAAGGCTAAATCTTGGTTGTTAAAACAAGCACCCTTAGGTGTAAAAGGGGTTGGATATTTTTACTGGGTCAACCTTGACCAAATATACAGCACTGTCATGGAGGAGTGGCCATCAATAAGGCACAACAAAGTTTTAGATGGAGATGCTTTGTGTGAAAGAAGTGATCTCATTGGAAGTGGTTTAGGGTTTGCAAGCTCTTAACTTATAAAAGGAAGAGGATGGCAGCATTAGAAGGTTGTTGATGATATGATATTTTTGAATATATTTTCTGTTTAGACATATAGCTTTCTTTGGCTGTTTAGCCTAGATTGCAAATGTTGTTTAGCATTGGGTATTCCTGATTGGGAATCCCACCTCTTCCCATTGAGTAGATCTTGGGAGAATTTGTGTTGCATAGTCCACTATCTGTCTGAAGGCCAAGCTTCTTGTTTCAACTACAACACATATCCTATTGAAGGTTTGGTTGTCTTTGCAAGCTGCAGTGAGTGGAGGCTAGATATTTTAGATCTAGGCCATCTCAGTGCTCCTTTTCAGTGGAGGAGACTTCTACTTCATCGGGAGGAGAGTATTGGAGGACTTGGGCTTCATTTTCATATCTTGGTAGTAGACCAACCACATTTTGATCCCTACAGCACAGTTTTACTTCCAGATCTACGTTATTCTTGTAGGTGCAATTGCAGGGTGTTTTGGCACACCATTTGGAGAGTTGGTTTTCAAGTGTTGGGGATCTGCCCTTCACTTTGGAGATCTCTTGGAGGGGGTCATTTTCTTGTTCATATCACACTACAAGGAAAAGACCCTCTAGTGGAGGTTATAAAAGAGGTTTTTCGTGTTATAAAATTGGCCAAAATTGTCAAAAAAACATATGCTACCACATCCATTTTTGGATACGGAGGTTTTGGCAGAGCTTTTAATAGAAATTAAACACAACTAAAAAAAATGGGCAAGCCAGAGGTTATTATGGATGTTTTTTTCATCGGTGCACTAATCAGGGTTTAATGCACCAGTGTGTATCTGTAGCTAGAGCCCCGGGGCAGTCAAAGGCGAATGCACCTGGCCATTAAGGTATAAAACAGTACCAGGCGTAGTGTCGGTGATACAACGCATGGGGCCGTTCTAATTGGTCTTGGGATTTGAGCAGTACCCATAGGTCGTATCAAAGAGTTGGTGCGTATACTTATAGAAACGCCTCGATGCACCGTATGACACAAATGCACCGATATTTATAATTGGTATCGGTATTCATGTGGTGCAAATATGTCATACAAATTCACCAGTGCATATCGACACATAAACGCCCTGGTGCATAGTATGACACAAATGCACCGAGATATATAATTGGTATCGGTATTTGTGTGGTGCCTATGGGTCATGCAAATGTACTAGTGCGTATAGACACAAAAACGCCCTGGTGCACAGTATCACACATATGCACCGAGTGTTATAATTAGTATCGGTATTCGTGTGATGCTCATAGGTTGTAAAATGACACCGGTGCGTATATAGAAATAAACGCATCGGAGTGTCATACCGCACAAACGCCTCGATATTTTTAACTGGTTTTGGTATTTGTGCAGTGCCCATAGGTCGTAAAAATGCACCAATGCGCTTAAGAATACAAGCGCATTGGTATAAGAATACATGCATTGATTTTCATTTTGTATTTTTTAGAAACATTTCCCTGTGATAGTGAAATTATTGTAATTGTTTTAAATTCATTATTCATCAAAAGTTGACACATCGTATAATAATATTCATATTAATTAAATTTTTATTAATGGATTTGAATGTGATGTTTGGATTAATTTGTTACATCATATCATAATTATTATGGTTTTTTAAAATTCATTATTCATCAAAAGTCGACACATATATATCTTATAACAATATTCATATGAATTAAATTTTTCTTAGTGCATTTGAGAATGACAATGGAGAACGCAATAGCGACAATAGAGAACGCAATATAATAAACTAAATTTTTTTATTTTTATTTTATATATATATATATATATATATATATATATATATGTTTAAGACATTCTTTGTCATACAAAATGGGACAGTTATTGGTATCCCTTTATCTTTCAATTGGGAGACTATGTCCATTACATTAAAGAAAATATCTGATTTCACAGACATTTTTCAAAAACTATAACACCTTGCTTTTATATCCAAACATAGTGATCATCATTCTTCGCTTGAACTACTGTCACTGCTAGAGCTACTTCCATGACTTGGGTTATTTTCAGAAATGTTTTGTTCATGGTGTTGATTGTTTTCTTCTTCTTCACCTTCCATCTACAAACATAAAAATAAACTGTAATGAGTGTATATACATTGGTGAGAATAATGAAAATTGCAATATTAAATTATATACATCAATGTAAATAGAAAAGAGATGACGTACGAATGCAACAATTGACTCATAAACTATACACATTATTTCAAAACCATGTAACATGCCATCTTTCAAGATTTGATCTGTTGGCGCAGTGCCATACTTTGTTTCCTGCAAGTTATATACCCCATAACAAATCATATATTTAATATAAAAGATTTATTTTTTCTATTAATTATAGATGGAGCTAAGTAAAACAAGATCGATAGATGCTTACAAATTCCACAATTAACTTCTGATATGCCAACATATACGCACAACCCATATTTAACCCAATTTCAATCAATTCCTCGGATGGTTCTTCTTTGTATGTTAGCACCTGTTTGAAGACATTCAATGATGATTTTTGTAAAACAACTTAAAAAATACAAAAATGAAATCTAGTTAAGTTGTTATAAGGAAGTAACAATTACTCACAAACTTAGATATCAATCCTTTTTTTCCTTTTCGTCTTGTTTTATGTGTTGAATGGGTTCCATTGTCTTTTCTTTTCTACAGGAAAATACTTGAAAATTAATATTTAATGCTAAATTGTTTATTTATTTTACCTAATGATAAAAAAAATTAATGATTACATATTACATTTGAAGCAAGTTGTTGTTGAGATGGCTCCTCCAGCGATGAAATTTTGTCCATTTCTTTGACCATCTTCTTGTACACCTTTTTGGACATTCCTACTGGCATATTTCTGATATCAGTTCGTTCATCTTTTGAGATTTTCATAATCTTCCTGAAAATGTAACATGACAATAAACTATTTAATTTTTATATTAATATATGAAAAGTAAGTATAACAAAAGTGATATTTATAAATAATTCTAGACAAAAATCTAAAGGAATATCACCTTTTCATTCCTTCTTTTTTGTTGTTGTGTGCTTTTGCTATTAAAAGTCTAACATGTCTCATTGACCAATTCTCTGGAAACTCTTCCTGTAGTTTACATAAAATTTGGTTCTTGGAATCATTGGATTGGTTTTTGTATTGTAAGTGGAAAGAACGTCTATACATTCGTTCCACTAGATCCTGACAAACTTTTGTAAAATTTTTTCCCCCTTTCGTTAACCTCTAGCACCACTCCAGATGAGCTAAGGACCAGTTCATTTTCATTTGCATGTTCTGTTTTTTTCTTTTCTTAGAACAACATAACTTTTCTGAGTTGTTGGTCCCTGTAGAACATTAAACAGATGTGAATTAATAGACTTTTTCACACATGTTATCTAATAATTTTAATTATATTATTAATGAAAACTAAAAAAAGAAACTCATATTGGATCGATAGTATTTTTTCATTCACCTGATTCATCATTTTGCAATTTTTTTTGGTCCTAGACCAGAAATAATCTTATCAAGCTTCGTCATTTTGTGGCTCTGTATGATACACAATAAACAATAAATATTAGTTAAAGTTACATATAGTTCAAAAATAATTTCTTTGTAAAAAATTTACAAAGAACTTGCCTTTTTGCTTTTCTTGATGTGTTATCAGTATTTTTGTTACTTGATCTCTTGTCACTCATTTCTTTACCAATCTCAAATTTGTACCATATCATTCAATAATATATTTATAAATAAATTGTCAACTTTTAAAGTAAAAAAAAAATCTCGAAAACCGGTGCGCCATGCTTGGTTTATGCACCGATGCTGGTGCATGTCTCTCTTCCAAACACACTGCCCTAACAGTATAATAGACCGTACGATGCTTTATGTCAACAAGGAGCACTGGTGTGATACATGTCAATGACCGCACCAGTTAACCATGATAAAATAATAAAAATTGTCCAGTGTTAGTTTTTTAGCAGAAATCAGTGCCATATTTTACATATGGCGCACCGATAAAAAAATAATTTTTTTTTATCACATTACATTGTGCAGTGCGCTTGTAAAATAAAGAGCCCCGGTGTGCTACGTTCTCCAGGTGCACCGATAAAAAAATCTGTTTTTTTTAAATTCATGTCAGGGCCCACATGGATTAGGATCAGACTATGCTAATCATCCCGTCGGTTGGATGTATTAGGTCTATATTTAACAATAAAAACCCTATAAATATAAATTGAAAATATCTAATTCTGAAATCACAGAAAGAGGAAGAAGAAAGGGGAGAAACAAAAAGAATGTAAGGTTTGTATATTTTGAAAGTTTTTTTCGAAACAGAACGTTTGCAGTGCACCATAATGAAATAGCGCACCGGCTGCATATTTTACAAATGGCGCACTGAAAAAATATTTTTTTTTTATAATTTTTTATCAGAGTACTTTTGTGGTGCATTGGGAGAACAGAGCGAACCAGTGCGGAATTCCGCACAAGGCGCATCGACAAATTTTTTTTTTTTTAAACGCAAGGGCCGACATGGATTGGGATAAGACTGTGCAGGTCCTCTCGTTGGTTGGATGTGTTAGGCTTATATTTACCAATACAAACCCTATAAATATAAAGTAAAAAGTCCTAATTTTGAAATCACAAAAGGTGGGAGAAGAAAAGAAAAGAAAAAATAATGTAGGGTTTGTTTCTAAAATGGTTTTTTTTTGCAAAACAACATGTTTGCGGTGCGCCATAATGAAATAACACAACGGTGCCATATGTTACATATGGCATACTGATAAAATTTTTTTTTATTTTTTTATTTTTTATCACTGTAATTTTGCGGTGCGCTATGTTACGCAGGACGCATTGACGAAAAAAAAGTCTGTATTTTTTTAAGATTGACACAAGGGCTGGCATGGATTGGGATCCAACTATGTAGGTCCTCCTATTGGTTGGATGTCTTAGGCTTATATTTAGCAATACAAATCCTATAAATATAAATTGAAAAGCCTTAATTCTGAAATCACAGAAAGTGGGAGAAGAAAGGGTAGAAACAAAAAGAATGTAGGGTTTGTTTCTAAAATGGTTTTTTTTACAAAAAAACACGTTTGTGGTGCGCCATAATGAAATAATGCACTTGTGCCATATGTTACATATGGTGCACTGATAAAAACATTTTTTATTTATTTTTATCACTGTACTTTCGCGATGCGCTGCTATAACAGAGCGCACCAGTGCGCTCTGTTATGTAGGGTGCATCGACGAAAAAAATCTGTATTTTTTTAAGATTGATGCAAGGACCAACATGGATTGGGATCCGAATAGGCAAGTCGTCCCATGGGTTGGATGTCTTATGACTATACAAACCCTATAAATCTAAATTGAAAAGAAAGAGGGAGAAGAAAGGGTAGAAACAAAAAGAATCTAGGGTTTTTTTTTGTAAAAATGGATTTCTTTTTTATTTTTGTTTTTGAAAACTGCAAAGAAGGTAAAAAAAAATTGCAGAAAAAATTTAAAAAAGCAATAAGCTTTGGTTTTGTTATTTTACTTCATAAAAAAAACTACAGAAAATGTAAAAAAAAAAAATAGACTTTGATTTCTTATTTTACTGCATGAAAAAAACTGCAGAAAAAAGTACAAAAAAACAATAAACTTACTCACATCGTTTGAAATTGTATGATACAGGGTTTGACTAACTAGAGGTTTGGAATTCTGATTGTCTGAATACTTCTATTCGAACGTATTTCCCTGCTCCATAGTGCTCTCGTGATCTGTTTTCTCCAGGTATGTATCCTGCAAATCTCTGGCTGAAAATTTTTGCAAAAATAGGGAAATAATGGAAAGTGTTTAGTATTTAAAGAAATTTTTTATGAAATTAGATTTTCGAAAATATTTTTCTGCCCATTTTTCAATTTACCGTTTTTTTTTTCACTTAAATAAAATAGGGTTGCGCTTTTTTTATTTGCAGTTATTTGTTTACCGGTGTGTCCTTTAATTTAACTGCACTGGTGCGTCGTTTTATAAGACGGCACCAGTGCGAAAAATAAAAAACTCACCAGTGTTGTTATCTGTACATTATGCACTAGAATGACATTGAAGTTTGTGCACCAAAATTTATTGTTTTTTTTCTCAAATGCAAGGAGAAAATATCATATATTATATGGAATGGACAATTCTTCAAAATCTAGCTCGTTCCATAATATTTCTTAAAGTCCATCACGGAGTTCTCCCTATTTATGTGGAGACGTAATATTTACTTCAGATTTGTTTTATTTTTTCACTATCTAATTGAATTTATATATGTTTAATATCCATGCAGTCAATCATGCACAACTTAATTAAATTTATAATGTATACAAAATTTCAGGTTCATGCAGATTCAACATCGAGTTCATATGCACAAAATATTCAAACTGCTCCAAAACATCGGAAGTTCTTATTAGGAGCTGCATACCGCAAGGTGCATTTGGTAGATAAAAATGGACAACCGCTTCACCCACCTATTGTAACAATATTGCATCTTCTAGCCACAATCTCGAGACAATGATGGTAATTATAATTATAATTGTTTGGTATATATATTGATTAATATGTAATTATTTCAATGTCAAACCAATTTATAATCATGCAATATTGTCAATGTGGTTACTAATTGGTATCATATATTTTGTACTAATCATGTTCAATTTTTTTTTTTTTTAAATTATTAGGATTCTAGTGATGATGAACGACGTACATACCATCTTCCATTGCACCCCACGACAATGTCAAATCGAGAGAAGACTAAATTAAGAGAAAACATCGGAGAGAAACGATACCAAGAATGGTTGAATCAACCACCGATTCAATTCCCGCTACGTCCAGATTCACCAATTAGGAATGAATACAACAATAGTAGTTCTTCACAAGCTGGAAATGGAGGCAATCAAATAGAGGATGGTATGGATGATTACTTAAGGGATATGACTGCCATGGAGACAATGTTGTTAGATGCATTCCAAAATGATGATCAGCTAGGAGATGATGCTCATATTTCTGACACCTTTTTCGAAAGCGTTAAATTTACTTCCACCACCCCTCTCTTTGGACCTGGCGGTCAATCAAAGTCTACCCAGTTGGGGACAACAATGTTACTGTACAACTCGAAATAAAAGTTTGGCTTGTCGAATGCATGTTTCTCGGAACTTTTGAGGTAAGTTACCATAAAGTACTCCCCTTATATAAATTTGAAATATAATTAGTACACTGCAATGAACATTAAAAATGTTAAATTTTATGAACGTTAATAATTATATCGAAATTAATGTACATTTAATATTAATATATTTTTCTATGATCACCAACTACAGGTTATTCAAAGATAAGGTTCTTCCGAGTGATAATGTCTTGCCCAGTAGCTGCGAAGAGGCAAAGAAATTGTTGAAAATGTTGGGTGTTGAGTACATATCATATCATGCATGTCCAAATGATTGTATTCTATATAGAGGAGAATATGCAGACAAAGAGATGTGTTCGAAATGTGGGCATGATAGGTATGATAAATAAAAAAATAAGGGTAAATCACGTACTAATCCTCCTTTTAAGATATTGAGGCACATGCCTATAATCGCAAGGATTCAAAGGCTCTTTCGTTGCAAATAATTAGCTATGTTGAAGGGATGGCATGCCTCACATAGAAGTGAGTTGGGAGTTATGTGAATCCCAACTGATTCAATAGCCATGAAGCATATAGAGGATACATGGCCCGAAAAATTCAAGAATTAAGTACGAATTCTATGACTCAGCATAGCCATGGATGGCGTCAACCCATATTCCCTCTAGAACACCAACTATTCTATTTGGACTGTAGTAGTGATCAATAAAAATATTCCCCCATGGTTTTCCGTGAAGAATTAACATCTTATGTTGGCTCTCATAGTCCCTGGTAGAAGACAAGAGAAGAATATGGATGTCTACTTACAACCATTGGTAGATGAATTGAAGGAATTATGGGATGGGATAAATGTATACGATGTATCAAGACCCATCACAGTAGAGAGGAGTTTTATGTTGTATGGCATATGTGCTTACACAACACATGATTATCCAGGCTTAGGAGTTTGCTTTGGTAAATTACATGTTAAATTTACTGATTTGTTTATATATAATCTAACAATATTCTTTCACATATTAGTTATTTAATTCGTTGTAATAATATTTTTCTGATCTTCATGATATTCTTTAACGTGATATGCATATTAATTAATGTATACAAATATAATCTCACAGGTCTTGTAACAAAAGGGTATTTTGGATGTAAATGTTGTGGACCTTATCTGAAAGCTAGATGGTCCAAGGACCTACGAAAGCCAGTGTATGATTGCTCCAGGATATTCCTACCAGAACAACACCCTTACAGAAGAGCAGCATCCACTTTCAATGGTAAATGAGAGAGAACCCAAAGGCCTCCAATAATGACACCAGCTGAATGGCTTAGAGCATATGAGAGAGAGAAGGAGAAGGAGTTCATAGAAATGTTCGATTCAAATGGGGAGCCTAAGTTCGATGATATAGATTTCTTCAACACCTATGTTGAGAAATTTCCCATTGGGATGGAAAGGAAATCTATTTTTTATGACCTTCCATATTGGGAGCATCTCAAGATTGCCCACTTACTAGATCCCATGCATATTTTTAAAAATGTTTCATCTTCTTTATGGAGGCACATATCTTCGAAACAAAGTGACACATTGGCTATTAGGAAAGATATTATTACTTCAAAATCTAAAAAGAAATATTGGCCAAGATGATTAGAAAGTACGTGATCAGAGGCACGGGCTGGTCCCTCTAATTCATGGTTTTTCAAAGAAGGTGACGTCCCATGGATTTAAAAAAAATATGATATATCTTTGGCAAAGGAAGTTATAATGGATGTGAGGGTGCCAACTTCATACGGGTCTTCACTACGGCGCTGCTTCACCATGTATGACCATTTGTCGGGGTTGAAATCGCATGACCATTTGAATCTTCTAAGACTACGTATAATGTCAAAAGCATGATTTTATTATTTGTTAAATTAATAAATTTTATTCCATGCAGAGATCATAAAACATAACTAGTTTTGTATATTATTGCAAGTGTTTATAACTTTGCAATGTCATTATCCTTTGTTTGTGCATGGGTGTGTGAAACATGAATTCCCCGAAGACCTAGGACGTGCCATATCAAAATTATCTGCATTTGTACATTGGATCACGTCAAATGAGATTCATGTGGCTAGCATTCCACGATGGCGTCAAGAGATAGTTGAGATTGTTTTTATGTTTGAGAAGGAACTGTCGACGAGTTTCATGGACTTACATGTTCATCTTCTAATCCACCTGGTAGATGAGGTTGAATTAGTTGGGGTTGTTTCTTATCATTGGATGTTCTTCTTAGAGAGGTACATGAAGAAATTGAAAGGTTTTGTTCGACAAAGGGAAAAACCCGAGGGGTCTATGGCAGAGGGGTACATATCGTATGAGTCTTTCTACTATGCTAGTGAGTACATCAAGTAGATCAACAATAGAGAAGGTGCAGTGATTTGGGACAATCAAATGGATGAAGACAAAAGAGAAGGAGAGTTGCTCCAAATGAGTGGAAAAAAGCGCTTGATAAAGAGTAAGCGACTTATAATTTTTCAAATTTACAAAAAGTAATTAATATTCATGTTGAACTTAAATATAATGTATATTTTGATCTCTAAGTACAATATAATGTTGGTTTGATTTCATTAGCGAATGCGGAAATTGAAGCAATCAATAAATTCATTCTTTACAATTCTGAAGCGACACAACTGTGGGTCGCATTGTACGAACAAAACAGGATGAAATGGGATAGTGACAGGAAAGAATTCAAACGGTTGAATGGTAGAAGTGTGCCTTATCCTAATAATTTAAAAGAAAATATGCCAAAAATATGCCCCAACAGCTGGGTTGTTGACCAAGTCAGAGAAAAATATGGTGCTACCGATTGTTACCCGCGTGCTGAAGAGGATGTGCTAAACATAGGGATTGGGTGCAACAACTCGGTAATAATATTTTTAATTTATATGTAAATTTGAAACTTATATTAAGACATCTACTTTTCATATTTTAACTACTATTAGATTATTATTTATAAGACACATGACACTATGATTTTTTTAACTTTTTTATAATAGGTGCATTTGTTCCCATCTATGTGGGCATATGGACATCATTTTCGCACAAAAAATTCCAATGCTAGAAACATCACAGAAGACTGTGGAGTGGAAGTCGAGTTTGATCAATCTATTCGATCAGGCCACCATGATCAACAACTAGTACGAGGGACGTTAGGTTACGTTGGAAAGATAAAACAGGTCATTGAAATGGATTTTTCTTCTTTCCAATGTGTTATTTTTAGGTGCAAGTGGTGGGACACCTTTGATCGGAATAATGTAAAGGAATATCGCGATAGTAGGTTGATATGTATCAACTCTAGAAAGATGTGTGATGAAGCTAAGGAGCCCTATGTTTTCCCTAAACACTGCAATTAGGTGTTTTTTTACCCAGATGTGTTGGATAGGGATTGGTGGTTCGTATTGACACATGACCCTAGATCAAAACATATTTTTGAGAGCAATAGTGTTATCATGCCATGCAAGCTAGAAGATAATGAGGGTGATCATGAGAACTGAGAGTGATATGATACATGTGTTATTTCATCAATATTTATACTTTTTAAGATGGGTTTTTCGAAATATTAATATAATATGTATTTTGAATTAATTGGTAATTTGCATTGTGTTAATGTTAAAATCAATAATTCACTTGATAATTTGGTATTATGTTGATCTCCAAAACAATGGCGTATTGTATAAATTAATTCTTTTTTTTTGTATCTAAGATCATAATAAAATAGTTATAATTCTAAAGTTAGGAGTTTATTTGCATTATTTTCTAAACTTTATTATGTTACAATAAATCATATTATTCTAGATTTATTATTTTACAATTATTTAAAATTTACAAATTTTAATAAATTCATTTCACATTAATACAATTAAAATTTTAAAAATATTTTACATACAATTACAATTATAATTAGAATTAAAATTAGAATTACAATTACAATTACAATTTTACAATTTCATGTACAATTACAATTACAATTTTAGAATTTTACATATATATAATTAAAATTTTACAAATTGAAAAATTACAATTGCAATTACAATTACTTACAATTTTAGAAATTTAAATATATACCATGACAATTACAATTTTAGAATTTTAAATGCAATTAGAAATACAAATATTACAAATTTACAATATCATGATCATTAATTTGGTATTAAACCAATTACGTTCATGATAACCATCGTACAAACATCATATTTGACTAAAAAACACATTCAAAATCGCTAACTGCATCATTGTGATCATGATCATCTAACAAAACACAATTAACATCACCAGTACAACACAAGCATCAAATATACATCTCATGTCAAATATGTATCTCATGCTATCACATACACATCTATCTGCAAGCTGCACATTAAATGAACATATCTAACATGACCTAAGAACATAGACATCATGATGATCACCAACATGTAAATTAAGTACAACTACAACATGAACATAAAATACATGGAACATATATATATATAACTGAATAATGTTAAAAATATACAACTATAATATAAATGTCATGGATCAACTGGTGGTAGTACAACATCAATATCAATACTAGTGGCCGATGGTCCAGCCTCATTTCCATGATGACTGTTGGTAGATGCTAGTGGAGGCTCATGAAAATCTGGTGCAGCACGTGGTTATGAACGATCATGAGATGATGGTACACTACACCTCACAGACTGTCCATCATGTGCTGCGGCTCGATCGTAACATGCAACAATCCTCGTCAGCAACGTAAAAGTTGTCGTAACTCCTACGACATGCCGCATTAGGCTGTACATGTCACACGTCATACCTCTCCACATACGTAATAGCCTATCATCAGCCTCTATGTCTCTGATATCAGCGGGCCTGATGCCCACCTCAACAATCAATGCAATGAGTTGGTCGATCAACTCCATCCTGTATCTATAATCACTAAGACACTGACTGCGCACCGGCGCACCAGCAGGATCAACATGTCTCTGATCTGCACTGGCTTGATCCTAATGATCCTCGAAAATATGTGGCATGCCCTCATCCTCATCAGGATCCACACTTGGATCAGGTGGTGGTGGCGGCATCTCCTCGCCATCAAAAGAGACAATGTCTGCAGAATATATACAAGTACACAACAATAATTAGAGGATTTTATTATAGAATTTAATTAAAAAAAGTGAAATAACATGTTAGAATAAATTTAAATAAAATAGTAATATTACCTCTATCATGTGGCAGCTCATTAGCTGTGAAGAGGATGTTGGCACACCCTCGCCAATCCAACCCCGCATATGAACAGGGGACCAAAATGAAGGGATGCTCATCAACACTGGCTAGCAACGTCAGTGCATCATCTGATATCCTCGTTGGAAAAAGTCTCCTCCCTCTTGGGTATCAATTGCCCCCACATGTGCATACGTGCTCCAGTAATCGGCCTATGAGGTTGCCAAAGAAAAGAAGGTCTCATCTTTGGAAATATCTCAAAAAATAAACAAAAAAGCTCTGAAGAAAAAGGGAAGTTGACCCTCCCTTGTGCATGAGTACGACATCTATCTAATGCTGTAAATAACTGTCGCAAAAAAATGTCAGACCACCTGACAAGTCGTGGCTGCTATAGTAAAGAATCAACATAATATAAAAGCTGACAACTAATGTGTAGCCTGTCATTGGTGTTGTGCGAAATGGTCGAAATGATAAGTGAGAGACACTGGACCTCCTCATGACCAAACACACCAATACGTAACTGCCCTCTAGCTACCTAAGATTCTGCAGGAGATACTAAATGTTATCCAATGTATCCTTGGGAGTAAACTAACTGACTCTCTGCCACACAACTAGTTGGAACCTCAGGGAATGAGGGAAAATCCACCCCTCTCCTTGATAGTCCTGTAATAAAATAAACATCCTCCTCAGTGGGCGTGTACCACTGGTTGACACCAAACCAGAAAGCCTATTGCTGGGTATTCCATCTTCGGATAAGATGTCTGAAAAACAAACTATGGGACTTTAGGGAAGTAGCCTCCTCATAGAACTTGAGGAGGCTTACCTGCCTAAGGAGCCCCTGTGTCACTACTGTAATAGGGCAAGGGTATGCATCTCTCTCCCTCTCTCTTGCCTCCCACAGGCGAACCATGTTATACTATTCCGCCTATTGTTGTTGTTGTTGCCCCTCTTCTCTCCTTTCACGTCTCTGAATGATTGACATATTAAACACAATTTTTTTATTAAATGACACATGTATTTAAAAATATAAGTATATAAATATTTTTTGAAAAATAAATAAAACAAGAGTTGGTGCGCCAAAACCACAGTCACACACTCTCACCGGTGTGTCTATCCACAAAGCGCATCGAATACGGTGCACCTAAGGACATCAACTACACCGAGAGCGGTGCTCCAGAATTTTTTTTTAGCGCATCGTTCACTAGATGCGGTGTCAGGAGGCTGGTGCACTGACTTCACTATCTGCCCCGAGGCTTATAGCTAAGTCAACACATCGCCCTCCTGCCACCGTATATAGTCGTCGGTGAGGTATTTTAAGAGGCCGCACCGTTGACCTTTGCCAAACACGGTAAGTAGTGTGTTGACAAAAATACCCATGCTAGGCGGTTATTTCAGTCAACGCACCGTATCACCACTATTAAACTAGGTCAATGGTGTGGCTCGGTAGCCGACTGCACCGCTCATTTTACAGAAATTTAAAGAACACAGTGCGCCTTTAGTATCTACCCCGGAATCGGTGCGACTACCCTTAGCACCGATTTACCATCCCGAACCATTGACAATGTCGATTTCAGTTCCGGTGCGCTGATAAAATTATGCGCCCTAGGGTGGTGAATTCCATCAATGCACCGAGTTTCAGCGATATACCATTTTCA
Organism: Pinus albicaulis; assembly: GCA_034641835.2. NCBI lineage: Eukaryota > Viridiplantae > Streptophyta > Pinopsida > Pinales > Pinaceae > Pinus > Pinus albicaulis. The sequence continues at coordinate 1,648,280,507 of CM076584.1, read as the reverse complement.
ACGGTGCGACTTGGTAACCGACTGCATCTCACTTTTTAATTTTTTTTAAAATAACACGGTGCACCGCACTGTACCGTGTTGGAATCGGTGCGGATACCGTCGGCACCGGCTGCTGTGCGGCCTATAAATTTATAGGAAGCACCGAAAAATCGGTGCGAGCCAAATGGCTCGAGCGCACCGTGCGATATATAGATAGATATATATATATATATATATATATATATATATATATATATATATATATATATATATTTTTTTTTTTTTTTTTAATGGTTAGTTTTAAGGTTTTTTCAAATTCTAATCCGATAAAAGGTTTAATTATGGAAAAAAAAGAAAAACACCTGTACATTTACCCGTCGAGGAGGCATATTGGCTGTACAATTTGCAAAAGAAAATTTGTCCACTGTTTTATAAAATTCAAGTTGGAGATTGGTGGCAATGCACAGCAGTAGTGCGTGCAATAAGTGCAATGGGAGCACGGATGTCAGTGCGGGTCAAACAAGGATAACTTGCACTGGTGCTTGAGAGCTCTGTAGCACTCACAAAAGTGAAAAATGCAATTTTTTGGCCGTAATTCTCTTTTTATTTAACCATGTTCCAGTGCGCGGGGTTTTTACTGGCGTACCAGTGCGTTTGCACTATGCCGCCCTGAGCAGTTTCTGTTTTCACACGCATTTAGGAGGCACCGGGGCAACATAGAGGTAATGCACCGGTGCTCTACAGTAATAAGACGCACCAGACACGCTATCTGGTGAACCAATGATTTGTGCAATTTTTTGGCTGTAATTTTGTTTTTTTAAGCCTTTTCCGGTGCACATAATTAATGGGGCCCCAGTGCATCCCATTATTTTGCACTGGGTGGTTCATGTTCCACGCGCTTTTTATGAGACACCGGGGTGGCTTAGATGTAACGAACCGGTGCTCTACAGTAATAAGATGCACGGGGAATGATGTCTGCTGAACCAATGATTTGTGAAGTTTTTTGGTCGTAATCTTATTTTTTTTAAGCCTTTTCTGGTGCACGAAATTAATGGCGGCCCGGTGCATTTTGGTCATCGCGTCCGGGTAGGTTTTCGTTCCGTGCGATTTTTATGAGACATCGGTGTTGACAAGTGGACACGCACCAGGTGGGTGTGTACGAAGCACACGGTCTTTGGTGTGCCAATGTTTTATGCGGTTTTTTTGCCATAATTTTTGTTATTTAACCATCTACCGGTGCGCATGTTTTATGGGCGCCCTAGTGCGTTTGATTTATTCCTTACTGGGCAGTATCTATTTTCATGCACTTTTTTGGAAGAACCGGTGTGGTAGACATGTAAGGACCGGTGTGATAGACATGTAATAACCGGTGCTGTACAGGAATATGGCGCACTAGGGGAGGGTGTTAGGAGTGCACGGTTCCCGATGTGTCTATATTTTGTGTGGTTTTTTGGCCGTAATTTTTTATTTATTTAACCCTCTATCGGTGTGCAGGGATTTCATAGCAGCTCGGTATGTTGGCGACCCGGTGCGTTTATGTGCGACCTGGGCGGTGTCAGTTTTCACTCATTTTTTATGAGGCGCCAGTGCGGAAGTTATGTAAAGTACTGATACTCTACAGAAATAAAACGCACCGGGCGGGTGTGTACGGGGCACACGGTGTCTGGTGTGCCAATATTTTAACCGCACCGGTGCTATGTCGTACTGAACCTACAGGTGCAGTTTACAGTGATAAGAGCACTGAATGAAATACATCCGCAAAAACCTCCGCCCGCCAACCTCCTCTAGGAACCTCTGCTAGAAATGGATGTCGGGGGTATTTTTATAAGGGGTTCCTCAAAAACATCCGCTAGAGGGTATTTTCCTTGTAGTGTCAGATTAGATCTACTTTCTAGATCTGAATTTTTCAGTAGATCTGCAGACTTCGATCTCAGATCTGCAGCTTGTACATAGTGTATTGCTAAAAACCCCAAGGGAGATTGTTAGAGGAGCCTATATAGTGTATGGATCTGGTATAGCTCTGAATTTTCATGCACTTATCTGCTTTAGATCTAATGTGTAATCTACAACTGTTGTAGGCCAATAAAGTAACGCTGCAAGGCTTTTTCCAGTCTTAATACATGGTTGCAACACCTCTTTTGAGGATTTTCTCTCCTTGGAGACTTGTATTTCCTGGTATGCATCTTATGGGCCATATTTTACATCTATTTTACTGTTGTAAATACATTTGAAATGTCTCCATATTGGCCTCCTACTTTGTCTTTGATGATCTGCATTATTTTCTTTCTTATCTGCTTTGTATTGCTGCATTCCCCATTTAGGAATATTACACCCTCAGACGAACCCACCTGACTTACACGAATGTGTTTCCTTGGGCGGCCTCACATGACCCGACCCGACTTGCCCGAACTTGCTTTCCTAGTCTCCCTCACACGACATGACTTGTACTGACCCGACATGCCTGAACACGTTTCCATGGGTGTCCTAACATGACAAGGACTGACCTGACACACCCGAAAGCATTTCCTTATGTGGCCTCACATGACATGACCAGACCGGACCAGACCTGATCTACCCGTATGCATTTCCTTGGGCGCCCTCACCCGACCCGACATGACCTGACCCGAACACGTTCCTTGGGCGCCCTCACACGACCTGACCCGACCTGACCCGACCAGCTCGAACGCATTTCCTTAGAAGCCCTCAAGGTACGACATGACCTGACCCGACCCGACCCAGATGCGTATCCTTGGATGCCATCACACGACCGGACCGGACCCAACCCGAATGCATATCCTTGGGTGCCATCACATGACCCGACCCGAACCAACCTACCCGAACATCGAAGGCACGAGGGAGAAAACGAGAAATGGGTTGCAAAAACATGTACAATAGGAAGTAAAAACTTAGCATTTTTTATACGACCTCCCTCACACGAACTGACCCAAATGTGTTTCCTGTCCTCACACTACTCGACCCGACTTGCCCAAATGAAGGCACAAGGGAGCAAATGGAAAATGGATTGCACAAACATGCACAAGGAACACAGGAAGTCACAACTTAGCATTTTTGATACGGCCACCCTCACACGAACCGACCTAACCTGCTTGAACACGTTTCCGTAGGCCCATGCATAGGACACGACCTGACCTAACCAGCTCGAATGCGTTTCCCTAGGTGCCCTCACATAACCCGACCCGACCTGCCCCGAGCCACCAAAACACATTTCCTTGGGTGCCCTGACACAACACGACCCTACCTAACCTACCCAAACACGTTTCCTTAGATGCCCTCAAACGTCCCGACCCTACCCACATGAACGCGTTTCCTTGGGCACCCTCACATGACCCGAACCGCGCGAATGTGTTTTCTTGGGCACCCTCACATGACATGACCCAACCCGACACGCCTGAAAGCATTTCCTTGGGTGGCCTCACACGACGCGACCGAACTAAACTAGACCCGACCCACCCATACGCGTTTCCTTGGGGGCACTCACACAACTCGACACGACTTGACCCAAACACGTTCTTGGGTGCCCTCACACGACCCGACCCAACCCATCCGAATGTGTTTCCTTGGGTGCCCTCATAGTACGCCATGACTCGACCTGAACCAACCTGACCCAACCCGAACATGTATCCCTGGGTACCATCACACGACCCGACCCGACCCAAATTGCCCTAACATCAAAGGCATGAGGCAGAAATTGAGAAACAGGTTGCACAAACGTGCACAAGGAATAGAGGCAGTCAAAACTTATCATTTTTTATACTTCCTCCCTCACAAAATCCAACCCGAACGTGTTACCTATGGCGCCCTCACGCGACTCGACTCGACCCGCTCGAACAAAGGCACGAGGGATAAAATGGAAAATGGATCGCACAAACATGCAGAAGGAACATGGGCAGTCACAAATTAGCATTTCTTATATAACCACCCTCACACCACCCGAACCGAACTGACCTGACTTGCCCAAATGAGTTTTCGTAGGCGCCTCCACATGACCCAACTCGACCTGACCCGCCTGAATGCGTTTCCCTAGGCACCCTCACACAACCTGACCCAACCTACCCCGACCCAACCAAAGGTGTTTCCTTGAGCGCCCTGACACAATAAAACCGGACCTGACCTGTACGAGTGCGTTTCCTTAGGTGCCCTCACATGACCTAGCCCTACCCGCACGAACCCATTTCACACGACTTGACCCGACCAACTTGAACACGTTTTCCTGGGTGCCCTCACACGACACAACCAGACCTGACATGTCTTGCCTGAACGCGTTTCCCTTGGCGCCATCACATGACACGACTCGACCTAACCCACCCGAATGCATTTCCTTAGGTGGTTTCCCACGAAAGGACCCAATCAAACCCGAATCGACCTACCTGACTACGTTTCCTTAGGTAGTATCGCTATTCCGACGCTTTTTGGGTAGTGTCCCAAGAGCGACGCTTTTTTGGTAGTGTCGCTATTCCGACGCTTTCTTGGGTAGTGTCGCTATTCCGACGCCTTTTGGGTAGTGTCGCTATTCTGATGCTTTTTGCTAGTGTCACAAGAGCAACGTTTTTTGGTGGGATTAAAAATTTGAGAAAAAATTGGGAACTTTCTGACAATAGGTCAAAGCTATCAGAACTAAAGTGTCAGAAAATTGACCAACTAGTGTTTGAACAATTATTTTGTTGGCACAATTCCATACTTTGTTTCCTGTAAGTTTTATACCTGATAACAAATCATAGATTTAATATAAAAGATTTTTTTGTTCTATTAATTATAGACGAAGCTAAGTAAAACAAGATAGTATATACTTACAAATTCCACAATTAATTCCTGATAACACTGTTACCGATGAAATAGGAACCGCACTGTTACCTACTTTTTTTTGGTAGCATAAAAAACACCCGATTTTGAAAAGTGGTGATGCAGAATCACCCCTCTTTTTTTGTGCACATTTTTGACACTCTAATATTTTTATTTATGAAGTACGAATATTTGTTTTAAAATGTTAGTGATTTTCATGCTAATTTTGAAGCATATTGATGCAGCGTTAAATTTTTTTTTTAGAGCGGTGATTTTCATGCTAATTTTGAAATGTATTGATGCAGCATCAACCTTTTTTTTTTAGAGTGGTGATTTTCATATTGGTAATGAAACAAAAAATTTAGATAAAAAATATAGATAAAAACAATAAAAAAACCAATAAAAATGTAAAAAAAAAACAAAATTAACTCGTAAAAATAAAAATTTTAAACAAAAATAAATTAAAAAAAACAAAAATATTTGAAAATTATATCAAAAGAAATGACAAAATTTGAAAAAAAAACACATAATTAAAAAAAAGGAAAAAAAAAAAAAGAAAGAAAAAAAGAAAAAGAAAAAATAAAAATGAATTTCTAAGTTATTAAAAAAAACCATATAATTAAAAAAAAAATTTAAAATAGAAAATTTAAAAATAATTAAAATTACAAAATTAAATTTAGATTAAAAAAATAAAATACAAAAAAGAAAAAATTAAATTAAAAAAAAATTATAATAATAAAAAAATACAAAATTAAAAAATAAAATAAAATAAAATAAAATAAAATAAATAAATAAATTGAAAAAGAAAATTAAAATAAAAAAACCTATCATTAAAAAACAAAAAAAATGAAAAAAACCACGTGCAAATAATTAAAAAACAAATACCCATAAATTTACTGTTTTTTTTTAAATGAAACAGTTTATAAATTTTAAAAATGAAAAACTAAATAAACTAGAAGATTAAAAAAAAAAAAATTTAAATTAAATTAAAATTTAATAAATAAATTTTAAATTTTAAAAAATAATTAATATAAAATATTAAATTAAAAAATAAATAAATAAAAATAAATTTAAAATAAAAAATTATTTTTAATTTTTTGAAATTATATATATATATATATATATATATATATATATATATATATATATATATATATATATTAAAAAAAATTAAAAACAAAAAAGAAAAAAATCAAATTAAAAAAAAAAATATTAAAAATTAAAAAAAAAATTAAAAAAAAAAAATTTTTTAATCGTGGAGGCGCCGCCAATCGGCCTCCCGCCCAGGTGGCGGCAGAGGCCGGCAGCTGGGTGGGCGGGGAGGCTACATGCGGCCCGCTGCTCGCCCAGTGGCTGGTCTCCGCCGCCACCTGGGCGTGAGCCCAATTCTAGGAATCACCCTCCCGTCGCAGGAGGCCGATTCCGGGAATTGCCTTGCCGCTGCGGTAGGCCGATTCCGGAAATCGCCGTCCCACCGCAGGAGGCTAATTCTTGGAATCGCCCTCCCGCCACGGGAGGCCGATTCCTGGAATCGCCCTCCCGCCATGAGAGGCCGATTCCTGGAATTGCCCTCACCTGGGCGGGAGGTCGATTAGCGACGCCACCACGATCAATTTTTTATTTTTTATTTTTTATTTAATTTTAATTTTTTTAATTTTTATTTATTTATTTATTTATTTTTTAATTTGATTTTTTTTTTTTTTTTTTTTAAATTCATTTTTTTTTTTTTTAAATATTTGAAATTTAATTTGTTTTGTTTTTTTTTTTTTTTTTTCAATTTATTTATAATAAATTTTATTCATTTTTTTGTTTTTAATTTTTTAATTTTTTTTCTCTAAATTTTGTTAATAATTTTTATTAAATTTTGTATTTTTTTTTTTTATTTAATTGATTTTTAAAAAAAAAATTCATATTTTTTTATTATTATTAAATTTTATGTTTAGTTTTTTCATTTAATTTTTAAAAATTTAATAAATTTTATATTTTTTTTAAATTTATTTGAATTTAAATTTTTTTTTTAATTTTAAAATTTTTATTATTATTTTTTAATTACATAAAATTTTTATATATATTTTTTAATTTCAATTAAAATTGTGTATTGAAAATTAGATATTTTTTTTTAATTAAACTTAATATTTTCAAATTAATTTGTTTTTTATTTTATTTTTTATTTAATATTTTTTATTTAATTTTTTTTTTTCAATTTTTCAATTTTAATTGATTTTAAAGTTTTTTAACTTTTTTTATTTTAACAATGTTTTTTGTTTTTTGTTTGTTTTTTTTTTCTCTATTTAAAATTTATTTGTTTATTCATTTATTTATTAAAATTATATATATATATATATATATATATATATATATATATATATATATATATATATATATATATTAAAATTTAACTTGTTATTTTAATATAATTTTTTTTTTTTTTAAATTTAATAAAATCTAAATTATGAAGAAATCTTTTGGTAATAATCACATTATCATGAACAAAGTCGACGCGTTTCGAACCAACTAGTGTGGTTCATGAAACGCGTTGACTTTGATGAACCACACTGGTTGGTTCGAAACACGTCGACTTTGTTCATGATAATGTGATTATTACCGAAAGATTTCTTCATAATTTATTGATGGATCACAGAAGCCAAAAATCTATTAATTAATAAAATGTAATATATATATTTTTAATTTAAGTTCATATATATATATATATATATATATATATATATATATTAATTTTTTATAATTTAAATTTAATTTATTTTTTTAAATTTTTTTTTTTTTGAATATATATTTTTTTAAATTTAATATTTTTATTGTATTTTATTTTTCATTTTTTATTTTTAATTAATTTTTAATTTTTTTACTTTTAATTTAAATAATGTTTTTTTTTTTTTTAAATTTAATTTTTATTTTAAAGTTTTAAATTTATTAAAATTTAATATATTTCTTTAAACTTTTGTTTTTTTAATAAACATTTTCTTTTTCGTTTTTAAATTTAATTTTTTTAATTTCTTTCTTTTTTTAACCTTTTTTTTAAATATATATATATATATATATATATATATATATATATATATATATATATATATATATATATATATATATATATATATATATATATTTTTATTTTTCCGTTTTTTTTTAATGTTTGAATTAAAATTTTTATTTTGTTTTTAATTTGATTTTTTTATTCCTATATATTTTTAAATTTTAAGCTTTAAAATGTTTTTATTTTTTAAATTTATTTTTTTCTTAAATTTTAGGTTTTTTTTAATGTTTGAATTTTAAAAATTAAAAAATCTTTTTTTATTTTTAAAAATGTCAAAAATATGAGATTTTTTTTTTTTTTTTGTTATTCCAGCATCAACTGGTTTTGTTCTGAGGGTGTTTTTTCAATCCTTTTTTCAAGAAACAATTTTGTTTTTAGCATAATTTTATAAAATGTTGAAATTTGACCTTAAAAACAACCAAGTGCGTTTTGGAATACACTTTTTTTGTTTTTGGGGTGTTTTTTCATGTTTTTTGAGTCTTTTTGGGCTAGAGTTCCCGTTTTGAGGTTAGGTTACCTATTTCATTGATAACAGTGTTTGATATGCCAACATATTCTAGTAACCCATATTTAACCCAATGTCAATTAATTCTTCTTATGGTTCTTCTTTGTATGTTAACACCTCTTTGAAGACATTCAATGATGATTGCTATAAAACAACTTAAAATATTAAAAAATGAAATCTAGTTAAGTTGTCATAAGTAAGTAACAATTACTCACAAAATTAGATATCAACCCTTTTCTTTCTTGTCGTCTTGTTTTAAGAGCTAAATGGGTTCCATTTTATTTTCTTTTCTAGAAGAAAATACTTGAAAGTTAATATTTAATGATAAATTATTTATTTATTGTACATAATAAAAAAAGTCAATGATTACATATTACATTTGAAGCACGTTGTTGTTAAAATGTCTCATTGTACGATGCAATTATGTCCATTTCTTTGACCATCTCCTTGTACACCTTTTTGGGCATTCCTACTAGCATATTTCTGATATGAGCTCGTTCATCCTTTGAGATTTTCACAATCTTCCTGAAAAAGTAACAAGAAAAAAAAACTATTTAATTTTTATATTGATATACGAAAACTAAATATAACAAAAGTGACATTTATAAATGATTTCTTTGTATTAATATTTACATATAATTCTAGAAAAGACATTTAAAGGAATATTACTTTTTCAATCTTTATTCTTTGTTGTTGTACGTTTTTGCTATTAAAAGTTTCACATGTCTCATTGAACAATTACTTGGAAACTCTTCTTGTATTTTAAATAAAATTTGGTTCTTGGAATCATTGGATTTTTTTTTATATTGTAAATGGAAAGAACGTCTATACATTCATTCCACTAGATCCTTCAAAGTTTTGTAAAAGTTTTCCCCCCTTTCGTTAACCTCCAACACCACTTCGGATGAACTAAGGAGAAATTCATTTTCATTTGCATGTTCTATTTTTCTTTTCTTTTCTTAGAACAACATTCCTTTTATTCACTATTGGTCCCTATAGGACATTAAACATATATGAATTAATAGATTGATTGAAACATGTTATCTAATATTTTTAAGTATATTATTAATGAAAATTCAAAAAAGAAACTCATATTGGATCGATAGTATTTTTTCATTTACCTGATTCATCCTTCTGCAATTCTTCCATCAAGCTATTATGCTCCTCTGGTCTTAGATCATAAAGAATCTTATCGAGCTTCATCATTTTCTAGCTCTGCATGATACACACTAAAAAATACATACTAGTTAAACTTACATATAGTTCAAAAATAATAATTTATCTAAAAAATTTACAAATAACTTGCCTTTTTTTCTTTTCTCTATGTTCTATCAGTATTTTTGTTACCTGAACTCTTTTCAGTCATTTCTTTATCAATATAAAACTTGTACCATTCATTAATATATTTTATAAATAAATCACTTACTTTTCAGGTAAAAAAAAATAAAATCAAGAAAACAACACGTCTATCTAAATTAAATGCCCAGTGCGACTCTTGCAACTTAAGCACCGAAAACGGTGCGATAGGTTCTTATAAACACACCGCCAATATAGTAGAAACATTGTACAATGCTCTTTGTCAATAGTGGACCCGGTGTGTTATACTAATAATGGAACCCCGATTAACATAAACATAAATTAATAAAAAACCGTTTTTATCAAACAATGTTTATATTTCAATATGGGCCTCGTGCATTATATTAAAATTGCGCACTAGTGTGCTATTTTAAATAGTGCACACCGATTTAAACAAGTTGTTTTTAAAAAAATTGTGCAAGGGCCGAAAGGGATTGGGATACGACTCTGCAAGTGGTCCCATGGGTTAGATGTCATATGCCTATATATATAGTAATACAAACCCTATAAATCTAAAATTAAAAGCCCTAATTGTGAAGTCACATAAACAAGAAGAAGAAATGGTTTAACGTAAGAATGGATTTTTTTTGTTTTTTTATTTCTGAATTTTAATTTAATTTAAATAGGAATAGAGATTGTAAATGATTTGATTAGTAAAATGCACAGTAAAATTTCAAATTTTTACTATGCATGTATTAAATCTAACAAAAACTATAAAAAAACAATTATTACAGTAAAATTTAACATTTTTACTATACTACAGGGTTTTTGTGTGAAACACTAGATGTTTCAAATTCTGATTCTCTTAATAGTGTTGTTGTTCGAAAGTATTTTGCTACTCCACAGTGCTCTCTTGCTCCAAGTAAGCCTCTCGTGTAAATCCCTCCCTGAAAATTTATGAAAAAATAATTAAATAATGAATAAATTTTACTATTTAAAGAATTTTTTATGAAATTAAATTTCCAAAAATCGTTTGCCGCTCATTTTTCAGTTTACTGCGTTTTTTTCACTTCAAAAAAATAAAGTTTCATTTATTTTATTTTTATTTATTTATTTATTTATTTTTTCTGGTAATCAGCGCAATTGTTAGCTAATAACATTGGTGCATGCGGTAATAAAATCACATTGGTGCAATTAACATTACATTAGCACCGATAACAATAACTTTTTCTTTAAGGCACCAAAATTACTTTTAGGTATGTACACCAAAATTTATTGTTTATTTTGCTCAAATGCAGGGAGAAAATATCATAATTATATTAAATGGACAATTCTTCAAATTCCACCTCGTTCCATATTATTTGTCAAAGTCCATCACGGAGTTCTCCCTATCCATTTCCATACGTAATTACTTTTGATTTTTGTTTTTATATTTTCATTATCTAATTGATTTTTTTAATCCATGTCAATCAGTTGAATAAAATTAGCGTATAAAAATTTGCAGTCTTGTCTAGATTCATAATTGCATTCAGATGTAAAAAATATTCAAACAGTACCAAAATGTCAGAAGCTCTTATCAGGAGCAGCATATCGCAAGGCACGGTTGGTAGATGATTACGGACAACCCCTTCACCCTGCCAGTTGTAACATGCCATCTTCTAGCCACAATCCTGGGACAATGATGGTAATAATTGTTTGGTGTAAAGTAATTATCTCAATGTCAAACTAATTAATAATGCATTAACGTTCTTACTAATTGATATCATCGATTTTGTACTAATCATGTTCAAATATTTTTTTTGAAATTATTAGGATTAGAGTGATGATGAGCGACTTACCTACCATCTTCCGTTGCACCCCACGACAATGTCAAATTGAGAGAAGCCCGGATTAATAGAAAAATTAGGAGAGGAACGATACCAAGAATGGTTGAATCAACCACCTATTCAATTCCCACTACGTCCATATTCACCAATTAGGAATGACTACAACAATAGTAGTTATTCACAAGCTGGCAATGGAGGAGATCAAATAGAGGGTGGTATGGATGATTACTTAAGGGATACAAATGTCATGGAGACAATTTTGTTAGATGCATTTCAGAACGATGATCGGCTAGGGGATGATGCTCATATCGCTGATACCCTTTTCGAAAGCCTTAAATTTTCTTCCACCACCGGTCTCTTTGGACTTGGCGGTCAGTCAAAGTATACCTAGTTGGGGACACCAAGTCCCTTATATTTTAAGAAATCTTGTCACACAATAAACATTAAAAATGGTCAATTTCATGAATGTTTAATAATTATTGGCATTATACATTTAATATTGTCCACCAACTACAGGTTACTCAAAGATAAGGTTCTTCCGAGTGATAATGTCTTTCTCGGTAGCCGCGAAGAGGCAAATAAATTATCGAAAATGTTGGGTGTTGAGTACATATCATATAATGTGTGTCCAAATGATTGTTTATTATATAGAGGAGAATATGCAGACAAAGAGATATGTCCAAAATGTGGGCATGACAGGTATGATAAATAAAAAAGAAGGGTAAATCACGTGGTACTCTTTTTAAGATATTGAGACACATGCCTATAATCCCAAGGATTCAAGGGCTATTTATTTGCAAAGAATTAGTTATGTTGCAGGGATTTCATGCCTCACACAAAAGTGAGTTGGGAGTTATACGAATCCCAACAGATTCAATAGGCATGAAACATATAGAGGATACATGGCCTGGAAAATTCAAGGATGAAGTACGAAATCTACGACTCAGCATAGCCATTGATGGCGTCAACCCATATTCCCTATAGAACAACAACTATTATGTTTTTCCTGTAGTTGTGATCAGTAACAATGTCCCCCCATTGTTTTCTATGAAGAATAAACATCCTTGTTGGCACTCATAGTTCCTGGTAGAAGACAAGTGAAGAATATGGATGTCTACTAACAACCACTAGTATATGAACTGAAGGAATTATGGGATGGGTTAAATGTATATGATGTATCAAGACCCATTGTAGAAAGAGGAGTTTTACGTTGTATGACATATGTTCTTACACAAAACATGATTATCCATGATTAGGAGTTTTCTTTGGTAAATTACATGTTTATTGATTTTTTGTATATACGTAACAATATTCTTTCACATATTAATTTAATTCATTGTAATTGTTCAGATCTTCATGATATTATTTAACATTTCATGCATATTGTATACAACAATTTCGTAGGTCTTGTAACAAAAGGGTATTATGGATGTAAATGTTGTGGACCTTCTCTCAAAGCTATATGTTCCAATGACCTATGAAAGATAGTGTATGACTGCTCCAGGGTATTCCTCCCAGAAGAACACCCTTATAGAAGAGCAACATTCGATTTCAATGGTAAACAAGAGAGAACCCAAAGGCCTGCAATAATGACACCAGCTGAATGGCTTGTAGAATATGAGAGAGTGAAGGAGGAGTTCATAGAAATGTTCGATTCAAATGGGGAGCCTATGTTTGATGATCCAAAATTCTTTGAAACCTATGTTGAGAAATTTCCCATTGGGATGAAAATGAAATTTATCTTTTATAACCTACCATATTGGGAGCATCTTAAGATTACCCACTTATTATATCCCATGCATATATCTACAAATGTTCCATCTTGTTTATGGAGGCACATATCATTGAAACAAAGTGACACATTGGCTGTTAAGAAAGATCTTATTACTTCAAAAAATAAAAAGAAACAATGGCTAAGACAATTAGAAAGTACCTGATCAGAGGTTGGTCCCTCTAATTTGTATTTCAAAGAAGTTGATGTCCCATGGATTTAAAAAAAAGATTATATTTCTTTGGCAAAGGAAGTTATAATGGGTGTGAGGGTGCCATCTTCATATGGGTCTTCACTATGACGCTACTTCATTGTGAAAGACCATTTGTCAAGGTTGAAATCACATGACCATTTGAATCTTCTAAGAGTACGTATAATTTCAAAAACATGATTTTATTATTTGTTATATTAATAATTTTAATCCCATGGGATCATAAAACATAACTAATTTTGTATATTATTGCATGTGTTTATAACTTTACAGTGTGATTATCCTTTTTTCATGCGTGGGTGTGTGAAACATGACTTCCCTCAAGACCTAGGATGTGCCATATCTAAATTATCTGCATTTGTACATTGGATCACATCAAAAGAGATTCATGTGGCTAGCATTCCACGGTTGCATCAAGAGATAGTTGAGATTGTTTTTATGTTTGAGAAGGAGCTACCGACGAGTTTCATGGACTTGCAGGTTCATCTCCTGATCCACCTAGTAGATGAGGTTGAATTAGTTGGGGTGGTTTCTTGTCCTTGGATGTTCTTCTTAGAGAGGTACATGAAGAAATTGAAAGTTTTTGTTCGACAAAGGGAAAAACCTGAAGGGTCTAGGGCAAAGGGGTACATATCATATGACTCTTTCTATTATGATAGTGAGTACATCAAGCAAATAAACAAAACACCAGGTGTGCTGATTTGGGACAATAAAAGGGATGAAGACAAAAGAGGAGGGGAGCTTCTCCAAACGAATGGAAAAAGGTGTTTGATAAAGAGTAAGTGGCTTATAATTTGTCAAATTTACACAAATTAAATATTCACGTTGAAATTCAATATAATGTATATTATATCTCATATGTACTATATGTCCATTTGATTTCATTAACAAATGCATAAATCAAAGCAATCAATAAATTCGTTCTTTATAATTCCAAAGTGACACAACCACGGGTCACATTGTACGAAAATAATGGGATAGTGACAGAAAATAATTCAGCCGGTTGAATGCTAGAAGCGTGCCTTATCCCGATCATTTAAAAGAACATATGCCAATTATATGCCCCAATAGTTGGGTTGCTGACCAAGTCAGAGAGAAATACAGTACAACCAGTCGTTACTCGCGTGCTGAAGAGGATGCGATAAACGTAGGGATTGGGTGCAACAACATGGTAATAATCTATTTATGTAAATTTTAAAATTAATAATGCACCTTTGAAATGTAACATCTATATTTTATATTTTAACAGTTGGGTTATTAGACACATGAAATTACATTTTTAAACTTTTTTATAGGTGCATTTGTTCCCATCTATGTGGTCATATGGACACCATTTTCGCACAGAAAATGTTGATGATGGACACATGACACAAGACTATGGAGTGGAATTCGAGTTTGATCAATCTATTCGAGCTAGCCACCTTGATCAAAACCTAGTATGAGGGGCGTTAGGTTACATCGAAAAGATACAAGATATCATTGAAGTGGAATTCTCTTCTTTCCAATGTGTTATTTTTAGGTGCAAGTGGTGGGACACTTTTGTTCAGAATAATGTAAAGGAGGATCACGATAATAGGATGATATGTATCAACTCTAGAAAGGTGTGGGATGAAGATAAGGAGCCTTATGTTTTCTCCAAACACTTCAACTAGGTGTTTTTTTACCCAGATGTGTGGGATGGGGATTGGTCGATCGTATTGAGACATGACCCTAGATCAAAACATGTTTTTGAGAAAATTAGTGTTATCATGCCAAGCGAGATGGAAGATAATGAGGGTGATCATGAGAATAGAGAGTGATATAATACATATGTTATTTTATCAATTATACTATTTAATATGGGTTTTTATAAAGAAGAGGACTTAATATTATAGCTGAGACTCTTTTTTTCCAAACATTATAGTATGTATTTTGAATGAATTGGTTTGCATTGTGTTAATATTAAAATCATTTCACTTGATTACTTTCAATTATGTTGATCTCGAAAGTTCTTTTTTAATGTCAATTCCTAAAATAATGCAACTACTTGATTTCTTTAAATTGTTTTTCACTATATTATTACTTAAATAAGTGCAATATATATATATATATATATATATATATATATATATATATATATCTGTGTGTGTGTGTGTGATATCTTCAAAATTTAAAAAAATGTATTCATATATACTGTTATTTTTGGTATGTAAGATCATAATAAAATAATGATAATTCAAAACATGAATTTATTTGCATTATTTTTTAAATTTTCTTATGTTACAAAAAGTCATATTATTCTAGATTTATTATTTGACAATTATTTATATTCATACAAATTTAGAAATTTACAATTTTACAATTATGGTAATTTAACAATATGTACGATATATGGTTTACATACGGTAGTTATGGTTCAACAATTAATTTACAATTTTATAAATTTACAAATTTTACAATTTTAATAAAATTGAATCATGACAATACATACAATTACAATTACAATTTTACAATTTCACAATATAATTACAATTACAATTACAATTACAATTTTACAATTTTACATACAATTACAATTAAAATTACAATTACAATTTTACAATTAAAATTACAATTACAATTACAATTACAATTACAATTTTACAATTACAATTACAATTAAAATTTTACAACTAAAATTACAATTACAATTAAAATTGAAATTAAAATTAAAATTTTACAATTTTACAATTTTACATACAACTACAATTAAAATTAAAATTACAATCACGATACATACAATTACAATTACAATTACACAATTTTACAAATTTACAAATTTACAAAATTTACAATGTTAATAAAATTGAATCATGACAATACATACAATTGCAATTGAAATTGCAATTACAATTACAATTAAAATTAAAATTACAATTACAATCATAATACGTACAATTACAATTACAATTACACAAGCTTACAATTACCAATACATAATATTTAATAAATACCATGATATAATATTAAAAATAAACATTACGATCATGATAACCATTGTACAAACATCATATTCTAAAATACACATTCAAATTCGCTAGCAACATCTAATCATCATGATCATGATAATCTAAGAAAAGATAAGCATTGTATAACATCACTAGAACACAAACATCAAGTATACATCTCATGTCAAATAACTGCTATAACATACAAATCTGTCTACAAGCACATTAAATGAACATATCTATCATGATCTAACAATATACACATCATGTTTAACACCAACATGTAAATTAATTACATCAACATGAACATAAAATACATGCACCATATATACATATATAATTGTATAATGCCAAAAATATACAACTGTAATAGAACTGCATATAAATTTCAAATATCTAGAGGTACTACATCAATACTATAACTAGTCAAGGTTGGCTCAGTCGATGGTGCCTCATACTCAGATAGACGTGCCTGCTCAATCGGAGGTGCCTTCTCTTTCGATGGTGCCTGCTTAGATGTACGTGCCTGCTCAGCCGAAGGTGCCTGCTCAGATGGTGTTTGCTTAGCCAGAGGTGCGCGCTCAGCTAGAGGTGCCTGCTCAGATGGTGCAGCCTGCTCAGAAGATGCCTACTCAGGACGAGATGCTGGCTGCTCATCTCTGCGAGGTGAAGGAGGAGGAGGTGGAGTAGAAGAATGATCACTCCCCTCATGATCATGATCATCTGAGCTACTCTGTTGCACATCTCCATGATGCCTATCCCTCCTAGCTGCCAGTAGTTGGAATCTCCAACAATATGACATATAAGTCTCATCATATCATGAGGCATGTCCCTCCAGAGCTCCATGAGTGCATGATCTGTCTAGATGTCTCTCATCGTCGTAGGGTAGACTCCCTCATCAACCAGGAGTCTACATAGGCAGTCACCCAACTCCATCCTAAATTGAATGTCCACCCTACATCGCATGCCCATGGGTATCTGTAGCCGAGGAGGTCACTCACCCTCCACGGCTTTCGCCATCTCCTCACCATCTGCAGGATCATCTGTTGGGTGTGGAGGCATGTCCCCAAAAAATGCGCTAATATCTGCAATATATATAGTACACAACAATAATTAGACAATTACATTAAATAATTTAATAAAACAAGTTAAATAACATGTTAGAATAAATTGTATTCTAAATAATTAAGACAATAAAATGAAACTATATTAATTTAAAGAAAACACTAATATTACCTTTAGCATCTGGTGGCTCATCCTGTGTGAAGAGGATGTTGGTACACCGTTGCCAATCCAACCCCATGTAAGGATAGGGCACCATCACGAACATGTGATCATTCACACTAGCCAGTAATTCCAGTGCATCAGTAGAAATCATGGCCGAACACTCCGACATGCCCCTCTTGGGCATCATCTTGCCCCACATCTGCATCCGTACATGTAACATCGACCTATGAGGCTAGCGGACAAAAGTAGGCCTCGTCTCCGGAAATCTCTCAAAGAATTAAAAAAATAGCTCTGAAGCAAAAGGGAAGATCAACCTCCCATGTGCCTAAGAAAGACATCCATCTAATGCTATACAAAACTGTTGCAAAAAAATGACAGACCATCTAACAAGTCATGGCCTCTAGAATAAAGAATCAACATAAAATATAATATGGAAACTAATGTGCTTCCCTTCACTGGTATAATGTGCGATGGTCGTCAGTAATATTGAGAGGCACCTAACCTCCTCTGGACCAAAAGAAGAAATATGTAGCTGACCACCAATCACCTGAAATTCGTAGGAGAAAGTATATCATCCCTAATGTATCTTTGGGACTACATGAAATGACTCCCTGCTACATAACCAGCGGGAACATTTGGGAACTGGGGAAAATCCTCCCCTCCTAGATAGGCCAATAATAAAATAAATTTCCTCCTAAGTGGGTTGATACCACTGGCCAGGACCAACTCGAAAAGCCTGTTGGTGGGCATCCCACCTATAGATCAACTGTACTAATAACCCACTATGCCCCTTCAGGGACGTAGCCTCATCGTACAACTTAAGGAGGCTTACCTCCCTTAAGAGAAACTGGGTGGGTGCTGTAGTAGGGCAAGGGTACACAAGTTTTTCCCTCTCCCATGCCTCCTACTGTTGTATCATGTTATATTTTTCCTCCCTCTGCTCTTATTGTTACCTTTCCTCTCTCTGTAGATGTCGTTGAATGATTCAAATATTAAATACATCAACCTCCCTCATACATAAAACCTAATTTTTTTTATTAAATGAAAAATGTATTTACAAATATATAAATATACATTTGATCAAAAAACAAAAAAAAAACATTCGATGCGCCCAAAAAAACAGTCATGCACCGCCATTGGTGTGTACCTGTCTATCACACACCACAAATGCTGTGCATGAAAAAACTTCACGCACCACAAAAAAAAATATATATTACTTCAATAAATATTTTTGTGTGGTGCGTTGACAAAAATATCTGCCTCCGGGTGGTTGTTATAGCGTAACGCACCGCTAGCTGTTAATATTTGACCAGTGGTGGTGGTAGTGCGTTCCCATAATATGGACACACTAGGCCGTTATGCCAATTTTTTCATAATTCCCAGTGCGTTACGATAAATGTCTGCACCAATGTAAAAAAAGTGTTATTTTAAAAAAAATTCAATTGTCAGTGTGGTTGACAACCGACATGCACCACACTATTTTATTGTTATAGCGGTGCGGTTTTTCTCCGTAGCGCACTGGGCTATCACATTTATTGCTTGGTGTAGTTTTCATTACAACCATTAGCATTGTGGCCTATAAATTTACAGGATCACGCAGGATTTTTTTTCTTCAAAAAAATGATGAATTTCAACTCAATTTAACAAATTAATCTACTAAAAGCTTAAGTTGTTGGTGAAAAAAAAGTATATTACCTGCACATTTGTGTGTCGAGGAGGCATATTTGCAACGGAATACTAAAAACCAAAAATTCCCACCATTTTGCAAAATTCGAAGTCCACGCAGTGAGCAATAGGAAGAAGTAATGCGGGCAATGGGAGCATCGATGGCAGGGCACCTCAGAGAAGGAAATATCACACCGGTGCTTGAGATCTCTATAACACTGTAACAAGTAAAAATGATTTTTTTATGACAGATAATTTTTTTTTAAATGAACCCTTTTTCAGTGTGCTTGATTATGAGATGCACTAGGCAGTTGTATCAATGGCGCACCACACTTATTTATGGTGTGCTGGATTACTGAGACACACCAGTCCAATTTTTATGGAGAGTACAGCGTCTCGGTGTGCCATTTGATAGTACACACTGGTGCGCTTTATATAAAACACATCGGTGTGTTGTATGTATGTAGTGAATTAGTACTTAAAAATAAATCCACAACACTTCTTTAGCCTCTACTATGCACCGGTGCGTTACATATATATCAAGTGCAATGGTGCTTGTTATAATTATAAACGAGCCGCAAAAAAACATCCACATAAACCTCGACCCACAAACCTCCTCTAGTGACCTCCACTACAAATGGATGCTTGGGCTATTTTTATAAGGGATTCCTCAAAAAATTCTGCTAGAGGGTCGCTTCCTTGTAGTGTGGGAAGCCCAAATGATCTTCCATCATCCATTGAACTTGTGCCCTGCGCCCTCCCTTGAGCTCTTTCTCTATTGTTGAGTTCATGAGCACATCCCTAAGCCCTGAAACTTAACCTCCTCATGCCTTCAGCCTTTCAAAGTGTGCCCTTGTTCCTAAAATTTTCCTTGTCCTCTCTGAGGAAAATGTTAATTCATGAAAAAAAATCAACATGAAACAATCTATAATAGGATATTTTTCAGGTTGATGTTTTCTTTCCATGAGTGATTGCATTTGCAAGTATTTCAATAATGACATGGAAAGGATTCTTGAAGATGATTGGGCAAAGATGGTAGTTAAAGGAAGCAATCAAGAACGAAGAACACATTGTAATATTGATGATCAAAGAAGCCTTAAGACTTAATGATATCAAAGGCCCTTTAGTGGGTGAAGACATCAACAACATGGGAGTTGAATGCAAGATTAAAGACGCAAGTGGTAACCTTATTACCTATCAAAGAAAGTCCATGTCTTCAGTCACTATGAATCCTAGTCATCAATGATAGTGACGTGTCACATAATGATGTTGAAATTATGATGTAATCATGTAATTATTGTAAAGAAAAATAAATAGAATTCCAAGACTCATTTTTGCAGAAAAGAGACATGTATAGAAGTCCAAAAGACATGTAATTCCAAGGTTCATATGTAATTCCAAAATTCATTTGGAAGTTCAAGGGTTATAGAAGTACAAAGGTCATTAGAAGTTGGAAAGTAAAGAATCATGAGGATTTTAAAAAACATGCCTCAAGTTATCAAAGGAACCTCATTACTCAAGCAAAGGAATTTTAACCTTGGATTCTCCTACAAGGAATGAGAGAGGGAGAGAGATAGCACTTTTGGGGAGCAAGTAGTGGCTCTAACGCTCCACTATTGGAGCTAGTGATGTTCGTTGTATTGATGTATCTTGGAAATTTTTCTTAATACCTGAATCCATTTCGCCAACACATTTTCTTGCATAGATCATGGATGTTTTAATACTACTCTTCTAATGTTTGTAGTTTGTGTTTCCATTCACATGTATTGAAGTAATTAAACTATTTTGGTGAATTTGGTTCTAAACTTGTTGGAAATGTGTCATGATGATTTAAAAGTTGTAGCATCTATGTGAAATATTTCGTTTTATGTCTAACTATTCTTTTTTGTTTATGTGTGTGTGTCTCCACTAGATTAGTACTATTACTTCTCTTTTTAGGCTCACTTTCTCTCCCTTGTAGTCAAATAACCTTGTTACATTTACAACTGAACATTCACAAGGCACATTCTCTTGCTCATTCAAAATCAAATGTGCACTTATATTTCATTCTAATTGCTTAAGCAAAGGACAATACCTAATTAAACAACAATTGGGCCATATTTTCTAATGGGACTCCTACACCAAACAGTGTGAGGTCTAATTGAAGACTCATATCAGGGAGATCCCCTGTATGTTGGAGGTTTCCAACACCTTCAACATTTTGGCACTAGAAGGAGGGAAACCAATTGTTTATGGTTGAGAACTCTTCACATCCCAATCATTAAGTTTCTAGATAAGGAAGTAATATCTTGAGCATTATCCCAACTCCTATGCTTGAGGTAGGAGGGTATTCTCATCTTGGTTTGGAGTTGGCTTATGAATTGACATATGAAAAAATCTAGGAAATTCCAACTATTACCCGTTGGTTTTCGAAATCTATTGCTTTACTCCTCATTTCTCATAATATTCCCCATCATCCCAAGAAGAAAGAAATAACTTTTATTGGTGTATTTTTTCATCGGTGGAAGATTTGGTCTTTTCCACTCTTGATGAATTAGCATTGTATTCATAAGATACACTTTAGCCAGAGATTCTTCCCCCCATTCATGAAGAATACAAGGAATATATTATTCTTTTTTATGGAGAACAACCAATAGTTGATTTGGATTTTAATGATGGTTTAAACAGTGAAGGATATGGCTCATCAGACTTAGAAAAGGAGGAGGATAAAAGAGACGAATACATGGCTGATCAAGACTTGGATTGGATGGTCCAAGAGCCACTTTCTCTTTTGGATAACCTTCACAAGATAGCTAGACATATAGATAAATGTCTATCTATGTTTTATAATGACAAATGGACAAAGGAAAAGTATTATATCGATGATTTCTACATGTATATTGAGGTATGGTACGAAGATGTTTATTGTATTTGTTTCCTTCCACATTAGAAGCTAGAGAATCAACATGGTACTATATTATACTTGTTAATTCAATCCATGGTTGGAAGGAGTTTAAGAAATTGTTTATGGATAAATTTTGTGATGAAAAAACTCCCGCCATGTTGTTAAAAGATCTTGAAAATATCAAGATGGGGGATAAGGAGAAACTCAAATATTTCAATCAAATATTCAACCACATATTAAACAAGTTCCCCCCATACTCGTAGCCTCATGACTCTATCACTATAGATAATTATAAAAATTCCTTGCCAAGAAATATTTCTGATTTTGCTAAAAGAGTTATAAAGGATATACTGGCTTTAAACTTTGCGGAAGAAATCATCGTAGAGAAATGCATGCCAGTGGAACTATTGCAAATGATGATGAATCTAAAGACTCCAAGGAAACCAGAAAAAAAATCTCAGTCTTCTTTAAGTAAGGATAAATAAAAGGATTATGTTGATATTGAAAGGTTGAATAGATATTTAAAGGAACTCAATAATGAAGTCTCAGAATTAATGAGAAAGTCAAGTGAGGCCTCTACCAATAACAAGAACAACAAAAACAATAAAAAAGCTAAGTCTTCACAAATTTATAATGTTGGGATGAATATTGAAAGTATAAGCATGGATAACTATTTTTGCTTCCATCAAGAATCGAATTCAGAGAAAACGTTCCCACAACGTAGCCACACCATGAATGCTTTGATAATGCATATTGTTCATACTTTACTAGACGATGAGCAGTCTAAGTGAATAGAAGAAACAAATTAACCTACAAAAATTGAGGAAAGTACATGTATTGGACATGAAAATAAGACTTTCGATTTTATTCTCAACACTGAAAAGAATAGTGCTGAAACACCACCTCAAAGTGAAGCCCCTCCTCAATAGAAAATTGGTCATTATAATTTTAGGAGAAAAGGATTTATTCCCAAGTCAGAATTGGTGAGACAAGAGTTAAAGAAGAAATTGTTAAGAAGGCTCTCACATCCAACCAATATTTCTTCGAATACAAAAAATAAGTCTGGAAATGATGCTACTTCTAAGGACACTTCCACTAGTAGCAAAAAAAATCCTATCACTTTGGAAGCTTATAATAAAGGTACACCTACAGACACTTCAAGATTGTTTACTAAGAATGAAACTATTGATTATAATATAGTTGAAGACTTCAAGAGAGCTCGTGCTAATATTTCCATATCTAAGATCGCAAAGATAAGAGGGCAACATGAAATTCTTGTCCAATCCTTCTCAAAGCATCCATCAGGTGACAAAGGTTCTACTTCTCAAAAGGGTCTAGTAACTCTTCTAGAACTCTCGAATTTGTAATTAATGTTGTAAATTTAGATGCTAACAGTATTTTCCACCAATTTTTTCTAAATTTATAAATATTTAATTAAATTTTCCATAATTTTTTGGTTGATTGAGTTGCATCTATGAATATAATTCCATTATTTGTGGCTAAGAAAGTTAATTCTAAATGGGATAAAACTGATGCATAAACCATTCATTTGGACATATCCATTGTCCAAGATATTGGTGAACTGAAGAATGTTATTATCCAATTATCATATGATCACCAAGTACACCAATGCATAAACATTGTAATTATCGACATCCATTAAGCCTATAGCATACTCCTAAGTTGAGAGTGGTCTAGTAAATTACAAGGGTATTTTTCTATAGATTGGTCACACTTTTGTCTTACATGTAAGGGGCAGAAAAAACCAAAATTGAGTGGAAAGTGTACCATACATGAAATATATTGTGACACAAACTGAGGGTCATAATGAGAATGTTGCCTTTGCAGATATTATCTTCGGAATTTTTTTTTTTGGATACCGACCGTGGGTGTTATCAAGTAAAACCATCACCTGTCACATTTGATACATAGTTAGACTTCCTTCCTTGTACTCAAACTAGTTTTAATGAATCCTATAACATAGATGAACATAATAGTAATAATACTATAGGAACTAGTTTAGTTGATAATATTTATAATTTTTACTTTGATGGTTCAAAAATACAGGATGGCTCTGGAGTTGGCTACATACTCATAGAAACACATAATAAAATATGCATCCTATCATGTCGTTTGGAGTTTGAGTGCACAAATAATACTGTCAAATATGAAGCATTCATGCTTGGACTAAATAAATTCATTGACATGAAGATAGAGTTGCTCAAGTTAATTGGTGACTAAGAAGTGGTTACTCGACATGTACAAAACACTATCCACTGTGTTCCACCAAATCTTAAAAACTACCAAAAGGAGGTATGGCGATTGATTACTTATTTTAAATCTTTTAACATTATTTTTTTCCCTAGACTTAGAAATGAAAGAACAAATACATTAGCTAATGCAACCACTAGAATTTATCCTTTGAATTTTTTTTTTTCTATAGAGATTATATATAAACCATCGGTACCAGGTAACATCACTAATTTTCATTTTTTTAATGACGACCGATAGATACTGCATTTTATGGCTAATGTGGATGTGTTTAAAGATGTTTCCATTGAGGAGGATGAGCACGACAAGGATTTGTAGGAAGCATCTAATGTAATAAAAGGAAATACTATGCCTAAAGATATAGTGTCCTTGAAAAAAATATATAACATGTAAAACCAGTTTAGGGGATTGATTAATATTAGGACTCAGTGCTTAAGGTTGTCATTCAAATAATTAAATTTGGGAACTCAAGAAGATTCAAAATATGTAAACCTCGGAACATTTTATTCTCCACAAGAATAACAAGCCTTTATTTTCCTTTTAAAAAAGTACCGAGATGTGCTTGCATGGGTATACGATGATTTGAAGACATATGATACTTGTATTATCCAAAATGTCATTCCCATTAAAGAATGGGTGAAAAATTTTCAGCAGAAGCTAAGGAAATTTCATTGAATTCTGGAATGCATAATCCTAAAGGAGTTGAGGAAGTTGGATGCTCAGACCATTTTCAAAGTTAGAGGTTCTACTTGGGTTTCAAATTTAATCCCTGTTACAAAGAAGTCCGTTGAGATAAGGTTATGTGTCGACTTTTGTAATATCAATTCGACAAAATATAAAGACAATTAACTAGTGCCATCCATGGAAAAAATCCTCCAAACAGTCTCTCGGTCTGAGATGTTCTCACTGTTAGATGGATTTTTTGGCTACAATGAAGAGCTAGTGGTAGAACTAGACCATCACAAAAATACCTTGAGGAATAAATGGGGAACATTCTCCTTTAAGTGCATGCCAATTAGGCTTATCAATTTTTATGCTACATTTCAAAGAGTAATGGACATTGCCTTTCGTGGCATGATTGTCCAAAGTGTATTTGTTTATCTTGATTATGTTATTTTATTATCTAAAAGAACATCAAACCACGTGCATCATCTAAAACAAATATTTGAGTGCTGTCGCATATATGGGATTTCTCTCAATCCCCAGAAAAGCATCTTCGGTGTGTCAGAAGGAATTCTCATAGGACACATCATTGCAAAGAGTGAAATTAAAATAGACCTCGAAAAGGTCAAAGTTATAACTCAAATCTCGTTCCTAGTAAATAAGAAGGCTATTAATTCTTAGGGAAAATTAATTTCTCGTGCAAGTTCATCTTTGAATATGCTAAGATCATTAAACCATTACAATAAATGATTAAGAAAGATGCAATTTACAAATGGGAAAAAAGAGAGAAAGATACTTTTGCTCAAATTAAACAATATATATCTGATGTGCTTGCTTTGTTTAGTCTTGGTTATGGAAAATATTTGCTGCTTAATACCTTCACCTCAGATTCATCTATTGCAGCTGTATTGATGAAGAGAGATACTGAAGGAAATGAAAGACCTATTTTTTTCATGAGTGTTGGTTTACAAGGGTCAAAATTTAATTACCCTGCCATCGATAAACAAGCTTACACTATATACAAGGAAGTAAAAAATTTCAGACCCCATCTCTTTAAAGACCACATAATATACATGTGTCTCATCTAGTGGTTAGAACACTCTTCGTGAAATAAGAGCTGGTTGAGAAGAGGGAAAATTGGATGACTTGTTTACAAGAATATGATTTTTATTTTAATATAGTTCATACTATTAAGGGTTGTGACCTCTATAAATTAGAAGAAAAAGTGAGAGATTCTCTATAGGAATATATTTCAGGATGGGAAAAGGAAAAATCAATGTATAACATTGAACAAGTTCCCCAAATAAGCACAATAGTGACATGGTACTGAGATATATGACAATTCCTAGAGCATGATAACTTTTCCACACATTTATCAAATAAAAAAAAGAGGGAGTTTTCCCTTAAACCTCTATCTTATCAAATTTTTCATGGAGTTCTTTTTAGAATGCACCACAATGGTGTATTTCTAATATTTCTCGAGCCTCAAGATATGGAGATGGTATTAAGAGATATGCATAACTGACCGACATATGGCCACTATGTAGGTGATACTACTATGTATAAAGTAATGAGGGTTGGTTATTATTGGCCTACCCTATTCAAGGATGCTTATGCTTATGTTTCCAAGTGACCAATTTGTGAGAGATGCATTGGTTGAGATCATAAGTCAGCCACCCCACTACTACCAGTAGAAGTTGAGAAACCCTTCCAACAATGGACTAGATGTTATTGGAGAAATATTCTCACATTCATCAAGGCAACACAGCTACATTATAAAAAAAACATATTATTTGACTTGGTGGAAGAAATTAGTTCCTTTAAGTGAATTTAATGACCAAGAATTCATCCAATTATTTAAGAAAAACATTATAGCTAGGTTTGGCATACCAACATGTCTTGTCTTTGATAATGGGGCTTATTTTTCTTCGTTGAAAATTTATTAATTTACATTAGAGAATGGGATTGTGTTAAAGAATGCATCTGACTATTATCTAGAGGTAAATGGTTTAGCTGAATCAACAAACAAAAATCTCATTCGCATAATCAAGAAAACCATTTTCTTTTAGTAAAGGAACTGACACAATGATTTGATAAATGCATTATGGGATGACCATGTAACTCCTAATCCTTCCCTCAAAACCTCACCATACTTCCTAGTTTATGAAAAAGATGCTATCTTGCCTCCAAACCTATATCTCTCGGCCTTGAAACTCTCCCAAGAGTCCCAAGGTAGACCTTTCCTTCTGGTTCAAAGAAGGATAGATAATTTTCTCAAACTTGAGGAAGACGGGCACAAATCTAAAGAAATATTTGTTATGCATCGAACTTATATTAAGAACTATTTCAAAGAACAAAATTGCAGGGACTAAGAGTTTCAATGTGTATGAGTTAGTAATGAAGTGGGACCAATACCATGAAGAGAAATAAAAGCACATGAAGTTCTAATTCTATTTTGAATAACCCATATACCATCGAAGAGAAAATCGGTCATAAAGATTTCAAGATTAATTCCTTAGATGGGAGGACTAATCGTATTCCCATAAATGGTCGAGATTTGAAACTTTATTTTCAGTATAAAATCGAAGAAGTGTTTCCCATATAATTTTTTTCTTTTCTTTAGCCTCTGTTGTCAATCACATGTATGTCATGTCAAATTTTGTCTTGTCTTGTTTTGTGTCCTAGCCATTATATATAAATAATACCTTTTATGAAAGAGTGCATGGATTTGAAGGGATCTGTGGTGTAATAAAGAGGATATGTGACAACCACAATGTTTGGCTATTAGTTAGTTTTATTTCTTTGTTTTTGGATTATTCCATTGGTTGAGCTAAGTATATACAGAAAATACAATACAACCAAAAGGAAAAACTTGAGGGAACCTATCAGATTGACATCTATTATAGTATCCAAACTCCTTAACTTGGTATTAAATCTACCTGGTGTTTTCATGCTTATCCAATTTAGTAGAGAAAGTATAATGGGAAAATATATAGTGAGAAAAAAAATATCATAAGTTATATAAATACTTATCTGAAGGGGAAACCTCCTCTTCTCTCAATAATTAAAGATCCCTCTTCCACCCATTGAATATAATTTGTTGAAGCATAGTCCTATTTAATAAATAAATTAATGGTGAGAGAATAGAAAGGCTTCTTGTGTAGGGAGGTGAAGCAAGTGACTTCACCGGGGTACTCTTCAGGCTCACTAGTAGCGAAGCAATGCTTGTTCTCATGTATTGACTCTATGAGGGTACTATATAGAATTGTTGGAAGTGGAAAAACACCAAATATTAAACTCACACTCTGAATATCTTAAAATCTCCATTCACATTACCCTTTCCTATATTGAAACAATTGTGATATGGAATATCTTTTATGTGTTTGAACCAAGTAAAGGAAAGTAAGATGAAAAGTATACAACTAGGTCGAAAGGGGAAGTCAAGGCAATATAATTAGTGAGGAAATAATTCCTGAAGGGATGAAACTTTAGCTGAAAGATATTCATAGATAGAAAAACTAAATATCATCCAATGTGTCGCCAAGTCTTGTCGTTGCTACAACACCCTCCAAAATTTCACTACATTCAAATTTTGGAGCCTACCCAACTTCCACATCAACTGTCTCTTTGATTGTTAAGTGTTGTTTCAAGTAATTATACATGTCTCAAGTTTTATTTATCATTATCAAGTGTTGTCAAATTTTTTAAAACATCTCTATGCACTTCATGGTTATAACACATTTGTTTCTTTTAAAACAACACTTTTGGTCGTAGTTGCACACACTTATTTTATTGTACTTGGGGAATGTTTGAAAAATAGAATTTAGATGTGTATTTATCATTTTTCAAGTCTATATAATTCTTATTAGTGATTTGGTAGGTGTAAAACATTATTTTATGTCTAGACTCATTGTGTTCACCCCCTGTTCTATCCTCTAGAATTAGACAAATTTGGTTGCACAAGTTAACTCATTAATGATAAAAGTGAAAAAGTTCACTCTAAATCCTTGATCATTGATCCTTAATTATTTATAAGTATTCCATGTTCCTTACGGGAGTGCATAGTGCACTCCTAAGCCTCATTCTTATTCCTTTTTGTGAGGCGTGCCCTCCTTTACCCTCTTGAGTGCATGAACACACCTTGAATCCCTGAAGTGTAACCCTTCAGCTTTTAGCCCTGCATCTCGTACCCTCTTTGGCCTCTTGAGAACATGAGCACACCCCAAATACCTAAAGCCTCTTCCCTTTATCCTTTGAAATTGTGTCTTGTACCCTCCTTGTATCCCTTAAACACACAATGGACTTGGGAATCCATAATGCTCTTCCTTCGTCCTTCAGACCTATTCCCTATGCCCTCCCTTGAGCTCTTTCTTTCTTTTTGAGCACATGAGAGCATCTCGAAGCCCAAAAGCTTGACGTATTCAACCCTTCCTCCTTTCAAAGTGCACCCTTGCGGCCAAAATTTTACTTGTCCTCTCGGAGCGCACTGGTAAGTAATGAATAGAAAATAATCATGAAACATGCTAGAACAAGATATATTTTATGTTGATTTTCTGTTTCCTTGAGTGACTGGAGTTGCAGGAATTTCAATAACATAATGGAAAGGATGCTTGAAGAATATCAAGAAAATAGTGTAGTTAAAGGAAGCACCCAAGAACCAAGAACACATTGAAATCTTGATGATCAAAGCAGCCTAAATACTCCATGAGATTAAAGACCCTTTAGAGGGTGAAGACATCAAAAACATGGTAGTTGCATGCAAGATTAAAGGCACAAATGGAAACCTTGTCACCTATCGAATAAAGTCCATGTCATCATTCATTATGAGTCCTGGTCATCAATGATAGTGACTTGTCACATGCTAATTTGAAAATTATGATGTAATCATGTAATTATTGTAAAGACAAATAAATATAAGTCCAAGAAGCATGTATGGAAAAAAGAGCGATGTATAGAAGTCTGAAAGATATGTAATTCCAATTTTTTTTTGGAAGATCAAGGGTTATATAAGTCCAAAGGTCATTTAGAAGTTGGAATGTTAAGAGTCACAATGATATGAAAAGTCATTCCTCAAGCTATAAAAGGAGCCTCATTACCTAAGAAAAGGACATTGAACCTTGGCTTCTCCCATAAGGCATTAGAGAGATAGATATAGTACTTTTGGGGAGAAAGTAGTGGCTCTAACACTCCAATATTGGAGCTAGTAATGTTCATTGTACTCATGTATATTGGAAATTTTTCTTAGTATTTGAAGCCTTTTTGATGACATATTTTCATGCACAGATCATTGATGTTTTAATAATATTCTTCTAATGTTTGTAGTTTATGTTGGATTTCATATGTACTAAAGTAATTGAATTGTTTCGGTGACTTTGGTGCTAATATTGATGGAAATGTGTTGTGATGATATAACAATATTAGCATATATGTGAACTAATTTTCCTGATGTCTAATGATTATTTCTTGTTTATGTGAAATTGAATCCAATTGTCTGAAATTGTCTCCAATATTACTTCTATTTTAGAGGCTCACTTCCTCTCCCTAGCAATGAAATAACCTTGATACATATACAACTGAAAATTCACAAGGCACACTCTCTTGCTCATTCAAAAGCACATGTGAACTTATTTCTCATGCTAATTTATCAATCCAAGTCAAATCCCCAAGTAGATGGTAGCCATACAATATTTCTAGATGGGACTATTACAACAAACTATTATGAAACTAACTCCAAAAATAGAAGAAAAGATAGATCAACACCTTAGAAATAAGCCACTTTGAGGAGGAAACCTCCTTTACATTACATAAATGAGCAATTCTTGGATGTTAAAATGACAAAACCTCCTTTCTGTATATAGGAGTCCATCAGGGCACAATATAATGCTAGTGGAACTAACAATAATAATTTAAGGGCACAATAATAACAATATGGGGGTTACACGGGTACAACAATAACAATAAGGGGCCTACACTAACAACAATAAGGGACTACACTAGTAATATAGGGGCCTAACATGTCCCTCTCCTTCAAAAAAGTGTTGTCCTCAACAATTGAGTAGTTATGGATGCTTCTGTATAAAATTATCATCCTCCCATGTAGAATCTTCAATGGGTAAGTTCTTCCACTTGATGAGATACTCTGAAATTGAACGATTTCATAGCTATCGAGTTCTTGTTTCCGTGACTACTTCAAGTTCCAATATGATTTTTCCTTCCTCATAAAGTTCTGGCAATATTATTTGAACTTGAATTTTGTCACCTATAACCTTCTTTAAGCATGAAACATGGAAAACTGGATGCACTCGAGAAGAAGCAGGAAGCTCCAATTTGTATGCCATAGTACCAATATTTTGCAACACCTTGTAAG
The DNA here is from genome assembly GCA_034641835.2 of Pinus albicaulis. Lineage (NCBI taxonomy): Eukaryota > Viridiplantae > Streptophyta > Pinopsida > Pinales > Pinaceae > Pinus > Pinus albicaulis. Next base: position 1,648,249,024 of record CM076584.1, on the reverse strand, counting down.
GACCATAGTACTTTTACGATAATTTATTATCCTTCTTAGCTTGCATGAGGGACATTTGTTTGTATGGTTGTAGCCATAAAAATACCCAATCGCCTACCTCAAAAATTCTCTCGTTGTGATGTTGATATGCCTGTTGTTTCATTCGAATTTGTGCCAAATTGAGGTTATCCTTTAAGAGTTGGAGAACTTGTTGTTGATGCTCGATGTGATCTTCCACTTCTTGAACCTTATAATTTTCTCTTAAAGATGATGTGATGGAAGGTAGATGATATCCATAAAGTGCCATAAATGAGGTCATTTTTGTTGCAGTATGGAAGGAAGTGTTATACCACCATTTAGCCAGAGGTAACCACTTGAACCATTGTGTTTTCCTATCAAATACAAAACAATGAAGATATCCTTCTAAAAATTTTCACCATCTCAATTTTCCCATCAAATTGAGGATGATAAAATGAGTTATGAGCTAGTTGAGTACCCAAACAAGAAAATAATTCCATCCAAAAATTTCCAGTAAAAATGTGGTCTCTGTCACTTATAATAATCTTTGGGTTTCCATGTAGCTTTTGAATTGTTTCCATAAATGCAGTAGCAACCGTACTTGCTTTAAATGGATGAGATAATGCATAAAAGTGCACATACTTGGTAAGATTATCAACTAACACCATGACGACACTCTTACCTTCGGACTGAAATTGATACACAGGAAACTACAATCCATTTACTTTTGACCAATTTTTATAGAATTCCAATCCAATGCTCAGAGAGAGAGTTATGACGGTTTTCCCAAGGTCACCTCTTTGCGATGAACTTCGGGAGCCTCCACAAACCCTAAATTCCATAGATCATATCTCCGAACATATTATGAACCAAGATTTGGAATTTTTACATAATGTTCCTGAGGATTTCTAAAAATGGGTTGTTCTTTTTAACATCTGGACCTTCGTAGAAAAAATGTTATAGCGAAAATTGCACGATGTCTTGTTTGAAGCAAGGAAACTCTAGAATCCAAAGCTCCGATACCAAATGTTATGAAGCCAACTCAAAAAATAGAAGAAAATATAGATCAACGCCTTAGAAATAAACCACTTCGAGGGGGAAACCTCCTTTACATTATATAAATGAACAATTCGTGGATGTTCAAATGACAAAACCTCCTTTCTATATATAGGAGTCCATGGGGTCACAATATAATGCTAACTGACCTAAAAATAATAATGTAAGGGCACGATAATAACAATATGGGGGTTACAGGTGTACAATAATAACAATACAGGGGCTACACTAACAACAATAAAGGACTACACTAGTAATATAGCGACCTAACACAAACCATGTGAGGTTTAATTAATACTTCATATCGGGGAGATACCCTATATGTTGTTGGTTTACAGTACCATCAAGACAAGGGTACTAATACTCATGATGAATCTGAAACAACTAGATCAGGTTATTGGAGCTCATATATATCCTACCTAACCTACAATTTTTAAGCATAATGCTCCTCCTCCATCTAGAAGTATAGTTTCTATTAATGCAAACTCTTCCAACCTGGAGGTTAATTCATCGATCTCTTCCGAAGTTGTTGCCCATTATTTTCATTTTTTTCTCTTTGGAATCCAGGTACTGTAGTGACCAAACTTACCACAATTGAAGCATTTTATTGTCAAAAAATATTTCTTCTTATTTTCTCCTCCCTTCCAGCCTTGTCCCTAAGTGGGACCTTTAGAAAAACCTTTTATGGGTTTTGATTATCTTGTGTTCTCAGTCTCACTAACACAAATCGAGACTAGAACACATGTCCTATGCTACAAAAACTAACAATACTCACTATTCCTTAAGCATTGAGATGATTCAAAATTCAAAGTAAATATCCATATCCCAGAAAATGTACATTAGAAAATTTGTGTACAAATTTTGCATGATTGAATGTATTAATCTCTCTACTACAATGGAACAAAAATTGAAGCTCAGATCAAATTAAGGGGAATTGGAGGATGCCACCAAGTATAGACAACTTATGGATAGCCTCATCTACCTTATCACTACCATACTAGATCTCTGATTTTTTCGTGGAATCCTTTCTTGATTCATGCAAAAGCCTTGTGAAGGACATTGGTATACTTAAAAGAGGATGTAATTTACTTAAAGGGAAATATATATTTTGGATTTAAGTACTCTAAGATGAATTACTTGAACCTAATTAGATAATTTTATGGGGACAAAGAAAATGGAGTATCAAATTTAGGCTACTTCATGAGTATTGAATCAACTACTATCTCCTAGAGGTCACAAAAATAGTTAGTTCAAGTAGATTCCACAACAAAATTGGAAAATTTGGCAGCTGTAAAAGAAACAAAAGAAATTGAGTGGCTTGGGAAAATAATTAATATTTCTAGGAGAAATAAGTGAATACAAATCCTCTTCTAGTTGACAATACTGCTACAATCACGTTGGATAAGAATCCTAGATTCAATGATTGGACCAAACACATAAACACACATTATAATGTAATTCAATATCATATAGAGGCCAAGAAAATTCATTCCATAACTGATAAAATTGAAAACATATTCACCAAATCACTTGGGAAAGAAAAGTTTGAAAAGTTCATGATAATACTTGTTCTCACAAACACCCATTTGGCTTAGGGAGTGGGAGGAGTAAGAGGGGGGAAATGTTGTAATCATAATTCTTACAGATGTTGCATTAATTATAAATGTTTTAAATAATAGAAAATAAAGAGTCATAGGTGGATAATAGGATTTACTCTCACCAATATATGTCAAAAATAAGAAGGAACTCTCACCAAATTCATAATGAAATGGGGAGATTGGAAAGACTCAAATGTTGTGAAAGGAAAGAATATGTAAGGTTTATGATTGTAAAAACGTAGAGGATAAAAATCATTTTCTCATGGAGTGCACAACTTGCAAATAGATTAAATCTCATTTAAAAAAAAGAATACCTCTAACATTTATAATATGTGAATCAAAGAAAATCAACGTGAGATTAATAATGGTATTTCTAAGTTATTTGATGGTAGAAAGTGTTATCTAAGTTTAGATTGGAAGTAAAAGTTTTTTTTTTTTTTTTAATTTTGTTCAAAAGATTCAGGTGCATTGACAGTTTGATTGTTAGCGCTAATTTGAAAACGTTGAATAAAGGCACTAACAGTTGGATTGTCAGCACGAATTATATATATATATATATATATATATATATATATATATATATATATATATATATATATATACATCTCTGTGTGTGTGTGTGTTTGTGTGTGAATTTTTAAGGAACTGATCAATTAGTTGAATCCTATTTTGGTGAATCTGGCTCAAGCTTCACAAAAAGGTTACTATTTCAAACATAATGACACAAACTCAACAGTCAAAGTGGAAAGGTGCCAATCATGTTTTCTTTCCACTTCATAAAACTCAGCTTTTTTAGAATGTTTTTTAATGTAAAAGATAGAAACTTCAGGCACAATTTTCTAACAAATAAGAACAATTTTTTGAATATATATATATATATATATATATATTTTGTCAGGAACAAACCCATTAACAAAAAAATCTTTCATATTTTGCACAGATATCACAATTTTTGAGATTCGAATGGACCTTTGAAGCCTATTTTTTTGGATTTCGCTAGAAAAATCTCATGGACAACTGTTGATGAGCCACCTCATCGATCGACCTGGGAATGAAATAAACAGGTGAAAAAAACACTTGTCAATAGAGGATAAACAATCAAGGATGAAGTGGAAACTAGTTACATGTGGCAGAGGTTTTCAAGGCCAAAACATCAGTCAACAATACAACTAATTCTAAATTTGAGACTCCAATTATAGATATTTTACAATTTTTTAAAGATTAGTTCTATCTTTAGTTTCATTGATAGGATTAGATATATGTTTGGACTTGAAGAAAAGTAAGTAGAGTAAAAATGGGTGATTATCATGGGACAACAATTGAGTGATATCTTAGGCTCAAATCAACACCCCACTTTCAGGCATCATCTAAGCATATTTTTAGATACACATGGTAGAGATTTTCAGGCACAAAATTCGTAGGATAATTTTGTCTCTAATTGGAAATATTAACCATAGATTTTCAGGAATATATCAATGGCCTATTTTAGTCAACATTTTTAGATTTCATGGTGTTGAAAATGGCAACAAGAAAAGGCTTCTAATTTAATTTTCCCTTCAGTAAATTAGAAGTAAATTGTAATTCCACATCACATGACAACTTGTACGAGTTAAATAATTTAGGAAGGCTCAGTTGGTTTAGTTAATTCGATTTGAGGGTCAAATTAGAGGCATGCAGAGCATCCCCTACATTATAGGAACCCTAGTTGAGTTTATTTTGAGTTGTAATTAATTAACTCAATTTATTTGAGTTAAAATTAGTTTAACTAGTTCTAACTATTGGAGGAACTGGAGAGAGGTCAAAGTGTGAAAATTAGATTTAATTCACATGTAGTGATCAATCATATAACTAATAATTCACTCATAAATAACACATGCATGTCAGTTCTTAGAAAGACCTAGTTGAGATTGGAGTTAAAGGGAGGTGTACCATCAGTTGTATAAGCATCCAATTGTATATGTGTTTCAATGAGGCATAGGAGGAGCCTTGATGTATCACACAATCATTATTGGGAAATTTCCTTATTAATAATACCTAGTTAATAGAGGAAACTATGCAAGTAAATATGGATCTCTCAGGCCAAGAATTTGGTTAATTATTGAACCAAACTTGCTTAGGAATTAGTGAGACAAATAGAGAGAGTACAAAGGTTTCTTAGGAAGAGAAATAACATTGTAATATTCTCATATTCTTTGAGTTATGAAATATACATACATACATACATACATACACACACACACACACACACACACACACACACATATATATATATATAATGGGGTTTTTAGCTGAGGCTTTTCCCAGATAAATCATTGTGTTGTGTGATTGGAATTCTTTGTCCTTATTGTTCATGTGATTATGTGATCGTAATTATTTTCGCAATTAAAAGAGTATATTGAAGTATTTTTTTTAGCATATTACAAGATGAGTTGAATCTATGTGGATTTTCTACATGGTATCACAGTAGAAATCACTATAGAAGTGTTGGCTTGATGGGGCCTAGACCCAGGTTCAGAGTGATTGCGCAGTCCAACAAAACCCACTATTACCATCACTTTCTACAATGATTAGCTTGAGAAGATTGAAGTCTCATCTGAGGCAATATAGGAGGATGCTAGAACCAGGTTTCTGCATCCAGAGGGATAGATGACACTGGCTTCAGGACTTTTCCTTCTTTACAGAGCTTTGTCAGCTAGATCTATTAATAATACAAGAGATATTCAACACAACTGTTGAACTTACTCACACACTACACACTTTACTTATTTATGCCTTAAACAAAGTAAATAACAATAAAAAAATGCATTATTTAGTTACCGATCAAAGCCCTTATCCCTCATAGATAATCAGAAACAAAAAGTAAAAGTAAAAAACATCAATATAGCTTAGATATTTCTCAACAAATCTTTCATTAATAGCCAAATCTTCTCATACATCCACTATCCACCCTGCGGACACAGCTGCAGGGGTCTGCATACACAGCTACAAAATTCCTAAGGTCTCTGCACAAACGGCTGCAGGATCCTTTCCTCTAAACCAAAACAAACACTCTTACAAAAATATTACATCAAAATTCATCTCTTATCTCTATCAATTAAAATTATGCAAAGCTTACTTATGACTTCTATATAGACTCCTTAATAGATTTGGAATTTAAAATACCATGGTAAAAAACCATGGGCAAAGTCTAACGTTCATAAAATTATCCCTTCCCATTACATAATAAGGGGATTTTACCCACCCAAAAGCCCCTAAGACTCAAAATAGACTCTGGACTGTGCGCTCCACTCCTCGATCTACGAATTCTTTCTCTGTTGTTTACTTCGTGGGGGATCCCAGCTCCAACAGCCTCCCAACATAAAACTGTGACACATCTTGAGTCAAAATAGTGGTGCACCATAGATATTTGTTTCAATGCCTCTCAAGGAATCCTTCAGTGGTGGAATGGTGTGGGTGCACTAATTTGCAAAATATCGAACTCCTCCGAGTAGTGGTTCTGTGATTTCCTTAGCTTCCTTTTGCTCCAGTCCTCTCTGACTCGTGCATCGCCCTTTGAGCTTATTTTAAATAGCTTGGGAGAGTTGAATGGCCTTAGCTTCCCATGGCTCCATTTTAGCAATAAATAGCTGCTTTTTTCGATGCAACTCCTCAACCTATTCCTCTAAAAATTTACCATTCTCAAGGCGGGTAAGCCGTTGTATTGGTGCTAAGGTCTTCGTAGTGGCCTTGATTTGATTCATCTATTCAAGTTTATTGCACACTTCAGCCTTGATTTTATGTACTTGAGGATCCTCAACAGTGAGGACCATACATTCAGAGCTTCTCCAAATATGTCCACACACACTTGTATTCGGGACTCAATCTGTGTTGTGGAAGTTTTTTGCTCTGATGTGTGCTTCTCTCATACTTCAGGTGGAGTGCCATGCTGCAATTGCATCTGCAGCTCGATAATTTTCATTTCCATTTCCATCCTTACTTCGCCGAATTAAGCCTTAGAGTCCTTGACAACTCTGGCCAACTTGGTCACTTTTACCTTAGGCACAACTCCAGCCTTAATCTCAAGATTTGGTAGCTCAATGCATGCCTTAAAGATAGATTCCTCCATCTTCTATCGTTGTGTTCCTCTGTCATTCCTCCTGGACGTCTTGAATAACTAGAAGAGCGCAATTTTCCCTAATATTTAATTTCTTGTCGATGCATTAGTGAAACTCATGCAGAGCATGTAATGGCATCACAACAATATTCAGTGTTGTGTTCTACCATAGGACCGCCTGCATCATCTGTTCTGTCATATCGAAATAGAGTATTCCTGTAGTAATAGGAATCAGTGGAAATCTCTATGCAACTATTCTTGTACTAGTTTGTGCCAATCTTGATGGAACCTCACTCGTTTGCAATGTAGTCACCTAACTGCACTCACCTACAACTGAAAATCCTGTAACCCTTTATGGACATCATCCAACACTTGTATTTTTCTTCAATGTTGCCTCAAAAATGATCATTGACCTGATGCAAAAAATCCCCTATCTTGTCAATCTCCCCCTTAGTGAGGACCATTTCTATTGGGCCAGTGGATATGTCGAACTAGACCTTGTTTCTTGTGCCACCCTTCTATGGTTGCCTTCGCTTGGTGGTAAAAGGGGAGGATGGGTCAGATGGATATGTTCAAAGATCTCTGCCAAGAATATCATCCCCACCAGTCTCCAGAGTCTTCACTTCAGTGTCCTTATGCCCTGTTGGCATAGTGGGCTTCGCCCCACTCATTCCTTCCATCTCTCTACCTTCATGAAGTGGAGTTAACCAATTACTCAACCATTCGTGGATGATGGATTCTACGTCTTATTATTCTACTAGGTACAACAACTCGTACCATACTCTCTCGAGGTCCTTCTTTGCTTGAATGTGTATTTGATGGAAGTTCGTTTTGAACTCTACTACCTGTCTATACTATTCCACAATCCCGGGTGATAACTAGAGCTTTTGGTTAATCACCATGTGTAATCTCATTTCGAATCTGACCCAGAAAAATTTATTGGCCATAAACCTCAATGGATTTATCGAGTGCCACAACAAAGCATATCTCGCTACTTTTCACAAATTAACGTCTAAAATGTTGAACTGTGACCCCTCGAGCTCTCTCCATTCCATTAGTGCAATGAGAAGCAAGAGTCACACTTATTGGAATTTCTTGCCTTCTTCTTGAGTAGCTCTGCAAGCGGTTGTTGTGTAACCAGCTCCAAAAAGAGAATAAAAGAGATATCAATGCTTTAGAAATGAGCCACTTTGAGGGGGAAACCTCCAATACATTACATAAATGAACAATTCTTCGATGATACAATTTACAAAACCTCCTTTCTATATATAGGAGTCCATGGGGCCATAATTTAATCCTAGTGGGCCACAATGTAATCCTAGCCGACCTAACAATAATAATTTAAGGGCACAATAATAACAAAATGGGGGTTACAAGGGTTCAATAATAGCAATAAGGGGGTTACACTAACAATAATAAGGGACTATACTAGTGATATAGGGACCTAACATGCCCCTCTCCTTCAAAAAAGTGTTGTCCTCAACGCTTGAGTAGCTCTGGGTGCTTCTGTATAAAATTCTCATCCTCCCATGTAGAATTTTCAGTGGGTAAGTTCTTCCACTTGATGAGATACTCTGAAATTGATCGATTCCATAGCTGTCGAGTTCTTGTTTCCGTGACCGCTTCAGGTTCCAATATGATTTTTCCTTCCTCATCAAGTTCTCGCAATATTGTTTGAACTGGAAGATTTTCACCTATAACCTTCTTTAAGCATGAAACATGGAAAACTGGATGTACTCGCGAAGAAGCAGGAAGCTCCAATTTGTATGCCATAGAACCAATCTTTTGCAACACCTTGTAAGGACCATAGTACTTTGGTGATAATTTCTTATCCTTCTTAGCTTGCTTGAGGGACATTTGTTTGTATGGTTGCAGCCGTAAAAATACCCAATCTCCTACATCAAAACTTCTCTCACTGTGATGTTGATCTGCCTGTTGTTTCATTCATTTTTTAGCCAAATTCAGGTTATCCTTTAAGAGTTGGAGAACTTCTTGCTGATGCTCTTTGTGATCTTCCACTACTTGAACCTTCGAATTTTCTCTTAAATATGATGTGATGGATGGTGGATGATATCCATAAAGTGCCATAAATGGGGTCATTTTTGCTGCAGTATGGAAGGAAGTGTTATACCACCATTCAACAAGAGGTAACCACTTGACCCATTGTGTTTGTTTATCAGATACAAAACAAAGAAGATATCCTTCCAAATGTTTATTTACGATCTCAGTTTGACCATCAGATTGAGGATGATAAGATGAGCTATGAGGTAATTGAGTACCCAAACAAGAAAATAACTCCGTCCAAAAATTTCCAGTAAAAATGGGATCTTTGTCGCTCACAATAACCCTTGGGCTTCCATGTAGCTTTTGAATTCTATCCATAAATGTAGTAGCAACTGTACTTTCTTTAAATGGATGAGATAATGCACAAAAGTGTGCATACTTTGTAAGTCTATCAACTACCACCATGATGAAACTCTTTCCTTCAGACTTAGGTAAACCTGTGATAAAATCCATTTAAATCTCCTCCCAACGTTGACTTGGAATGGATAAAGGTTGTAGAAGTCCTGGGGTCTTAATTGTTTCCACTTTATTCTGCTGGCAAACCAAACATTCCGCCACAAACTTTCGAATATCAGATTTAAGGCCATCCCAAAAAAATTCTTTCTTCACCCCGTGGTAAGTTTTTAAAAATCCTGAGTGTCCTCCTAAAGGAGAAGTGTGAAATTCCAGAAGAATATTTTGTTTTAGTTGGGAATTCTTACAAAGATATAAGCGATCTTTGTACCATAAGGAATCATTTTTCCAACTAAATGTATCGGATGTACTAGGATCTTGCTGCAACTTTTGAATGAGTGTCCATACATCTTTGTCCTTCTTCCATTCATCTCTTGCTTCAGTTATCCAATCTGGTTGGATAATAGAAATAGCACAAAGTAATGCTTCCACCTCTTCATTCTTTCTTGAGAGTGCATCTGCAACAACATTAAGCTTTCCTTTTTTGTAGATTATTTCAAAGTCATAACCCAACATCTTTGTGACCCATTTTTGCTGCTCTTCCGATGATAGTCTTTGTTCCAAAAAGTGTTTAAGACTATCATGATCAGTTTTTACCTTGAAGTGTCTTCCCATTAGGTAAGTTCGCCATTTCTTTAGTGCATGCAGTATTGCTAACATTTCCTTCTCATAAATAGGTTTCTGTAAATACTTTCCTTTGATTGGACGACTTTCAAAAGCAATGGGTCTTCCTTCATGCATTAAAACTGCACCAATTCCATTTCCTGAGGCATCACATTCCACAATAAAGGTTTTTGTGAAGTCTGGTGTAGCTAAGACCGGTGCTAGGCACATTGCCTCTTTAAGACGTTCAAAGACCTTAGTTGCTTCAGGAGTCCATGAAAATGCATCTTTCTTCAATAATGTTGTTAGAGGTGCTGCTATTCTCCCATAATTCTTAACAAACTTGCGATAATACCCCGTTAACCCGAGAAATCCTCGCAACTGCTTTATGGTTGTGGGGACTTTCCATTCCTTAATGGCTTTAATTTTGTTAGGGTCTACTTTAACACCCCCGTGAGATACAATATGACCCAAATATTCCACCTCTTGTACTCCAAAGAAACATTTGAATGTTTTTGCATATAATTGTTTCTCCTGCAATAGTTTGAGCACCTTGTCAACATGTTCAACATGATCCTTCCAATGCCTGCTATAGATTAGTATATCATCAAAAAATACTAGCACAAATTTTCTAAGGAAGGGTTTGAAAATGGAATTCATCAACCCTTGAAATGTAGAAGGTGCATTGGTAAGACCAAAATGCATGACCAAAAATTCATAATGACCCTCATGAGTTCGAAATGTTGTTTTTGGAATATCTTCAGTCTTCATTCTAATTTGATGATATCCCGAACGAAGATCCAACTTGGTAAAATAAATTGCTCCATGTAATTCATCCAATAATTCATCAATCACAGGAATGGGAAATTTGTCTTTAATGGTGAGCTTATTGAGCTCCCTATAATCCAGACACATTCACCATGATCCATCCTTCTTGTGTACCGAAACTACAGGAGCAGAGAAATAACTTTGACTAGGTTGAATTATACCCACCTCTAACATTTCTGCAATCATACGTTCAATTTCGCTCTTTTGGAAGTAAGGATATCTATAAGGCCTAATGTTTGGAGGAACACTTCCTGGAATCAAATGAAAAGCATGATCATGATCACGAATAGGTGGGAGTCCTTTGGGAGTTTCAAACACCTTGGAATTATTGTCCAAGACTTGTTGGAGATCTGCAGAAATAGATGATTTTGATGTCGGAACTTCTAGTGAGCATAATTGTGCAATTACGCCTCGTTGTTCTTTCTTTAGAAGCTTTGTCATGACATTAGAGCTTATTATCCTTCCCGGATTCCCTTCAATACCTCGTAATTCGACTTCCTTTCCTTCTGAAAAAAATTTCAAGAAAAGTTCTTGAAAATTAAAAGCTACCGTCCCCAAAGATTGCAACCATTGTACTCCTAGTACAACATCAGCACCTCCCATAGGAATGGAAAGCATTGGACTAGTCAACACATATTCCCCCATGGTTAGCTTGATATTATGGCATTTTCCGGAGCAATTTATAGTTCCTCCATTTGCAACCATCACTTGACATTCTGGTGCTGGGTATAGGAAACAATTTAATTCCTTGGCTACCTTAGAATGAATAAAATTATGGGTGCTACCTGAATCAATCAACACTATTACCTTTTTCTTCTTGATTTGTCCTTGTATCTTGAGAGTTTGAGGAGTGGTAATTCCTGCCAGTGCATTACATGATATGGTTGAATTCATTTCTTCCTCTTCTAGGGTTGGTTCCTGGTGTATATCCTCTTCTTGTTCATTTTCTTCTTCCTCTTCACAATCTATGTAAAATAATTTCTTCTCAGCACACTTATGACCTTTAGTGTATTTTCTATCACAACCGTAGCAAAGCCCTTTTGCTCTTTTTTCTTCCAATTGTTGTGGTGTCAACCTTGTAGGTTGTGGAAATCTAGGAGTAGCAACACTTCCCTCTTTATAGAAGTGAGTGGTAGGCTTCCTTGTCACCATAATTTTACATTCAATTTTTCTTGCCAACCTGAATGCCTTCTCCAATGAACCAGGTTCCAAAACGCGAACTTCATGTTGGATGTTATCCTTTAAAGTACCTATGAAGAGATCAATCCTGTGTTCCTCTGGAATATCAGTTACCCTTATATTCAATTTTTGGAAGTCCTCAATGTGCTCCCCCACTAAACCCTTTTGTTCTATGTTTATCAATTGGCTAAAGAAGGTGTTGCTCTTTGTATCCTCATAATGTGCTATCATTTCCTCCGTAAAAATTGACCAAGTGACAATTTTTTACGGGAGCAAAGCCATCGATACCATACAAATGTATTTTGTTCTAAATGTAAAGTTGCAATGCGTACCTTTTGTGTGTTTTGCACGTTATGGAGATCAAAATATTGCTCCATCTGTATTATCCATGTTACAGGATCCTTTCCATCAAACATCCTCATATCCATTTTTGGAAAATGGTGGTTCTTCCCGCCAACATTAGAGGTTATGAAATCACGATTAACATTTATTTTGTTCTCATCATGAGGTTCTTCTACTATATTTCCATGTCATCAATCATAGCTTCCATGCCCACTTCCATGCCATCCATCTTAGCTTCCAAACCATTCATCTTAGCTTCCACGCCTTTCTTCAAACCATCCATCTTAGTTTCCATGCCTTTCTTCAAAACTTCCATTTCATTTTTTGTTGTTCTTTGCGAGAGCGAAATTTGTTGTACTTGCTCTTGTAATTTTGATATGTCCTGTTGCCATTCTTCGTCTTCATGAGTCACAGTAGAGCCTTCTAAAGGCTTAATGGGAGTTGAATTCTTTTTAGGGGCCATTTTAGAATCCAATACTGATATCTATTCTACAATATTCCCTTGGAATCAATTCAACTTGATTCTTCAAACAAGACTTATGCAATTCGGAAAAAAATACACACCTTTTACTTGCTTTTTAGGATCTCTGTATTGAAATTGAATTATATCTGTAATTGAGAATCTTCAATATCTAAAATTCACTACTGTATTAGCCTTCTGAACTTTCTTTCAAATGCCACAGGTATGATCTGATTTGGATTCTTCAAGACAAAGTTATTTCTAATCTCCCACAATGACCCAATTTTGGACTGGTTCAGTAGAGCGAACTTGTACGACTTTCCACGTGTCACTGTTTCATCCTTCGTCTCTGAAATTGATATCCAAGAAACTGCAGTCCGTGTACTTGCAACAAATTTTTATGGCACTCCAATCTGATGCCCAGAGAGAGAGTTATTGAATTTTTCCCACGATCACCTCTTTGAGATGAAATTCAGGAGCCTGAAAAAGCACTACCTTCCACAGATCATATCTCCAAAAATATTGCGAACCAAGCTCTGCAATTTTTTGATGAATTTTCTCAGGATTTCAGCTTCACACCATATGAATTTCAGATTCTGAACCTTCGTAGAAAAGTTTTATTAGTGCAAATTCCATGATGACCTGTTTAGGAGCCTGAAAAAAGACCTAACTTCCACAGATCATATCTCCGAAAATTTTGCGAACCAAGCTCTGAAATTTTTAGAAAAACTTCCTCAAGATTTCAGCTTCTCACCCTAAAAATTTAAGCTTCTGAAGCTTCGTAGAAAAAAAGTTATAGCGAAAATTCCACGATGACCTGTTTAGAGCAGCGAAACCCTAGAATCCAAAGCTCTGATACCAAATGTTGTGTAACCAGCTCCGAAAAGAGAAGAAAAGAGATATCAACGCCTTAGAAATGAGCCACTTCGAGGGGGAAACCTCCAATACATTGCATAAATGAACAATTCTTGGATGATACAATTTACAAAACCTCCTTTCTATATATAGGAGTCCATGGGGCCATAATGTAATCCTAGTGGGCCACAATGTAATCCTAGCCGACCTAACAATAATAATCTAAGGGCATAATAATAACAAAATGGGGGTTACAAGGGTTCAATAATAACAATAAGAGGGTTACACTAACAATAATAAGGGACTATACTAGTGATATAGGGACCTAACAGCGGTGAGGAACTCCTGACATAAATAGGCAGCCAAATTATATACAACACCCTTGGAGCATTTCACAGTTAAATTTATGACAAGTGCTGAAGCCTCCTCTCCACGACTCTTTCTCATAATATTACCTGAAAGAATGTGTGAGATGAAGCACACAATTCTTTCAGAAATGGAGTTAATGAAATAACCCATGGGTCCCTTCGTTAGGTAATATTCATTATTCATTTTATCCATGATTTTATTGTCAAGGATCTTATGAACAAAATCCTTCATAGGGTCTCCCCAATACAAGGAAGGGTCGTAATTCTTCTTATGAGTGTCTCGGTAATAAGGATCTTCTTCCCTAGCCATAAAAAATCGACGTGCACCAAGGCCAGCAATTGACGCACACATATAGTGTTGATGGGACTTCTCCCGAAGTGTGACACCTAGAGCATGTTGAGTATCCTTGATTGCTAGATACACTTCACCCACTTCATCGGCTCTAATCTCATCACCCCACCTAGGTAGGCGTGCTTGCGCAAATATCAGCTAGGTTAAAACTATGGGGATTTTCTCCTGTCATTAAAAATTGAGTACACAATTCTCAGCTGGGGCACTTCGGCTAGTAAATAACCTTCAATTAGCACTTCCTCTGGAATCAATGGTGTGAACACCTTGTACTTCACTGTGTCGGGGTCCTTCACCGGATTCTTAGCCTCTGGTTTCCAGGGTAGAATATAAGGAGGCAACCTGGAGAGAGGATCAACCTCCTCAACATCGATTTCCTCTGGTGCTTCCTCTACTTTGTCATCATCATTTGATTCTACCTCCATGACCGTTTCCTTTTGTCGATCCTAGGCTGCCTTAGTTCACTATTCCTTTGAGAGTTTCTTCCGAGGTGAATACCGCAGGATTGGTTTCTTAAGCTTTGCAGACAGAGCCACACTCGTGGTCTACTTTCTGGGCAACCTCGATCTTGTAAAAATCGCTAGTGGCATATCCTTCATTGTGTTATCGAACCCTGGATGGATTTTGTGTATGAGCCCTACCTTGATCAATGCTTCTTGGAATGCTTCGAATCTCTAATCCGAAATGCAATAGCTTTCTCAGCACTCTTGTAGACAAGAATTATTACATGTAGAAATTAGCACACAAAGTGTTTGAATGGGGAGCAGGCTCCTTCCTTTATAGAAAATTTTGAATTCAAATCGCATTATCACCTCTAGATACTCCTCATAGATGTTGATTTGGCCGAAGATCCATCGAGATATCCCCATTAATTTCATCGCTTCCACTCCTCTTAACAACCAAGTCATTTTCCATTCATCTTTAATTGTTCCAACAATCATATGTTGGATGAAATCTGTGAGATTCATCCCTTCACTGAAGTGCTCCCTTCCTTAGTGCAATAATCTCCAACTGTGAGTATAAATGGTCTGTGGCATAGTACGCTTACTGTGTTGGAGCCATCCTCCAACAGACTCATTTTGTGGCTGTTCATTATGATACCCCCATATCTCCTCCCCCAACATAGACTTGTTAACCATGTCTCACCAAGCAGACTATTCGAAACCTTCGCAAACCTTTTCCCACTATGCAACCAATTCAGGCCATACTAGAGTGCTAGGTTCCTTAGTAATACATAATACATCTACTTTTAGTTCATGAAGGGCCTCATCAATGCACTCCTAACAATTAGTGAAGCTATAAATTAACTGGATCCCTTCTATCATCTCAACCCAATCCGTAGTTCTATGTCGTAGCTCTCTCTCAAGATACCATTTATGAGGTATCATCTCCAAAGAATGAAATAACATGTTCACCCATTCTAGTTGTGATTCGGCTCCCCAAGATACAGTTCAATAAGATAAACGTTTGCACAGATTCTTCTGACCATCATTCTTCTCTGTAATATTTGTGTCAACACGACCAAACCTCAACCTTATCAACATGCAAAATTCCTACGATGCACCTAAATTTTCCCTATTCTCACCCCACTAGTGGGCTCGGGTGGACCTCAATTCGAAGTCCAAGGATTCATATCTCTCTTCCTCTAGTAATTTTATCTCAAAATATTCCAGGAACAAGACAACGTTCTCTGTCCCATCATAAAATGGAAAACCACGCACTTCTCATTTCACAGAGCATAGAGATTTGATAACCATGTTACAACATTAAGTAGTTAATTCATGTAAGAGATTCTACCAATTCTCCAACTCTTCATCATAATCAGAAACACACGAACTATTGCACTTCCAACATATTCTACCATCTGTGGTGGGATTAATCCAATCTTCATCCTACGCGATAAGCTTATAAATATGGTCAATCGCAACATCCCCATGCTCATGATGGAAAAGTTCTGTATAGAGTGCACCTTGGGAGGGGTCTAATGGCACAACAAATCGGTAACCGTCCTTATCAAACACCATCTACATGTTCTTTAGGTTGATTATAGCGTCCATGTCATAAGCCTAATCAAATCCTAAAAATGCAAAGTAAGGGTTATTATCATCCATGATCTCAATAACCTCGAAGGAAACCAACACGCTTGTGGCATCAATATTGACGTTGCTTCCCTGCAATCTCCCCATAGGAATGATCTTCTATTGATTCACCATCCTCAGTTGAATTGATGACTAGTTCAACTTCGATTTTCCCATCCACTCCCATTTCATCTTTGGAAGAATGTTATCATCTAATCCGAGATCCAAAATAACTTGATCCATCTCATACTCTCCAATTCGCCTGGTCAATCGCATCTCCTGGCCAATTCCCTTTTTGTTCTTGTATACTTTTTTCACTACGCATTTTTCCATTCACAAAATTTCTTTACCATCACAGTTATTGACAAGCTCCTACAATCCTTCAACAACCTTCTAGTCCCTTAGTAGCTTCATACACGTATGCAAGAAGTACGTTAATATGGATGGATTAGTCTCCTTTTTTTTAGCATTATCCTCAGGAATTTTCTTTAGTGGGAACAAATCTCTCTACACAGTCGATATTTCAGCATTAGGAGTCATAAATGTCTTCGTGGTGTCCCTGAATGTCTCTTTCTCATGTTGTACATTAAACCCACTAGTCTTATGTTCAACGTTCCTCACCTATGTCTCCATCAAGGGCCTCGACCTTTCTACACAGTCTCCTCCAATATTCATACCACTATACATTACTATGTTAACGCTTGGGTCTCCCTAGCATGGTTTAGCCCTCATCATTTGTATATTTTGTGCTACCTTCTGGTTGCGATTCTTCTGCATTTTAGATAAAAAAATGGGACAATCCTCAATTTGGTGACCAAAATATTGACAATACTTACAGGAAACAACAGTAAGATTTTTGAAATCTAAAGCAAAGTGTCCAGGATGTCTGCAATTATAACAAACAATCTTCCCTTGACCACGACCAATGATTCCTCATCGGCCATGCCCTCACCCTTGGAAACCTCCTCACACAACTGGTGAAATTGAAGCTTCGTGACCTTCTACCTGCATTCTGTATGTGCCATGACTATTTTGCATCATCAGATCATAGCTCTTACAATGTTGTTTGTCGTGTCCCACCGAGCTACAAAAATTGCAGAACAATTGCTACGACGACCTGACAAAATATTGTAGCAGATGAGAATATTTTGTGGAATTTTTACCTTCAACTTCGTAGATACTACAACATACAAAAATATGTACACTTGGTCCTGTGCTTGATCTAGGATTCAATGGACTCAGAATCCCAATACCCAAATAGTGTCTATAAATAGGACATTGTTCCTTATAGTGACCCTCTGGTTTGCATTTAATACACCATACCTCCGTTCTCATTTTCTAGGTGAATCTCCTTTCCCTTCTTTAGATCTTCAAGTTTCATGTGCAAACTAGCCAGCTGGGTTTGAATTTGA
Source organism: Pinus albicaulis (assembly GCA_034641835.2). Classification (NCBI taxonomy): domain Eukaryota; kingdom Viridiplantae; phylum Streptophyta; class Pinopsida; order Pinales; family Pinaceae; genus Pinus; species Pinus albicaulis. The sequence continues at coordinate 1,648,231,289 of CM076584.1, read as the reverse complement.
TGAACCCTAATGCTTGGATCAACTATTGGCAAAGCTTCCAGATTCATTGCTATCTCTAGCTCTTGAGCTTGAGTGGAAATCCTTTGTTTATTTATGGCATTAAACAAAGAAAATAAGCATAAAATATACTGCACTATACAGTTATAGATCAAAAGCCTTATCCAACATAGATAATTAGAAACAACAAGTAAAAGTAAAATGCATCAATACAACTTAGATATTTCTCAACAAGTCTTTCATTAATAGCCAAATATTCTCATACATCCACTTTCCACCCTGCACACACAACTGCAGGGGTCTGCATACACAACTACGTAATTCTTGCTATCTCCGCACAAACGGTTGTAGAATACTTTCCTCTAACCCAAAACAAAGACTCTTACAAAAATATTACATCCAAATGCATCTCTTATATCTATCAATTAAGATTATGCAAAATGACTTATGACTTCTATCTAGACTCCTTATATAGATTTGGCATTTAAAATACCGTGGTCAAAAACCATGGGTAAAGTCCAACCATCATAAAATTATCCCTTCCCATTACATAATAAGGGGCTTTGACCCACCCCAAAGCCCCTAAGACTCAAAATAGACTCTGCACTGCATGCTCTACTCCTCGATCTACGAAGTATTTTTCTGTTGCTTACTTCGCGAGGAATCCTAGCTCCAATAACCCCCAACAGAAAACTGTGACTCGTCCCGAGTCAAAAAGGTGGTGCGCCATCAATATTTGTTTCAATTCCTCTCAAGGAATCCTTCGGTGGTGGAATAATGTCTGTGCACTATTTTGAAGAATCTTGGATTTCTCCGAGTAGCAGTTCCATGATTGCCTTAGTTTCCTTCTGCTCTAGTCCTCTCTGTGTTGTGTGTCACACTTTGAGCTTATATTAAACATTTTATGAGTTTTGAATGGCCTCAATATCCCATGAATTAATTTTAGCAATAACTAGATGATCTTTCTGACGTAGCTCCTCAACCTATTCCTCTAAAAAATTACCCTTCCTAAGGCGGGTAAGCTATTGTATTGGCACTAAGGTCTTCACAGTGACATTGATCTGATCCATATGTTCAAGTTTCTAGGGCACTTCAACCTCGATTTTCTATACTTGAGGATCCTCCTATAGTGAGGACCATACATTCAATGCTTCTCCAAATATGTCTACACATGCTTGTATGCGGGACTCAATATGTATTGTGGCAGTTTTTTGCTCCGATGTGTGCTGCTCTTGTACTTTTGGCGGAGTGGCATGCTACAATTGCATCTGCAGCTCGACAATTTTCATTTCCATTTCCATCCTTACTTCGTTGACTTTAGCCTTAGAGTCCTTGACAACTGTGGCCAACTTCACTTTTTCCTTAGGCACAGGTGCAACCTGAATCTCGAGCTCTAGTAGCTCACTGCATGCAATAGAGATAGATTCCTCCAGCTTTTATTGTTGTGCTGCCTCAACCTCATACCCTTAGAAATCGATATGTTTCTTTGCAACCATGCTCTTTCGTTCCTGCTGGATGTCCCAAATAACCAGAAGAGTGTGATGCTCCCTGATATTTAATTGCTCATCAATGCATTGGTGAAACTCACACTGAGCCTGTAATGGCATCACAATAAGATTCAATGTTGTGTTCTGCCATAGGGCCACCTACATCATTTGTTCCATCATATCAAAACAGAGCATTCCTGTAGGAATAGGCACCGCGCAGGTATAAAAAATCAGTGGAAATTCCTATGCAGCTATACTTGTACTAGTTTGTGCTCCACTCGATGGAACCCTACTCGCTTGCAATGTGCTCGCTTGGCTAACACTCGCCTAAACTACGCTTGCCTACACTTGAAAATTCTGCAACCCTTTGTGAACATCTTCCAACACTTTCTTGTATTGTTCTTTGATGTTGCCTCAAAAACGATCATTGACCTGACACACAAAATCCCCTATCTCGTCAATCTCCACCTCAGTGAGGACCATTTCTATTGGGCTAGCGGATCTGTCGAACTAGACCTTATTTCTTGCACCACCCTTCTATGGCTGCCTTCGCTTGGTGGTCAAAGGGGAGGATGGGTCAGATGGATATGTGCCAAGATCTCTGCCAATAATTCCATCCTCACTAGTCTCCAAAGTCTCCACTTTGGTGTCCTTTTGCCATATTGGCGTAGTGGGCTTCACCCCACTCACTCCTGCCATATATCTACCTTCATGTAGTGGAGTTAACCAATCACATAGCTATTCGTGGATGACGGATTCTATGTCTTCTTCTTTGACTATGTACACCAACTCGTACCAGACCTTGGCGACGTCCTTCTTCACTTGAATGTGGATATGATGGAAGTCAGTTTTGAACTCCACTACCTATCCATACTATTCTACAATGGTGGGTGATAGCTAGGGCTTTTGCTTAATCACCATGTGTAAGCTCATTTTGAATCCGACTGAGAAAAATTTGTTAGCCATAACCCTCGATGGCTTTATCGAGTGCCACAATGAAGACTATATGGCTCCTTTGCACAGATCGATGTCTAAAATGTTGAACCGCAACCCCTCTAGCTCTCTCCATTCCATTAGTGCAATGAGAAGAAAGATCCACGCTTAGTGGAATTTCTTGCCTTCTTCCTGAGCAGCTCTATAATCGGTGAGGAACTCCTCACATAAATAGCCTACCAAATTATATACAAAACCCTTGGCGCACTCTGCAATTAAAGCTATGCCAGGTGTAGAAGCCTCCTCTCTGCGGCACTTTCTCGTGATGTTACATGCAAGGATATGTGCATTGAAGCACACAATTCTGTCAGAAATCGATTTAATGAAATAACCCATGGGTCCCTTCGTTAGCTAATATTCATTCTTCATTTTATATGTGAGTTTCTTGTCATGGATATTATGAACAAAAGCCTCCTTGGGGTTTGCCCTAAGACAAGGAAAGGTCGTAATTCTTCTTATGAGTGTCCTGGTAATGGGGACCTTCTTCCTCAGCCATAAATAATCGTCGTGCACCAAGGCCAACAATTGACGCACACATATAGTGTTGATGTGACTTCACCCGAAGTTTGGCACATAGAGCATTTTGAGTATCCCTGATTGATCGATACCCTTCATCCACTTCATTATCTCTAATCTCATCACTCCACCTTGGTAGGCTTGTTGGCACAAATATCGGTTGGGTTCAAATTGTGGGGATTTTCTCCTTTCATTAAAAAATGAGTCCTCCATTCTCAGCAGGGGCACTTCGGCCAGTAAATCACCTTCAAATAGCACTTCATCTAGAATCGCTGGTGTGAACACCTAGTACTTCACTGTGTTCGGTCCTTCACCAGCTTCGTAGCCTTCGGTTTCCAGGGAGGAATATAAGGAGGCAACCCGGAGAGAGGTTCAACCTCCTCAACATAAATTTCCTCTGGTGCTTCTTTTTCTTCGTCATCATCATCTGATTCTACCTCCATGACCTTTTCCTTTTGCCGATCCTGGGCTGTCTTAGTTCGCTATTCCGTTGAGAGTTTCTTCTGGGGTGAAGACTGCAGGATTGGTTTCTTAGGCTTCATAGACAGAGCCACGTGTGTGGCCTGCATTTTGGGCGACCTCAGTCCTGTAGCAATCATTGGTGGCATATCCTTCATTGTGTTATCGAACCCTAGCTGGATTGTGTGTATGAGCCCTACCTTGATCAATGCTTCTTGGAATTCTTCGAAGCTGTAATCCGAAATGCAACAACTTGCTCAACACTCTTGCAAAAAAAATTCTTACTTGTAGTAATTAGTGCACAATGTTTGAATAAGGAGTATGCTCCTTCCTTTATAGAAAATTTTGAATTCAAATCCCATCATCACCTCTAGATACTCCTCATAAATGTTTATTTGGTGGTATATCCACCGCGATACGCCCATTAATTTCATTGCTCCCACTCCTCTTAATAGCCAAGTCATTTTCCAATCGTCTTTAACTATTCCAACCGTCATATTTTGGATGAAATATGTGAGATTCAACCCTTCAGCGAAGTCCTCCCATCCTTTGTGTAGTAATCTCCTACTGTGTGTATAAACGGTCCATGGCACAATAGGCCTACTACATTAGAGCCATGCTCTAACACACTCATTCTATGTCTTTTCCTTATGAGACCCCCATATCTCCTCCCCCAACACAGACTTGTTAACCATGTCTCACCAAGCAGACAGTTGGAAACCTTCGAAAACGTTTTCCCACTATGCAACCAATTTAGGTCGTACTAGAGTCCTGGGTTCCTTAGTAATACAGAATACATCTACTTTCACTTCTTGAAGGGCCTCATCAATGCACTCCTAACCATCAGCGAAGCTACAAGTTAACAAGAACCCTTCTATCATCTCATTCCAATCTGTAGTTCCATGGCACAGCTCTGTCTCAAGATACCATTGCTGAGGTATCATCTCCAAAGAATGAAAGAACATGTTCACCCATTCTGGATGTGGTTCAGTGCCCCAAGCTGTAGTCCAACAAGCTAAATTTTTGTGTAGATTCTTCTAACCTTTATACTTTTCTATAATCTTTGTGTCAACACGACCAAAGATCAACCTTATCAACTTGCAAAATTCCTGCCATGCACCTAAATTTTCCCTATGCTCACCCCACTAGTGGGTTGGGCTGGACCTCAATGCGAAGTCCAAGGATTCATATCTTTGTTCCTTCGGTACTTTTCTCTCAAAATATTTGAGGAACAAGATAATGTTCCCTATTCCATCATAAAAGGGAAAATCACGCACTTCTGATTTGACAGAGTGTAGAGATTTGGTAACCATGTTACAACGTTTAGTAGTTACTTCATTTAAGCGATTATGCCAATGCTCCAAATTTTCATTAGAATAAAAAACACACGAACTAGCATGCTCCCAACATATTATACCATTTGCAGTGGGATTAATCTATTCTTCATCCTGCGTAGTAAGCATATAAATCTTGTCAGTCGCAACATACCCATGCTCATGATGGAAAATTTCTGTATAGCATGCACCTTGAGAGGGTACTAATGGCATAACAACTCGAAAACCATCCTTCTCAAACACCATCTTCCTATTCTTTAGGTGTATTATAATTTCCATGTCATAATCCCAATCAAATAATGACAATGAAGAGTAAGGGTTACTATCATCCATGCTCTCAATAACCTCAAAGTCAACTAACATGCTTGTGGCATTAATATCTATGTTTACTCCCTGCAATCCCCCCATAGGAATGATATTCTATTGATTCACCATAATTAGCCAAATTGGTGACTAGTGTAACTTTGGTTTTCCTATCTATTGGGGTTCCCATGTTTTGGCCAGGTTGACAAGACCAAAAGATGAGACAACATAGAACCACTTTAAGACCTTAGGATCTAACCCTCCTAGGTCCAGAGAGGGATCTCTCTATGATTTTCAAAGTATATATGTCTTTGAGGCTCAAAGTTTAAGATATTAGGCTAGTTATAGGCTCAGGGTTGTTTGTTTAATTGTTTATGTTTGGTTGTTGGGAATCAGGAAAGAAGGGTCCAATATAAGACAAGGATGAGCAAAGAGGAAATTTAGGCAAAGGTAGATAACTCAGAGAACATCAAGGCCATTGCGCTATGGAGTCAAGAAAGGATTTACTTGTGTTCAATGTGCAAGCTTTCAGTTGGGCTAGTCATCTAGAGCATTTGGATCTTAAAAGATGGTTGATGGAATGGAACATTAAGGACTGAAAATGAGTGAAGGGGAACCAGCCAATGCTGTCTATAGACCAGGTTAGAGGTCATTTAACTCCAGAACTACTTGGAAAAAATTAGAGGCAGGACAAGGGATATTAGAAAGGCTTACTTGAGATGGAAGGATCCTAGTGAGGCAGAGACAGGGTTCTAGACCTCCCAGTGTTCTTAACTCATCCAACTAAATCCTAACAAGAACATCTAAACATAGATTTCATTAATTCATACATCAGAGAGCAGGCAATAACATCCACTACATTGGTTAAACCAATTGAAATCAATATTCAGATACAAATATAAGCAGAAAACATAAAAGGCTGGGAGAGCAGCAACATAAGGTACCTATCAAGGGTAAATCTTATGCCAAACTTCTGATGCGAGCCTGTAGAAATGGAATAAAAAACAGAGATAATAAAAAATCACCAGCTTCTTTAGATTAGGATCCAAAGAAATGTGCTTGTCATATTAAAAACAACACCAATTAGGTACATCATTGCCCACAGCTTGAACGTTTAGTCTGAATACATCAAATCTCAGCCTATCTTACAATATTACACAGAGAACTTGTCTCAAGATGAAAATGCTTGCATTTCTTTGATATCTCACCAACAACTATTACAATAATTTCCTTCTGCGTTTTATAGCAGAGGATGAACAGAAGATCGACTGAGGACGTAGGTGAACACTAAATGTAACATTAAACACAGAAAAGAATAGAGGGCCGAAACCCATCCTATTTTAAATCTCTGCATTTATCTCTGGTATGGCTTTGGTGTTCTGACAGCAGCACTGTGGTACTTATTAGTACAATAACAAAAATAAAATAAGAAACAGTGAGGTTTGCCCTACTTGAATCACCAATTCTTTTGATCACGTAGGACTGCTGTTGGGTAAGAAACTTCAGGAACACGATGTATAATAAAAACTGAATGGGCACTTTGTCCTCTGATGGAGGAAAACATTCTGCTGCTGTAGAAACCCTGGTGGTACGATCTCTCGTGCATTAAACTTCTGATTGACCTTCGGGGTTTTGAATCTAGTACTTTGCCTCTGAAACTACTGCATTATGGATCCAAATCTTCAGTCCTGAGTACTGGAAACTATGATCATAGGCTGGTTTTACTACTAGTCCATAAATGCCTCGATTCTGCAAGATCTAAGCTTTAAAGGCACCGGATGGGGTTGTTTATTTTCAAAACCTATCCTCTGATGAAAATTAACTCCGCCACCTTTATTGACATTTCGCTGGAGTACCAGCTCACATCTCAGCTCTCTGCCTGTGCAACACACCATTAAAGAGGTACATATGCATCATGGTGGTTTTCTGCCTCTGATAACCCTGCAAAAATATGAAACCTGCGAAGAAAATCATGGACGGGGGCAATGGATGCAGTGTGGATGGAGGAAATGGCCGTGCAATCAGTGACATGGTAGAAAAAATGCAGAGGGACAATGGAAATTCGCTCTGGTGGAGGTGGCGGTTTGTGGAGTGGAAAAACGAATGAAAAACATGAAAAAACATGAAAATGAACCAATTATACGTAATGGAAAGGGAGAATGTACGGAGGGCACACGTGGGGATGATGTGGCGGGAACGGGAGACAGTGGAATAGTCAATAGCGGGGGGACGAATTTGGACCGTCGATCGTGGCAGAGATCGACGGCAGAGGACGCCGATCAGCGTGCCATGGCATGAGCTATCGTGTGCGCAACTGGATTATCCAACGTGCATCTTCGACAAGCGATAGCCATTGGATGGGCCGCTCTAGATCGGACGGTCAACGGCCATTTCACTAGGCATCCTTATCCAGACAATAACGCCCGAAGGATGGAGTTAATGGGCAGGATTGGCGGTTTTGAAATCGTACAGGAGGACAGGTGTCGAGCGCTGAGTGGAATCGCTGGGCTATCGGGGAAAACCGCCTGCCGCGGATAAGTGGTGCGGAATAAACCAGGCGGTTTCAGGGCATGGTGCGGGGCGGGGACCACAACGATGGGGGCGTGTTGTGGACCGATGGATCTTGCATTCAAATGGACGGCGGAGATGAAATGCGGGGGACCCAGGTGTATGGACATGGGAATTTTGGAGCGACCACCTGCAGTGAATAATAACCGTTGGATTGAGTCTTCCACATCCCGAGGGGTCAACTGCGGGGGCACCATGGTTTGACCTTTGGATAGAGGAGTGCCTCCGCAGGGGCAAGCACCTTTGGGACTAGCACTTTGGTCACGGCGCGGGGTTATATGGGGGAAAAAAGGAGCAGGGCTAGCGGAGAAGGGGCTGAGGCCTATTATATGGTCGGAAGTGGGTTTTTAAGCCATTTTAATGCATTCTGAAGCCTCTAAAGGGTAATGATAGGGAGATGGAGGGGGATTTTGGGAAAAAAAAGGGTGTAGGGATTTTTGGAGGGGATTTAGGGGGTGAATAGGGAAAATAAAAGCGGAAAGAAGGGACTTGGTCAAAGGGGAAAGGAGGTAAAAATGTGGTACTTTGCAGGAGTATGAGGGGCAATGTTGGTCTTTTAGGAGTAGCATTATAACCAGTGAGGCTTTAGATGGGAAATCAACAGAGGGGAATTGTATAAGGCAAAGCACAGAGAGACTTCAAGGATGATGTGTCTTCAGGGGAGATGCATTCCTTGAAGGTCTCCAAAATGACATAGCCCCGGCTTGCTTGTCAAGAATTTTATAGGGGGGCTAATAGTGGCTCCACATGGGGATGGATTCTTCTTGAAGGAGGCAAGAAATCAGAAATGATCTTTGGAGTAGGCCAGTTGCCTGTTGCTTGGCACATCCCTTTCTTTGATCAGCTGCCACAATATGAATATGTTACATCAGCGGAAACATTTTTGCCAATCAAACTACCTACCCAAACTACAGTCCTAGCATTTTTCTTCTTTAGGGTGCATTTGAGCTAGCAGACCATTTACATCATTTTATTTTACAACAGAAAATAAACCTATTCTACATCTACCCTTATTACTCCATGAGTCCAGATTAGATTTTTGGCCTCATATGCTTCTCTACCTAATCTAACATCTGCTGGGATTAAACTGTCCAACAGATTTCTTCTCCTACATTCTAAGATAGGAAATTGAAAAACAACCAAGCCAGGATTAGACTGTTTGACTTGCTGGAGTGAAGACTTGTAGAAAAATGAAAACAAAACTGTGAAGGCATGAAATCTGCAATTTTGAAACATCCTTCTTTCTCTGTGACTCAGGTTTTAAGCATATTAGAGTCACTTCTTTTCTTTGACTCAGCTCTGGTTTTGGGCACATTAGGGCTGATTTTCTTCTTTGCTGGCCTAGACTTTGAGCATGCTAGGACCAGCTATCTCTCTCTTTTTTTTTTTTGTCTCACCTTTCTCTTTTCTGAAATAAACTGCAATGGAATATACAATGAAGAATGAAACTGGAAATTGGAATTTAGCAGAAGTAACGCTTGAGCATCCTGCCATTGACAGGACCCCCAAACAGCTCTGTGCCATCAAGTTCTTGTAGAAAAAATGCATTGGGCCCACAGAAGCTTGGATAATGTATGGACCCTGCCATAAGCTGTCAAATTTGCCATGTTTACCTTTTTCCTCTCTTCTTGAGTCCCACTTCAGAACCTTGTCACCAATTTTGAAATCTACAGCTTTGGTTCTTTTGTCAAATAGCTTGTTAATGTTTCCCTGGACTCTGATAGCTCTGTTATATACTTCCTCCCTAGTTTTTTGAATATGGATTGTCTGATTTATCCTTCTTATCATGTTGTATTCCTCGGATTGGATCTCCTGGACAAGTTTGATTACTGGAACTCCAAGGCTGGTAGGAAATACTGCTTCGGTCACATAGACTAGCTGGAATGGTGACATGCTAATGGATTTTTTTGTAGTAAGCATGTCAACTCACAAAGCATGTACCAACTTGTTGTGCCAAGATTTTTAGTTCTCTTCTAATAGCTTTTTGATGATTGCCACTAGGCTCTTATTTGATGATTCAGCCAAGCCATTACCCTGAGGGTAATAGGCAGTTGAATGACCAAGCGTGATATGGTACCTATAACAAAAATCAACCATTTTCTTGGATCCAAAAGCAGCAGCATTGTCGGTGATTATTTTCCTTGGGCAACCAAACCGAGAGAGGATATGACCTTCTAGGAACCTAATGATGACTGAATCAGTGGCATTCCTAGTGGGTATGGCCTCTATCCACTTAGTGAAATAGTGAGTGGCCGTCAAGATCCATTTGTGTTGTCCTGAGGAGGCTAGATGAATCTCCCCTATAAAATCTAGACCCCATTGCATGAAATGACCTTCTACAGTGATGGGTTGTAATGGGAGGGGGAGAAGCTTTCTTCTGCCTTCAAATATATGGCATTTGTGGCAAGCAAGTATCATTTTATGGACATCATTGAAGAGTGTAGGCCAATAGTAACCAGCCCTGAGTATTTTATTGGCAGTGGCTTTCCAATTCAGGTGGCCTCCACACTCTCCAGCATGGAATTCTTGTTTGATTCTTTCGGCTTCAGGTTCGGGCAAACATTTAAGCAATAGGCCATTTGGATTTTTCCAGTATAGATTCCCATTCAAAATGCAGTAGTTTCTGGCTTTGATTTTTATGAATCTGGCCTTAGTTTTGGACAGTTTTGGAGGAGCATTGAGGTTCGTGAGCATGTAAAGGATATCGGAATACCAAGGAGAGTTATGAAACTTATCCTCCACAGTGGGGTCAGGTAATCCTTCCTGCTCATCTAAGGCATTTATCATGTTAATGTCAAGGGCCTGTAAGTTTGATTCAGCCATTAATTGGGCCAGGCCTTGACCTTTGATAAGCTTGGTGGGTTTTATTTCAATGTCATATTCCAATATTGTAGCAATCCATTTGCCCCTTTTCCCATCATGGTCTTGGGATAAGATATCTTTGACCACTATATTTGGCACATAAGTGATGGTGTGAGAATGCAGAATGTACACCCTAAAATCTTTTAAGGCCTTTACCAGGGCATAGGCCTGCTTTTCCATAATGTTGTACTTCAAGGGTGCATCTCTTAGGGTTTTGCTGAAGAAAGAAATTGGTTGTTCCATTCCCTCTGCGTTCTTTTGCAGTAAGACAGCAACTATTGTGTGTTCAGAGGCAAATGAAAAGTTTTGAAAATCTTTTGAGAAATCTGGGCTGATCAGGACAGGGGCCTATGTGAGTGCAAGTTTTACCGACTCAAAATATTTCTTGGCTTCAACAGTCCACTTAATTCCAGCACCTTTTTTTAACATGTCAGTCATTTTTCTAAGGTGCTCAGCTAGGTTAGGAATGAATCTCCTAAGGAAATTGATCTTCCCAATCAAGGACTGCAATTATTTGATATTTCTCAAATGTGTGATTTGAAGTATCCCCTCAACTCTTTGTGGGTCTATCCTAATCCCTTCCTCGGATATAATGTGACCAAGAAGTTTACCTTCCTGCAGCCCAAACACAGTTTTCTTAGGATTCAGTGACAGACCATACCTTCTACATTTTTCAAACACTTTCCTCAAATGTTTCAAGTGTTCTTCCTCGGTTTTAGAATATACAGTCAAGTCATCCAAGTATATAACAATGAAGTGTCCTATCTCATCTATCCATCGCTCTCTGGAAGGTGGCTCCAACATTCATTAGTCTGAAAGGCATCTTCACATACATAAAGGTGCCCCATGGGGTGGTAAATGTTGTTTTTAGTTGATCTTCTAGGAGTACCAACACTTGGTTATATCCTGAAAAACCATCTAACAGGGAAATCCTTTTAGAGCCCACTACCTTCTGTAAGATATGTTCCATTCTAGGCAAGGGGTAGTTTTCTTTCAGGGAGGCTCTGTTGAGGTTTCTGAAGTCTATGCACAGTCTGATTTCCCCCGTTTTCTTCCTAAAAACCACTAAGTTTGACACCCAATCAGAAAACCTCACAAGAACTATTATGCCTGCATCATACATATTCTTAATCTCTTTTTCAACTGCAGGAAATTGTTTCGGATTGATTCTACGGAGCTTTTGTCTAAAAGGCTTCTGATTTCCCTTCAAGGGTATCTTGTGTTGTATGATGTTGGTGTCATAGGCCTTTAAGTCTCCATAGCTCCATGCAAACACATCTATGAATTCCTTAAATAGGTCAATGTACTTCTTCTTCATGTCTGCAGGCACAGACTTAGCCAGTTTAATCATTTTGGGCTTATCTTCAGTGCCAATGTTGCATTCTTCTATATCTGAGTCTGCATGTTCTATGGTGGGCTTCTTTGCTACATCATCAAAGTCAAAAAGGTCCTCTAATGGTGCTAGGCCTCTGAGTATGTTCTTGTCTTTAGCCTACAGCAGCTCTATCTCTTCGCTATCTGTGTTTCCACATTCTATGGTTGAATTTCCAGTTTCTTCAGAAAGGGTGTTTATTTCTATGTTACAGGGTGTTTCTTGTTCATCTGGGGGATCCTCACTTGGGCAGCTGTCATCAGATTTTGAGTCTGAATCAGAAAATTCAAACTCATTTCTGCCCACTAGAAAATCTTCAATCTGTTTGTCTCCTTCAAAGACCTGCCAATATTTTTCATTGTCTGGCACTGTAGGTCTGAACTTGGTCTGAATGATGATTTGTTGGTCAGGGGGAGTCTTAGGATATGAACTAGCCAAGCAAGCTAATCCGTTAGCAATAACGTTTTGACTCCTGGGAACAAACACCAATTCATATTCAACAAATGTTTCAGTAAATCCAGAGTGTCATTCCTATATGCTCTTAATCAGGGATGTTTCGCTGCATATTCACCGTTCACTTGTTTGATCACTAACTCAGAGTCTCCTCGTACAACTATGCTGTGGGCTCCTAATTTTTTCAATAGATTTAAACCAAGGATAAGAGCCTCATATTCTGCAATATTATTTGTGCATTTGAAATGCAGATTCACCGCATGGCTCATAGCGTGGTCATTTTATGTGTTACGTAGCCACACCCTTGCTCCAACATTTTTTCTAGTACAAGACCCATCAAAATTCATTTCCCACAGGGGTGTGCCATTATGTTGCATTGGGTACTAGGTTGTGGGTTGTCTTGTTCTTAATGTGGTGTATTAGTTTGAGGGGTGTGACTAATAGGCTGACTGCATTGTGTTGCTGGCTCATTCTGAGTTTCGTTTTCATTATCTTGCCCTTGGTTTTCTTCATCGTATTCTTCTAGGGTGGCCATTATGCTAAAGTCCATGGGCTCTGCGTCCTTTCTTGTATTTATGCATTTAGACTTTGGCTTTCCTAAGGATTGGTTGTTATAAAGAATGAAAGAATCCAGGTCTGTGTGTACAGAGTACAATGGCCAATTTTTAGGTTTCTCGGGGCTACTGACGAGGAATTTCATCTAGGACTCTCTATACAGTCTTCTAAGTTGGACAAAGATAGGGATAGTGGCATATGAGCCATCCATATGCATCGTTCCTTGCAGCTTGGCTCCCCATGATCTTGAAAATAGCATGCCATACTTAGGTGGCACATCTACCACCACCACATCCATGACCATACACTTAGCAGGAATCTGGGTCAAGCTCACACATAAGTCTTTGATTAGGCCTAGGAATTTTACTCTACTAGAGTCAAATGAATATAGGTATTTGTAAGGTCGAGTTATCTCTAGGCCTAGCTTTTCCATCACTACCTTAGGAATTAGATTGTGTGATGCTCAAGAGTCATGCATGGCATTATGAAGGATCTTGTCATGAATGTTGAGACTGATATACAAAGGTGGAACTACCCCTTTCTGAAACTTTCCCTCAATATTTGGACCAAACAGGAGGGCAGGTTGATCATCATTCAAATTCACAGTGTCATTGTTTTCCCCGAGGTTTAATGCTTTCAAAATTTGGCCTTTATATACATCCTGAGTGGCCAGCTCAGAGAGTGGGACAGATATCTTAATTTTTGCAATCTCACTTTCCAAATTGAAAGTAGACTGATTCTTGGAAATACACGACTCTGTTTTATTAGTCACCTTGGTGATCGAATCAGTTGGTAATTTATCATTATGTACAGGGCTAGGAACAATTGTATCAGGAGTACTAATTGAAGTGCTAGTACTGCTAGCAGGCTCACCTTGTTTTTCATTCTTCTGGTTGTCTCTTTCTTCGTTTTTCCCAGAACTTACAGCTGCTGATTTGCTATTTGCAGCAAATGCTTTAGAAGTTTTGTCAGATCTCTTCTTGATGGTAACCTCAGAAGTCTCAGTTTTGGAATTTTCTTGGTTCTTTTTTCTCCTAAGTTCATATTGTTCTCTGACCTGCATCATGGCATTTTCAAATCCTAATCTGTAATCCTCAGTTTCTAACCGTTCCTCATCCCAGTATGAAGGTGAGGGATGGTCTTCCTCTGAGTCACAGTTAAGGACTGAGTCTTCTGTTTCAAACATGTTTATTGTATTCCCTTCAGACTCTTCTATGATTCCCTCATCTTCATCTAAATTTTTTTCGAAAGGGGGAATAACTTACTGATCTGATTCTTTTTGTCTATTGGGAGCGTTGTTGTTTCTTCTAAAGTTCTGGTTCTGATTTTGGTTCTGGTTTCTGTTCTGAATGCTAACTGTGACAACCATTTTTTCCATCATCTGCTGCAGCTTATCCACATTTTTAGATAATCTATCATAATTTGGGTCTGAATTGGAAGCTACAGTTTCATCTCTATATGTTACCCTCTTCTCAGATCTCAGTCTTACTCTTTTCTCAATCAGGTTTGCCTCTATATTCACTGCTCCTTTTTTCATGTCCTCTAATGTGTTGTACTCTTTGTCCCTAAGCTCATAGGCCATGTCAGCATCAAAGCCTTCGGGGTATTTTGCTAGGGCCATACCTTGTGGAGGTTTCATATGTGGAGGGAGAGCATTGTAAATGATGTTAAATCTTGTTGTGTAATCATGGACACTCTCCCCTACATTCCTTTTAAGGCTCATGTATTCTGCCAGGAGTTGGTGAGGGTTTGCCCTAGTTTCCCATTTGTTTATGAGGATCTGATATAATGCAGGGAGATCTTGGATACTGCCAGGGGGTAAGCTCTTAAACCATTTATTTACATCACCCCCTAAGCTTTGGGCAAAGATTCTCATTTTGATTGTTTCGTCATCAATTTCCATGTAATCAAAAGAATCCTCCATTTTATCTACATGTTGCTGAGCTGTTATGGACTCTTTTGCAGTGAAGTGTGAGATCTTTGATTGATAATCATTTGGTAAGGGTAATGGGGTAATACTAAGGGTGCATACTAGGCTGCCATGATGATATTATGATGAGGTAAAGGATTGATTTGAGCAGCTGGTATATGGATGACAGGGATACTAGGACCAGCAGCGGTTTGCTGAGCAGATCTAGGGTGACAGAGCCCTAAGTTTTGAATAAAGTGAATATCAGGAGATGTGGATGGAGGAGTCTCTGTGTCCCTAAGGTGAGGGTCTGGCTGGTCTGAAGTACTGAATGACCTAGTTCTAGGTAATCTGTTTAGTAGGTTTAGGTCAAGCTGAAAGTGTGATAGAGCTGTAAGATCTTCTGGCGCAGAGTTAGCTCTATAGATGTGACTGGAAATAGTTTGTCTCTTAGGTACAGGAGATCTCTTGAGGATGCTCTCAGGGTTACCAACTATTTCAGGTGGGTTTGGGTTAGGATAAGCTCTTGTGTGAATGGTTCTGAAAGCCAGAATGTTATACTTCTAACTAAGCAACTTAACCCTACTTTTTACTTCCGTTGTGGTTAATGTTGTTTCAAAGGCTGGTCTCCCAGTGGAGTCTAATGTGAAACCAAGTTAATCAGCAGGCCTACTGATCACCAGTGGAGTCTTTTAATCGTTTAGGAGCTATGGAGTCGCTAGGTGGATGATTTAGGGCATATCTAAGGGGTTACACTGTCCACCACAGTGCTTAGGCACTGTCACCTTTCTAGAATAACCTCAAAACACAGCAAACACCAACCAGAGATTGACTGGGAAGGAATTTACCAGATATGTCACCTCCGAAGAGGATGAGATCCGGAGGCTACCTGGCCCTTTCCAGGCTCTGTCTAAGAGTATGATGGACACTCAACAATAGAGGTCGATTCAAGAAAGGAGTGACTTACTGTCAACCTAACTAGAGTTCTAAGTTTCTGAGTCTTTAAAAAGGTTTAAGGTGAAATGCACTCAGAGTCCCCAGCGAAGTCTCCATTATGTTGGGGTTCCCATGTTTTGGCCAGGTTGACAAGACCAAAAGATGAGACAACATAGAACCACTTTCAGACCTTAGGATCTAGCTCTCCTAGGTCCAGAAAGGGATCTCTCTGTGATTGTAAAAGTATATATGTCTTTGAGGCTCAAAGTTTAAGATATTAGGCTAGTTATAGGCTCAGGGTTGTTTGTTTAATTGTTTATGTTTTGTTGTTGGGAATAAGGAAAGAAGGGTCCAATATAAGACAAGGATGAGCAAAGAGGAAATTTAGGCAAAGGTAGATAACTTAGAGAACATCAAGGCCATTGGGCTATGGAGTCAAGAAAGGATTTACTTGTGTACAATGTGCAAGCTTTCAGTTGGGCTAGTCATCTAGAGCATTTGGATCTTAAAAGATGGTTGATGGAATGGAACATTAAGGACTGAAAATGAGTGAAGGGGAACCAACCAAGCTGTCTATAGATCAGGTCAGAGGTCATTTAACTCCAGACCTGCTTGGACAAAATTATAGGCAGGACAAGGGATCTTAGAAAGGCTTACTTGAGATGGAAAGATCCTAGTGAGGCAGAGACGGGGTTCTAGACCTCCCAGTGTTCTTAACTCATCCAACTAAATCCTAACAAGAACATCTAAACATAGATTTCATTAATTCATACATCAGAGAGCAGGCAATAACATCCACTACACTGGGTAAACCAATTTAAATCAATATTCAGATACACATATAAGCAGAAAACATAAAAGGCTGGGAGAGCAGCAACATAAGGTACCTATCAAGGGTAAATCTTATGCCAAACTTCTGATGCGAGCCTATAGAAATGGAATGAAATGGAATCAAACACAAAGATAAGAAAACATCACCAGCTGCTTCAGATCAAGATCCAAAGAAATGTGCTTGTCATATTAAAAACAACACCAATTAGGTACATCATTGCTCACAGCTTGAACATTCTGTCTGAATACATCAAATCTCAGCCTATCTTACAATATTACACAGAGAACTTGTCTCAAGAGGAAAATGCTTTCATTTCTCTGATATCTCACCAAAAACTATTACAATAATTTCCTTCTGCGTTTTATAGCAGAGGATGAACAGAAGATCGACTGAGGACGTAGGTGAACACTAAATGTAACATTAAACACAGAAAATAATAGAGGGCCGAAACCCATCTTGTTTTAAATCTCTGCATTTATCTCTAGTATGGCTTTGGTGTTCTGACTGCAGTACTGTGGTACTTATTAGTACAATAACAAAAATAAAATAAGAAACAGTGAGGTCTGCCCTACTTGAATCACCAATGCTTTTGATCACGTAGGGCTGCTGTCGGGTAAGAAACTTCAGGAACACGATGTATAATAAAAACTGCATGGGCACTTTGTCCTCTGATGGAGGAAAACATTCTGCTGCTGTAGAAACCCTGGTGGTATGATCTCTTGTGCATTAAAATTCTGATTGACGTTCAGGTTTTTGAATCTGGTACTTTGCCTCTGAAACTGCTGCATTATGGATCCAAATCTTTAGTCCTGAGTACTGAAAACTATGATCATAGGCTAGTTTTACTACTGGTCCATAAATGCCTCTATTATGCAAGATCTGAGCTTTAAAGGTGCCAGATGGGGTTGTTGATTTTCAAAACTTGTCCTCTGATGAAAATTAACTCTGCCACCTTTATTGAAATTTTGCTGGAGTACCAGCTCTCTGCCTGCGCAACACGCCATTGAAGAGGTACATATGCATCATGGTGGTTTTCCGCCTCTGATAACCCTGCAAAAATATGAAACCTGTGAAGAAAATCATGGACGGGGGCAATGGATGCAGTGTGGATGGAGGAAATGGCCGTGCAATCAGTGACATGGTGGAAAAAATGCAGAGGGACAATAGAAATTCGCTCTGGTGGAGGTGGCGGTCTGCGGAGTGGAAAAATGAATGAAAAACATGAAAAAACACGAAAATGAACCAATTATACGTAATCGAAAGGGAGAATGTACGGAGGGCACACGTGGGGATGACGTGGTGGGACCGGGAGACAGTGGAATAGTCAATAGCGGGTGGACGAATCTGGACCGTCGATCATGGCGAAGATCGACGGCGGAGGACGACGGTCGGCGTGCCATGCCATGAGCTATCGCGTGCGCAACTGGATTATCCAACGTGCATCTTCAACGAGCGATAGCCATCGGATGGGCTGCTCTAGATCGGACGTTCAACGACCATTTCGCTGGGCATCCGTGTCCGGACAATAACGCGCGAAGGATGGAGTTAACGGGAGGGATTGGCGGTTTTGAAATCGTACAGGAGGACAAGTGTCGAGCGTTGAGTGGAATTGCTGGGCTATCTTGGAAAACCGCCTGCCGCAGATAAGTGGTGCGGAATAAACTAGGCGTTTTCATGGCATGGTGCGGGGCAGGGACCACAGAGACGGGGGCACGTTGTGGACCGATGGATCTTGCATTCAAATGGATGGCAGAGATGAAATGCGGGGGACCCAGGTGTACGAACATGGGAATTTTGGAGCGACCCCCCATAGTGAATAATAACCGTTGGATTGACTCTTCCACATCCCGAGGGGTCAACTGCGGGGGCACCATGGTTTGACCTATGGATAGAGGAGTGCCTCCGCAGGGGCAAGCGCCTTTGGGACTAGCGCTTTGGTCACGGAGCGGGGTTATATGGGGGAAAAAAGGAGCGGGGCTAGCGGAGAAGGGGCTGAGGACTATTATATGGTCAGAAGTGGGGTTTTAAGCCATTTTAATGCATTCTGAAGCCTCTAAAGGGTAACGATAGGGAGATGGAGGGGGAATTTGGGAAAAAAAAGGTGTAGGGATTTTTGGAGGGGATTTAGGGGGTGAATAGGGAAAATAAAAGCGGAAATAAGGGACTTGGTCAAAGGGGAAAGGAGGTAAAAATGTGGTGCTTTGCAGGAGTATGAGGGGCAATGTTGGTCTTTTAGGAGCAGCATTATAACCAGTGAGGCTTTAGATGGGAAATCATCTGAGGGGACTTGTATAAGGAAAAGCACAGAGAGACTTCAAGGATGATGTGTCTTCAGGGGAGATGCATTCCTTGAAGGTCTCCAAAATGACATAGCCACCGGCTTACTGGTCAAGAATTTCATAGGGGGGCTAACACTATCCACTCCCATGTCTGCTTTGGAAGAATGTTAGCATCTGATCTGAGATCTAAAATAACTTGATCCAACTCATACTCACCAATTTGCACGGTCAATTGCATCTCCTAGCCAATTCTCTTTTTGTTCTTGTATACTTTCTTCACTACGCATTATTCCATTCACGACATTTTGTTGCCAGCGTAGTTATCGATCAGATCCTACAATCCTTCTATAGACTTCTAGTCCCTTAGTAGCTTCATGCACGTTTGGAAGAAGTACGTTAAGATGGATGGAAAAACCTCCTTTTTTTCAACATTCTCCTCTATTTTTCTTCAGTGGGAACAACTCTCTCTGCACATTCGATATTTCATCCATAGGAGTCATAAATTTCTTCTTGGCCTCCATGAATGTCTCTTTCTCGTGTTGTACATTAAACCCAATAGTCTTATCTTTATCCTTCCTCACCTATGTCTCCATCATGGGCCTTAGCCTTTCTGCACGGTCTGCTCCAGTATTAATACCATTGTGCATTACTATGTTAAGGCTTGGGTCTCCTTGACATTGTTTAACCCTCATTATTTGTATATTTTGAGATGCCCGCTGGTTGCGATTCTTCTATATTTTAGCTAAAACAATGGGGAAATCCTCAGCTTGGTGACCAAATTCTTGATAATACTTATAGGATATAGTAATATGATTCTAGAAATCTCGAGCAAAGTGTCCAAAATGTCCGCAGTTATAAAAAACAGTTTTCCCTTCACCACGACCAACGATTCCTCATCGAACATGCCCTTGTCCTTAGAAGCCTCCTCATACAACTCGTGAAATTGATGCTTCGTGACCCTCCCCTGCATTCTGTATGCACCACGACTATTTTGCATCATTAGGTCATAGCTCTTACAATGTTGTTTGTCATGTCCCATCGAGCTACAAAAATTGCAGAACAATTTCTTCGACGACCAGAATTTTTTTTGCAGTAGGTGAGAATATTTTGTGGAACGTTCACTTGCAAATTCATAGATATTACAACATACAAAAATTCGTACACTTGGCCCCATGCTTGATCCAGTATTAAATGGAATTAGAGTCCCAATTCCCAAATAGTCTCTATAAATATGGCACTGCTCCTTATAGTGACCCTATGCTTTGAATTTAATACACCATACCTCCATTCTTATTTTCTGGGTGAATATCCTTTCAATTATTTAGATCCTGAAGCTCCATGTGCAAACTAGCTAACTGGTTTTGAATCTTCTGAACCCCAATTCTTCCATCAAATATTGGAAAAGCTTCCAACTTCATCGCTACCTCCAACACTTCAGCCTGAGTGGTAGTCCTCTGTTTTGATAATGGGAATATCAAATGTGGCAACACCACAAAAATGAACCATTCTCTATGAGGTTCATCTAGGATCTTAAAACTAGTTTCACTCAACAATGTTTTAAATCTCTTGTTTACCTCCGAGATAGTCTCAGTAGTCAACTATTTAATTTCTTTTATTTATGTGATACATGATGGGCCTCTACATTAGACATAAATTAAGGCTCATATAACCTTTCTTAGGAACATAAAAGATATATTAAATCTATCCTTATACACTTAATAATGTTTTTTTATGATTTAATATGTTCTTAGGAAGGTTTAAAGATAATTGCATATTTGTTCCTAATATTATTTATTTTTGTAGAATATTGTGAGAATATTGGGTAGATTATGAATATTTGGAGAAGGAGATAATTTAGGGACTTGTGCCCTACAACTGGAGGATCAATATTGGAAAATAAATGACCAAAATATCACGAAATTATTGAAAAAGTCTAGACAAATTCTAGAACTCCGATGATTGAGAAAATCTAGGAATGTGTTCCTGTCATTTACTACAAACTCCTAGTGTTGGGAACTAGATCCACTATTTGAGGGATTTTGGAGGGGAAACCTTCCTCCTTTCAAGGGGAATGATTCCTCATTATTTTTTATAAGTACTAATTCGAATTGGGCTCTAGGAACATGCATTTTTTAGTCTTATTGTGGAGAAAACTTGTTTTCTGGAAGCTCCATTTTCTTTTGTAGTAGGGATGTACTTGGACTGATTTAATAATCAATATTGGTGCCATATTTAGCTTCTAAGGCTTGATTTCTTCGATATTACTCTGATTCCTCCTTGGGCTTGGCCATCCGAGGAGCCGCTAGAGCCCTCTTTCACAATTTCTTTATGTTCTTTTCACCTCTTGTTCACATGCATCTCTTATTTATGTTTTGCATATTTCTGTATTTAGTATTGTTTCTTTTCTTGCTATAGGATTGAGTTAGATGATTTAAGTGAGTTATTTTTCAAGTTTTTTACAGGTCCAAAAATTATTTTTCATCCTTAGAATAACTTTGGAAGGTCATCTTAATCATTAAGCTACCTAGATTTTGTTACTAGTTCACGCATATAAGATTTCTGGAAATGCCTTGTAGTGAAATAGTAGAAAATTTATGCTATTTTTTAAAAGGGTTTAATGAGATACATTTGAATTTATTACACTTGTATTAGGTCATAATAATCTTAATTTTGATAACAAAATCTACCCCATTTCATTTTCACTTGATTAGGTTAGACATTTGATAGATTAACTAGCTCACTAGTTCTTTAATTTCCAGATTTTAGAGTAGTAATTTTTAGTTATTTTTTAGCACGTGTGAACATGGATATTTTGGAGTGATTCCACTTATAATGGAAACCTAAGACATCATAATTAATAGAAAAAATTGTCCCATGCCATTTTCATTAGATTTACTTAGTCATTTTTGTGAGTTATTTCCAAAACCGACTTGCCTGTAGCAAAAACATAGTTGCCTCCAGCACTCTTATAGCACATGTAAACTCGACCAAATTTTCTACCAAAGCTTGGTTTTTATATCTTAGGCTTGAACTATGACCCCTAGGATCTAAACACATGATTTATGAATAATAAACAACACTTAGGACATTAATTTTTGAAAATTAGATTAGGTTTTTTTATTTGAATTCATGCTCTTAGGATTTCAATTAAATTTTTTTGTTATTTCCTAGGATTAATTCCTTTTCAAAGAAACATTTCCATTTCTGAAATTAATTTAGGCTTTCATTTCATAACATTAACTCCATTACATCAGATCAACCAAAGAAGGACACATTGTATGTTGCACACATAGTGTTGATACCTCTTAAGTTTGTACAAACCCTAGGTTGATAATTAAAGTTGGTAGCCTATGTAGTTGCAACGTTGTTATTGCAATATTGAGGTTCATCAATTTTTGCCGTTGTTTCTAGGGAGGTGTCAAAGTATGCATTGATTTATTCGCTATTTTATTCATTTATTTTTTTCTGAAAATAAAAAATAAAAAATGCATTAGGCATATTTCATTTCAAAACCGAAAATTTCATTGCATTAGCATTGTTATCAAAATATGTTTTAAAATAATTCTCCAACCCCCCCCCCATCGTTTGATCATGTGGTGCAGCAAGAACCACATCACCATCCAATTTTTGAGGTAGAAGAAGAAGAAATGAAAGAGAAGGTAGAATAAATTGTTGGAGATGATGAAAATGAAGAAGATCCTCTTGGATTTCCCATTCAAGATATTGATGTCAGTGTGCATATCAAGAAAATCCCTCCATATTTCCTTCCCAACTTCCATGGTATGAGGTCAGAGGATTCAGAAACCTTTATCTTTGAATTTGAAATACCTTGTAGATCTTGTGGCTACTTATCACGCACTCACAAATTGAGATTATTTCCTGCAACATTGAAGGATAAATCTCGTTAATGGTTCATGAGTATGGGTACTAATTAAAAAGATCATGATCTTAAAGAAGAAATATTTAGAATGAATTAAAAACAAGATGAGAGCATTGAAGATCTAATAGTTAGGTTCATGTTTAATGTTAAGAGTGAAAAATTACAACATTTAGGATTTGACATACTAAAAACCCTCTTACTTAGAACAATTAGGGATTAGCGGATTGATCTCCCTAATCTCATGAGTAAAGGAGATGTATACCAATTATCTTTTGAAGAAATTTGTGAAACATGCAAGCGCATATCAAGAGGAAGGGCAAGAGAAAGTAAATCAACATCAATATTGGTAAGTCAAGATGAATTTGGAAATCTTCTTGATAGATTTAAAAAAAAAATTCTTAGAAATATAAGTGAACAAGTAGAAATGTTAATAATGAAAATCAAGCAAAAAGAAGGTGTTGATATTTTCGTTATCCATGTAGAATCATTTGCTACTAAATATTGTCCATCATTACGAACTTTAAAGGAATTCTACCAAGAGGACAATGTAGCAAGTCAAACACCAAAGAAGTTACGTTATGTAGCACCAAGAAGACCATGGCAACCTAGTCAACTTTCTCTGATGCAAGGACCTACTTCCCAATTTCAAGATTATTCACATACATCTCAAAATAATTGGAGCACACTCCCTCCTTGGTAACCTTGGCTATCTCAACCCCAAAACCAATCTTGGCAACAAGGCTGGCAAGGACCTTATGGGAAAAATCCACAATATCCTCAATATTTTCCTCAATATCCTCCATACCCAACTCCATGTCATCCCTCCCATCCACCTCCACCACAAACACAACCTCAACCACATCCATCTCATATATACACTCCCACTCAACTACTCATACCACCATTTCCAAACCCACACAAGGAAGTATCTCAATGCACTTACAATGTTGAGGTACAATACTACCAAACATATTCGCTTGGTCTAAATTGTATTCATCTTAGTTCAATAAAGGTATTGCAAAAAATAGATTTTATTGATGTCAATGAAGGACACTGTCGAGAAGAAGTATATTCAAGTGAGGAGATCAAAGAATTAGGGGCTGCACTTGATGAAGAGCAAACATCAGAATCAGATATTCAGAAAGTTCCCTCAGCTATACCATCATTTCCTCCATGTTTTCAAGAGAATAATCAACAAAGAAAGGAATATTTGAATTTCATGGTAGAATAAGACATGAAGAATGTTCCAAATGAGCAAGCAAGCCTAGGGGATCAAAGCTATATTGAAATATGGTTCGATACAATCATTAAGTTGCAACAACACACTCTTCTTCAATAGTATTTAATACAATCTCAGTCAAAGAAATTCATCTCTCATATCTAGGTACATGTCAAAGCATGTATTTCAAGGCTACAGATGATTCTATCTGTGACTTTGATGTGCACATGGCTCCATTGGAAGTATTTATATACTTGAAAGATATTTTTTTTCATGTATCATATGATAGAAAAAATTTAAAAAAAAAGGAAAAAGAGAATTAAGAATAAAATATCAGGAGAAAACCTCTTTTGAGGCTCCTGAGATTGGCTCGCTGGTTGAAAACCTCCATGAGGCACTCAATGGGTTGGGAAAAAAGAGAGAAAATAATAGGAAAATAAAAGATCCTAGGTGAAAACCTCCTTTGAGGCACCTAGGCAGACCTACAAGTTGAAAACCTCATTGAGGCAGCTAGTAGGCCTAAAGATAAAAGAAAAAAAGAGTGAAAAAAATTAAAAGATAAAAATGTATTTGCTCCATGTATCTCTCTCTAATTAATGCAGGTGCTCTCCAAACTTTGCAAGAAAAAAAAGAATAAATTGGCAGGAAAAGAAAAAGTTGGTGAAAACTCTAGTTAAAGGGATTCAAAATTGTACTTCCTCCTTCTTTGCTCAGATTCTCTAAAAGGACCTAGGTCATGCCAATACATCACCCTAATCAATTTCCAACATCCACCCATCATTTCCAATCTTTTCTCATCCATTTAACTCGCTTTCCTAAAATGCTACAGGAAACTCCTAGTTTTTAGAAGAAAATTGTTTTTATTATAAATAAAACAATATGCACCCATTTTCCAACATGTTTCATGTAAATATGCATATATATGATGGTAACATGCTCAAGAAATTTCAACACATTTTGGTGCACAGTTTGTGAGAAATTAACTTCCTTATACTACAATAATTTTTAATTTTGCTCGATATTTGTGCATCCAATGGCCAAGATATTTTATTTGGAGGTGAATAAGGATGATATTAATATTCCCAAAAAATTTCAAGTCTATATGATCTACTTTTTGAGAGTTATGCCTAAAACAATTCTGCTACAAGGGAGTTTTCCTGAAATTGTTTTTAGCGGAAAATTCTTTTTATTATATATCAAAAATTGTGCATCCATTTGCCAATATGTTTCAGCGGGTGATGAATATATATGGTGGTAACATGTTTAAACAATATTTGCAAATTATGATGCACAATTTCTGAGAAATTGACTTGCATCACCTACAACCATTTTAAATTTTTCTCATGATTCGTGCATCCAATGGCGGAGATGTTTTATGGGGAGTTTCATAAGGATGATAGTGATATGCTAAAAATAATTCACGTCAATTCGATATACCATTTTAGAGCTATGCCTAAATAAATTCTGCTACAAGACAGTTGTCCTGAGCAAGCTGTATAGTCACATCATAACTCAGCATCAATTCTTTTTGTCAACCACAGAGCAGGAGATGCAGCCACCTTGAGCATCATGAAGCCATTTATGAAGTTGATAAGAGCGCACCTGACTTAGGAAATAGTCCATCCACTCCACTAGTAGAATATTTCACTTTGGGAGAAGACTGCACACACAAAAAACTTTATCAGGAAAAAAAACATCATGCTATGAAGACTTGTACAGAAACAAAATCATAAACTATAACACTCACATCATGAACATCTTAGCAACAAAATTTAAGTCAGGGATGTGAAGCAACAATACTACAACAAAATAAACCCTATAAGACCTCCAGATTCAGGGTTATCACCAATAGGACCTCCAACATATTATCACATGCAACTTCAGTAGCATCTTCAGAACCACCAAAGACAGCTTCAACAGTCATATCAACAGCTTCCATATCACTTGAAAAAAAAAATCAAGGGTAAAGTTCAGATATGCAATCATCGAAACCTTTCTTCAAATCTATTATAGCTTAAGAAAACATTAAAAGTGTGAGAAGGAAAGCTTTTTTATGTCGAAAATCAGTAGTAGAGCAGCCTCGACCTTATCTAGAAATTAACTTCGTTTTTCCATCAAGACACTCACACATGTGGGAGAGGAACAAGAGAAAAGTAAAAAGGACTTGAGAACGTTGGTAGTAAATAGTTAGTTGTGATGGAATACAAGGACTGTCAAGGGGTAACTGAGAGTGAACTCAGTTAACAGAAAAATAACTTCGAGTTTATTTTGCATGCAATAAGAGAACAAATTTGAAAAAAAGAAAAAAAAAATTGAAAAAAAAAAAGAAAAAATAAAAGGTGGACCCACCACCTCTTGTCATGCAAAATAGAGTTGCTATAGGCGAAATAGGGCTGCTACAGGTGAAAGGTTTCTATAGGAAAAACATATTTTCTATAGGAAAGAAAAATTTGTTACAAGAAGTTAACTAGGACAAATTTTGTTTATCAAAGGTGGTTTTCTTCCTCTCTTCTCTCTCTAATCTGCGTACACACTCCATGGAAAGCTCATCATGCACCAATTCTCTCATTTGACCATTCCAGTAGGCAAAAAAACTCCATTTTTACTCCTGACTATAATTTCTAAAGGAAAGTCCTAGCAGCTACAAGATTTCTATAGCACTACAGGAAACACTGTAAATGCTACAAGAATCTTTTTTACAAGGAAAGTCTCTCTCTCAAAGGTTTCCAAACTTCAAAAAGAGCATGATAATTTATTTTATTTCCAATTCCTACCACGCCTAACTCTCACTTCACTCCATGCACAAGGATTCACTCTCTAAAGCCTATGTTGCACCACTAGCAAATATATCACCTATACCTTGGCATGGGACCTCTCCTCTTACCTCTCCATCACTCCAATAATTCCATCACTCCACAAAACATTTCCCTTCATCTCTAAGAAAGCTGGAGTTCCAGGAAGCAGAGAGAAGACTACTATAGGATGTTGAAAAATTTCCTGTAGCAATTCTGTAGATGGCACAACAAGGTCAAAATATGAATATAAGTTGATGAAGATTTCTTTAAATGACCACCAGCAGACTCCAGGAGGATGAACACACTAGCGAAGGCACCTGAGGACCTCCATGCAGCACATGTAAGAAGAAATGCAAATAGAAGAGTAGCAAGAAGTTCGACAGGAGGAGAAACACATGGACTAATAAACATAGAATGAAGTAGGCCAGCATACATGAGGAACCACTAGGAAAGGAGGATGAAAAGGTTTCTCAGAGGATGAGAAATAGTTTCAATAGTGGGTTATGACGGGCTCTAAATTAGACATAAAATAAGGCGCATTTAACCTTTACTAGGCACATAAAAGATATATTAAATATCTCCTTATACACTTAATAATGTTTTTAATGCTTTAATATTTTCTTAGGAAGGCTTGAATATAATTTCATATTTGTGCCTAATATTATTTATTTTTGTAGAATATTGTGAGAATATTGGGTAGATTATGAAGATTTGGAGAAGGCGATGATTTAGGGACTTTGTCCCTACTACTGGGGGATCAAGATTGGAAAATAAATGAACAAAATATCATGAAATTATTGAGAAATTCTAGAGAAATTTTGGAACCCCAATGATTGATAAAATCTATGAATGTGTTCCCTGTCATTTACTGCAAACTCCTAGTGCCGGGAACTAGATCCACTATTTGAGGGATCTTGGAGGCGAAAGATTCCTCCTTTCAAATGGAATGCTTACTCATCATTTAGTATAATTACCAATTCAAATTGGCCTCTAGGGGCATGGATTGTTTAGTGCTATTGTGGAGAAAACTTGTTTTCTAGAAGCTACACTTTCTTTTCTTGCAGTGATGTACTTGGATTGATTCAATAATCAATATTGGTGCCATATTTAGCTTCTAAGGTTGCTTTCTTCGATATTACTCTGAGTCCTCCCTTGGCTTGGCTATCCTAGGAGCCTTAGAGCCCTCTTTCACAATTTCTTTATGTTCTTTTCACTTCTTGTTCACATGCATCTCTTATTTATGTTTTACATATTTCTGTATTTAGTATTGTTTCTTTTCTTGCTATATGATTGAGTTAGATGATTTAAGTGAGTTATTTTTCAAGTTTTTTACAGGTCCAAAAATTATTTTTCATCCTTAGAATAAATTTGGAAGGTCATCCTAATTATTAAGCTACTTGGATTTTGTTACTAGTTCATGCATATAAGATTTCTGGAAATGCCTTGTAGCAAAATAGTAGTAAATTTATGCTATTTTTTAGAAGGAGTTAATGAGATAAATTTTAATTTATTACACTTGTATTAGGTCATAATAATCTTAAAATTGATAACAAAATCTACCCCATTGCATTTTCACTTGATTAGGTTAGTCATTTGATAGATCTGTTTATGGAATGATTAGATCTGAGATGAGGCGAACATCCGTCTGAAGTAAAGGGTAAAATCTAAGTGATGTATATGTTCTGAAGAAATGCAATGACCTAAATATCTGAAGAACTATACACTAGTTCGCCGCAGAGGAAGCGCGTGTATACGCGAGTCTGTAGAAGGAAAAGTGCGTATGCGCAGTTAGGGTTTTTCTTGGAAAATGCACTGAAGTATACGCGGGTTCGTCTTCTGGAAAGCATGTATATACGCAGGTATGATCAAATAAAAGCGCATATGATTTCTGATCTAATGATTGCTGAAGGTTGAATGTGTTTCTGCATATCTATTCTGAAGTCTGGGTTAAATCTGATACTCTGGTTACAATGGTCTCACTGTTCTGTTTGAAGCAATGAGCAAGGTATGATTGTTGATAAGTAAAGGGTTGTGTAGAAGCTTTTGGATCCAGTGTGAAAATTGATGAAACGTGGTCCATAGAAGTGCTGAGGGTTGTAGCCTTCAGTCAGGGGCTTGTAGCTCCCTTCCAGGTGAGGCTGGTAAACGAGATCAGGGGGTCGGAGCTCCCTTCCAGGTGAGGCTGGTAAATGAGAGCAGGGGGTCGTAGCTCCCTTCCACGAGAGGCTGGTAAATGAGCGCAGGTGGGTGCCTGCGTGCTGGTAGGAGGCTGCGCCAGCACATATGTTGTAAGATGTTTTCTCTATAATAAAATATTGAAGGTTGAGACAATGGCAGTGGTGGTTTTCTCCCGACTTGGGTTTCCAACTAAAATCCTGGTGTTCATGTGTGATGCTTATGTGTGACGGTTTATTCTGTTCTTACTGCACATGTTTATTTTTTATTGAACATTTGATGAATGAATGATGGAATGATATAAGTGAAGAATTAATGGCATAATTAGATCTCTGTGTATATGCGAGTTTCATAAAGGGTATCCGCGTATATACCCGAGTTTGTATCAGGCAAGTAGCGTATTGGTTTTAGAAGTAAGAAAAAGTAAAAAGTTTGAGTATGCCCTAAATACTGATTCACCCCCCCTCTCAGTATTTTTCCCAACAATTGGTATCAGAGGAGGTCCTTCTGCAGAAGCTTGATCACTTGAAGGAGATCCGTCGCAATGGGAAGTCATGAAGGAGTAATGTCTATAAGGCCACCTCTATTCAATGGAGATAATCTGTTATTTTGGAAGATACGAACAAAAGCATATTTTCAAAGTCTTGGTGCAGAAGTATGGGCAATCATGGAAGAAGGTTATCAATATCCGGCAAGTATTCCTACTGATGCAGCAGAAAGGAAGAAGTATGAAATCAATGCCAAAGCAGTAAATGTCTTGATAGGAAGCATGTCTAAACCAGAATTTGCTAAAGTGATGCAGCTAAATTCAGCAAAAGAAATATGGGACAAAATCATCCTAAGCTATGAAGGAGATACAGAGGTAAAAAGTGCCAAACTCCAAACCCTCAGAATTGAATATGAAAATTTGAAGATGCATAGTGATGAGAGTATTGCCAGTTTCTTTTTACGTCTAGATGATATTGTGAATCGTATGAGAAGTTTGGGTGAAACCATAACTGATACTACTCTGGTTGAAAAAGTCTTAAGATCTTTGACTTCAAAATTTGAGTCAAAAGTAGCAGCTATTGAAGAAAGGCAGGATCTGCAAACTCTTACTATTGTTCAATTGCATGGTATCCTAACTGTTTATGAAATGAGACAAGGAGGTCCCTCTCAAGTCAAAGAAGCTGCTTTTAAGGTGTCTGCAAAAGGAAAAGAAAAGGAAGTTGTCAAGGAATCCAGCTATATATCCGAAGAAGAAGAAGCGAATTTTGTGAGAAAACTCCAACTAGGTACTGGAATATTTAAAGGTAAGCTTCCTTTCAAATGTTTTGATTGTGGAATAGTTGGTCACTATGCTGCTAAATGTCCTTATAGAGAAAAACATGGTAAAGGGAAACAATTTCAAAAGAGGAAGAGTTATTATGCAAATGAAGATGATGATGAAGTGTCTAGTGAAGATGAAGAAGATTCTGACCAAGTTCTACAAGTGCTCATGGAAAAGAAGCAAAAGAAGAAGGTTACTCAAGGAAAGGAAATACCTCAGAAATCATGTTTAGCAGAAATTGAAGAAGATGAAACAGGTATTGATCACTGCTCTTGTATTTTACTCTCTTGTGCATGCAAAGGTAAATATAGTGAAAGTAACAGTATGGATCTAGAAGAAGCTGTCAAGATTAAAGTTGAAGATCAGAAAAAATCATCTAAGGAGAGTGAATCTATAGACAAGTATCAAAGGTTTCATGCTTATGCATCCAATCGAATGAAAAGACTAGAAGCAGAAATCAATGATCTAAATGAAGATCTCGAAATATCAAAAAGGAAGAATGAAGGTCTTGAAGCTGGAATCATCTCTCTACAAGAAGATCTTGAAGCATCAAGTAAGAAGAATGAGGAACCTCTATAATCATTTGAAAAGGAAGGTCTTGAAGCAGAAATCATTTCCCTCAAAGAAGACCTGGATAAATCAAATAAGAAGAATGCAGGACTTGAAGCAGAAATCATATCTCTGAAAGTAAATCTCGAAGCATCGAAGAAGAAGAATGAAGAACTCTTACAAAATTTTGGAGAGCAAGAAAATGGGTTGAAAGAAGAGATTCTAAATCTGAATAACCAAGTAGAAGACAGAAGAAGGAAAGAAGAAAGCATGAAGAAGCAATGCCAAGCCTTGGAGGTGGAGGTAAACATTCTCAAAGGTAAATTAGAATAAAAGATTAAACTTTTGAGGTTTCAAGATAGTACTAAGATTTTGGACAATATTCTGAGTAATCAAAGGTCTCCCTCTATTAAACTTGGTCTTGGTTTTCATGAAACTGTCAAATGAGAATCTAGTTCACAAGGAAATGCCAATGATTCAAAGGAAGTCAATGCAAAATCTGAAGTGTTGAAAGAAACAAAAAGTCAACCAACAATCATGAATTCTCAAAGGAAATCATTCAATAATGTGGAATGCTTTAAATGTAATAATTATGGGCATGTTGCAGCAAATTGCAGAAGCAGATCATTTCAATCACTATCAAACAGATTCTATTCAGAAAGGTACTCTGGTAGCTTCAAGGGATATTGTTTTTCATGCAACAAGTATGGTCACAAAGCAGCTGATTGCAATAGAAGGAAGAATAGAGAAACACACTATGATCCTTATGCTTACTTCTCTGGTCACATGAGATGTTATGCTTGTAATAAGTATGGTCATGTGTGTTAGAGTCGGTCCTTACAGCCCTCCGTCAGTGATCATTTCGTTTTTTGCATATTCATTCTTAGGTGTCTCGCTTGTTCCACTTCGTTGCATTTCGCTAGGAGCATGCCATTGACTGACGAGGGGGTCTGTTGTTTTATGTTTCCTCATGCTTACACCTGCCAGGGCTATTTACAAAATTCCTCAAAAATCACTCAAAATCATCATCATTTCATTTATGGTCATTAAATGTCAATAAGTGTCTTTAGTCTTAGAGTCTAGGGTTTTTGAGTCATTTGCATACATGTCATAAAGCCCGCAGGATGAGGATGGTTCCGCAAATTTTGATTTCATATTTTTTTTATCATAAGTATTTGAAAAACATTTCTAGTCCAAAACTCTGTTTTGGAACTAGAAATTGTTCAATTCTATTTTTTGTAATAAATTGTATTCATTTCACCAAGAAGAAGTTTCAATGCAGACCTCTGATCTTTCCCTAAGCTAAAGAGCCATATCCCTGCAAGAGACAACAAAATCATCAGTTCAAAACTCAAAAAAAAGCCAAAAGAGAGATATTGTATTAAAAAGCCAAATGTAAAAATGCAAAAACATTGTAATGTGGGTTATCAAATAGATTTGAAATCAAATCTGATTGTGAAAGATATTTTCCTCATGTATAAAATGGAAAACAAATTCATTTGCCAAAATCCGCAGCATAGAAGTCGAAATCAAGAGTTTGGAGGCCGAAATCGTGTTTTGGAGAATTGTTGACAGAGTTTGGAGGTCGTGAGACCCACTTGGGCGCATGCGACCCACTTGGCAAATGCGACCCACCTGGGCGTTTTGTCCAGTATAAATCCTAACGCATGCGACCCACTTGGCAAATGCGACCCACTTGCTAACAGAGTTCAGAAAAATTGCGTTGGGCACCCAGTTTCGATTCAAATCATCTCCAGCTGCTTTCAAACAGGTTCTAAACCATTGCTCAGTAGATTTT
This sequence comes from Pinus albicaulis, assembly GCA_034641835.2. NCBI lineage: Eukaryota > Viridiplantae > Streptophyta > Pinopsida > Pinales > Pinaceae > Pinus > Pinus albicaulis. The sequence goes on along the minus strand of CM076584.1, from coordinate 1,648,198,709 downwards.
TAAATGTGGTTGTGGTGTTTTGAAGACTTTATACATTTGAATGGAAAAGTGAAACCCTACATTCATGGCAGATTTGTTCCTCAGGGTTTTAAATACATATGGATGGTTTTGTGAGTATTTTCCCACCTTATATGATTGATATATCTACCTTTGCATGTATTGTCAAAGCCCCACTGCCTTCACACTCGTTATACCACTGTTGTCATCATCATTGTTTTACCACTGTCATGGCTTTTGTTTCATGGTGATCATTGTCATATTGTGTCTCACTTCCCATTAACAAACACAGTCTTATACTCATCGTTCACTTCCCATTGACAAACACAGTCTTATACTCATTGTTCCCTTTGACAAATTTTATCCAGTATTCTAAAGGTTGCACGCTACCATTTGTCAAATTTCACTTGCAATTAAAACAGAGACTGTTCTTTTATCTCAATCCACCTAAAACAGAGCTATTATCACTGTTTGTTTCCTTATGGTACTTTGACAGTGGGTGATATTTATTGGGTGTTGAAACATACATTATAACTGTGTTTTCACTGCATTTATATCAGTATACATATTGCCAATATCTTGTTCAAAGCCATGTCAGAGACAGAGTCAGTATATGAGCAAGAGTCGGGCAGTGATTCCACGACTGAAGGTAATGTGCCACGGGGGTCTCACAGAGTTATCAAAGGTGGTGATCATCGCAGAGAGGAGCCTACTTCTTTGGCTCGGTTGCAGGCATGTCCACTAGCAATGGATTGTTTTCGGTATTTGTCATGTTTCCGATTTTGTGAGATGATTGCACAAACCCGGCTTCATCGTGAACTAGCTCGTCTGTTTGTTCTACATTTACGGGATGGCCAGGTAAATCTTGCCGGGGTTGATTTCATTTTTTCACCTTTGACTATTGCTCAAGCCACTGGCATACCAAACATGGGCGAGGAATGGAACAAACGTCAGCATTTAGAGAAATTCCACTATGAGCCATACATTAAAACTGGATATATGAGTTACTTGAGCAGATTTTTTCCATTCAGATTCTTGAGGGATGAGTTTGCACCGCTGATGAAACTCATCATTCAGTATTTTAGTTGTGAGGGAAGATATGCTCGTCTCTTTGCGTACCATATTCGTTTGTTGATGCACTTCACAAGGGTACGTATGATGAATATTCCATACTTCATATATCGCAACATAGAGAGGATGGTGATTTTTGTGCAAAAGAAGACGAGCCCAGCGCAGCAGTACAGGAGTATATACCATTACGCTTTGATCAAGATCATAGTGTTACATCAGTTGGCAGAGCAGGGCATCACTTGGGAGGATTTCATTTCTCGTGACTTTTTCACAGTGCCACAGCCGCCTCCCGAGATAGTTCATGATGCAGGAGAGCCTTCACACCAGCCGGAAATTCCTGAGGTTGAGCATATCAGCGCTTCTTTGGTTCGGACATATCAGCGAGGCCACAGGGCCTTATTTGCAGCGACACGGCGAGTATTATCTCCACGTGAGGTGGAAGGGGTCTCGCCTTCTTCATCAGCAGAGCGAGTATTATCTCCACATGATGTGGAATGGGTCTCGCCTTCTTCTTCAGCGTAGGTACAGATACAGGATAGGGGCAAGAGGCCCATGCATGATGAGGGCCCATCACGAGGCCGGGACACAGATTTCACAGTCATTGATGTTGATGCGAGCTCTCCTAGCTCGAAACTGAGGGAAGTCATCCAGGAGAAAAGGGCCGAGAATGACAAGCTGAAAGATCAATTACAGAAGGCTCAGTGGGTGATAAACTATTTGGAGCAGCGCAACAAATGGCTTGAGGATGAGCTCACATTTTATGAGCTGCGTCAAATGCGTGAGGACCGACAGTGGAATCGAAAGAGACCCGGTGACATGACACCAGCTGACCGAGATACTGTACTCACACATGTGAACATTCATCTGGAGAAATTTTTGGTGAAGGCCAATCGAGACAAAGACATGCTTCGTCACATGAAAGGCCATTATTGGGCTCGCATGCATGTCTGCAAAGCGAGAATGAAGATTTTGAAGAGGAGGTTGCGCGAAGCATTAAGACGGCGGAAAAGGCCTAATCCACTTCGGATTTTGGCCGAGGCTTCATTGACTGAGCAAGATACATGATGGAGGACCTCCGCTCCAAATTTGAGCAAATTCGGAGAAAATTTTGTCATTTTGAAATTTTTGGGTCAAAAAATAGGTTTTTCAGTTAAGTGGGTCTCGCACTTATATGCTCACTTTTTTTTGGGACACTTTCTGGAGGAAATTTTTGCATTTTTGGATTTTTCATGGCTATTTATGCATCCTTAGACATTACCTAAGCATTTCATCAGATTCTGGATGGTCAAAGAGCTCAAAAACACCATGAAAACCACCTTGCTGCCACCTTTTGCACCAGCAGGAAGTACTTCTGGGAGAAAGAAGTTTTGGAGGGTCAAATGAGCTCCAAATTGGGTAATTTCACTTGGGTTGGATAGTCAACATCCAGGGCTTTCCAACGAGCTATCATGAGCTCAATTTTGATGCCGGGAAGTACCTAAAATTCAGGCTGAAAGTAATGCGACCCACTTGGCTCAAATGCGACCCACTTAAATTTTTGCTGAATTTTCAACTGCCAGCTCAGATTTTCGCCTAGTATGGACCAGTTTTTCTTGTGGATGGAATTTTTGGGTTTTTGTGATGTAAATTTATGTTTGGCATGTAACTTTGGCTTATTTTTATCTATTCTAGAAGATTCACTCTCAAAAGGGTAAAAATCATGTAAATGGATCAGTTCCCACTCTTTTAGAGGCAAGTTGTTAGCTGCCTAGATTGTAGTTCCATGATTAGAATTGGTTGAAACTGATCCCTGAAGAGGGAATTCGACCCCTAGAGGTAGGGAAAGGTGTTAGAGTGATCTATATATTGTAATTTCTGAGGCATTCTACAGGTTGGACTCTTGGGAGACTTTTGATATCATTGTACATATTTTCATATTTTGGCTAAGGAAAGATCAGAGGTTTTGCGGCACTTGTTGGGATCCTTGTGGTGTTTTGTTCTTGATGGTGTTTCCTCTTTGTTTACTGTAAGTTTCTTCATGTTTAAATGTATGCCATCCTTTCATATGCTTCTGAACTAAATTGAATGAGTAGATGAGGTTGAATCCATTGTTCACAGTGCTCTGCCTTTGAATTCAGTTAGTTCTATATGTTTTCGACTGTTTGAAGAGGATCCAAGTTCTTCTTTGCCCTCTTTAGCTCCTCGTCGGTCTAATCTGTCCATATATCCAATCAAAAGCATCAAGACATTCACCTACCTCACCCCAACTCGAAATCTGCAAAGGTCTGACCTTATCCCCGGACCCAAAATCTGTTTTCCCATTTCTCCAGTGAAAACCCAAAAATCAAAAAATCAAACATACCTATCTCTTTACTAGCCTAAAATCAGTTCTTATTGTAAGTCATCTCGCATCCTATTGCTCATTTTCTCGAGATTGACGGAGAGAGCCCTCTCCTGCCCTCGTAGGGCTAGCTACGAGGCTGAGCGTGGTTTGATGTAGCCTTGAGTTTTACTTCATTTCAGCCTGAGGTAGATTTGAGCGCTAACAATGTGGAAAAGGAATGCAGGATGCACAGATATGAGAAGTTGGATAACTTCCAGCACCCAAATAGAAAGTTCAAACAAATCTGGAAAAAGATGGAGGACCGGTCAGAAATGTAGGGAATACTGATCCTACAACAGTCATTCGCTTCTGAAGCTTACCTCTCTTAATGACTACAGGAAGTGATGTGAGATGCATCATCACAGGGGGAGCGATGTTTGATGATTTCCATGGTTGTTTTGATGATTTTGGTTATATTTATTTCTGACAGTGCATCTGATGTGAAGAAGACAGGTACAGGAAGGACAAATTTCAGGGGGAGATGGAGGAATGTGAAATTTTCTGTAATTCACTTTCCATACGCGGGTTCAGTGAACTAAAGCCGTGTATACACGCGAGTTCCAGTAGACACAGTCTCATATGCATTGATGATAAGAGAATTGGGATGACAGCTGAAGATCAGGAGCAGAGGTTCAGGGGGAGCATCAGTCTGAGTATTAATGATTGTATTATTGGCACTGTTTCTGTTTATTTCTCAATGATGATGACATGTTACATGGTTTCTTATGATGAGTTTGTGGAAAAGCCCTGATTTCTTTTGATGAAGAACATTTTGTTTTATGGATGAGATGGAAGTCTTATGATTCAGAGATAAAGATAGCTCGTGCAGAATCTGTTGCTAATGAATTTTTGGTTGCTGGTTGATGAAAGGTATCTTTTGTGCTCACACATGGATGAGTTGGAAGTGTTATATATATATATATATATATATATATATATATATATATATATATATATATATGAATAGATCATGTAGAGCTTGTTGCTGATGATGGTTGTCACGATTAAGAACTTCTATACATAGTTTCTACACATGGAGCCTTGGACATATGGAAAGGATGCATTGGATGCAAAGTTTTAGGGGGAGCATTGGCCTTGCTGAATATAATGCATTGTTGGCATTATGATGATTATGAAATGTGATCTCTTTCTTGAGGTCTTTTTGATAGTGGTCATGAAAAGTCATATTTGTAATTTGATGAAAAGGTCTTGTTGAGACCCATGATGTAAAATTGTAATATTCAGTCATGTAAGGACTTGATAAATTGTACTTGAGTCAAAATTTGTAAACTCTCTTGGTTGGGTATTTGAGTCTCATATATAAATCCACTTGGTTGGATCTTTGATGTAAGTATGAGTCCTTGGTGATAGGAAGGTCATAGAGTCATGTACTTCATTGAAAAATATGTTTGAAGATTCAGCATGAGCTCAGGGGGAGCTTGGTCACTTCAGTGTACATCAGATTTGTAGAACGCTTCCTTCTACATGAAGAGAAAAAAAAAAACCTTGTGTTGGTTTTGATCCGCCCTTTTCCCTTGATGTCAAAGGGGGAGAGTGACATGGTGTTTGAATAAAGGAAAAGAATGGTGTCAAAGAATGGGGAGAGTGACATGGTGTCATTGTATTCTTAATGTATCTATCTGTTGTAGTGATCAAACACCATCGTGGTTGCCATCAAGTCCAAAGGGGGAGATTGTTGGCAATATGATGCAGAGTGTTTTCCTTGATGGCAACCCACTTGATAGAGTGTTGTCCTTGAAAGGCAACCCACTTGATGAAGATGATGGCAACCTATTTGATGAAGTTGTGCTTGATAGAATATGTCTTGATAAACTTGTTAAATGATGTAAATCTGATGTATCTACAGTGAGTACAGAAGGTAATGAAGAAAGGAATTCAGTATGTGTTAGATCTATGATGAAAAGAGTATGTCTCAATGCATATGCGGATTTGTCTAGGAGAAGTCGCGTATGCACGCGGGAAATAACGTGCCAAGTCGCATATGGGCAAAAGCGCTCATAAAGTACAAAAATTGGGGTAACCACCATGGTATTGACCCATTGTATTGAGTAATGATTCGTCTATGTGACCCCGTCCAGGAATACCATCGGAAGTATTGTGGTTTTGGCTCATGGTATTGAAAAAGAGTAAACCTATATAAGGAGAAGAAATTTATTGTGCAAAATATAAGAGTGTGTGCAAGATGTCTGAGCTTGAATGAATACTTCTCTCTGAAGTATATCTGAATGGAAAGGGTTACAGTTGAATGATATATCTGAAAGCATGATGCACCTATGAAGAAATAATGAAAAAGGGAATCTAGATCTGAAATGTATGTGTATTTGTTAGATCTGTTTATGGAATGATTAGATCTGAGATGAGGCGAACATCCATCTGAAGTAAAGGGTAAAATCTGAGTGATGTATCTGTTTTGAAGAAATGCAATGACCTAAATATCTGAAGAACTATACGCTAGTTCGCCACAGAGGAAGCGCATGTATATGCGAGTCTGTAGAAGGAAAAGCGCGTATGCGCAGTTAGGGTTTTTCTTGGAAAATGCACTGAAGTATACGCAGGTTCATCTTCTGGAAAGTGCGTATATACGCGGGTATGATCAAATAAAAGCGCGTATGATTTCTGATCTAATGATTTCTGAAGGTTGAATGTGTTTCTGCATATCTATTCTGAAGTCTGGGTTAAATCTGATACTCTGGTTACAGTGGTCTCACTGTTCTATTTGAAGCAATGAGCAAGGTATGATTGTTGATAAGTAAAGGTTTGTGTAGAAGCTTTTGGATCCAATGTGAAAATTGAGGAAACGTGATCCATAGAAGTGCTGAGGGTTGTAGTCTTCAGTCAGGGGGTTGTAGCTCCCTTCCAAGTGAGGTTGGTAAACGAGATCAGGGGGTCGGAGCTCCCTTCCAGGTGAGGCTAGTAAACGAGAGCAGGGGGTCGTACCTTCCTTCTAGGAGAGGCTGGTAAATGAGCACAGGTGGGTGCCTGCGTGCTGGTAGGAGGCTGCGCCAGCACATATGTTATAAGATGTTTTCTATATAATAAAATATTGAAGGCTGAGACAACGGCAGCGGTGGTTTTCTCCCGACTAGGGTTTCCACCTAAAATCCTGGTGTTCATGTGTGATGCTTATGTGTTATGGTTTATTATGTTCTTACTGCACATGTTTACTGTTTATTGAACATCTGATGAATGAATGATGGAATGATATAAGTGAAGAATTAATGGCATAATTAGATCTCTGTGTATACGCGAGTTTCATAAAGGGTATCCACGTATATACTCGAGTCTGTATCAGGAAAGTAGCATATTGGTTTTAGAAGTAAGAAAAAGTAAAAAGTTTGAGTATGCCCTAAATACTGATTCACCCCCCCCCCCCCCCTCTCAGTATTTTTCCCAACAATTTCCTCAGCGCTTTGCTGAATTTTAGATATCAGCGATAAAATTCTTGGTGTAGTGGGGTTGATTTCTATTTCTTTAGTCCCATACATCAGACTATATTCCCTTTCAATGTATGTTAGCCAATTGGTCCTAAAAAATTTACCACTTTACGTCGCACCAGGTTCTTCAAAACATCAATCTGAGCGCACACGTAAGATACCCTTTTCACACAATAGCATTTTAATCCAAAACTTTAGTGAATTCAGGTACTTAACTCGGTAGCCTTTGAAACATTTATGCTCTTCTTCGCTATAGGACACATATGTGTTGATCGTGAACTAAGTAATGAACCCTCCAAGGATGCTATCAATCCAGTAATCAACAGCTCTTGCTGTTAGCACAGTTCTCTTCTAAGTCATGAGTCTCTTTTAAATTTTTTGTTTTTAGGATTAGACTTTATAAATTTATAAGACAATTTGAATGCTGCCAAAATTTCCGGTAGCGCCTGTTTTATCCCTTTTCAGACAGTCCATTTTAATTCCATTTTGTGTCTTTTTTTCTTTAATCTGATGCTATCGGAAATTCCGGTAACTTCCCCTATTTTTAAAAAATAAAAGAAAAGTGCATCCACTTTGTGCAAGCCACATGTTCTTGTTTTAAAATACGTTTTAAATATTTATTCATGATTTAAGTCACATGATAGGTAGGGTTTATGGTCGGTAATGTTAAGATTAGATTCGTGGTTATCTGTGTAGTGTTTAGGAGTCAATCCGTAGTTAACACATCTAGATGTTATTCCGTCCTGTCTGTCTGTTGAGTGAGTTTATTGATATTTCAAAGTACGTGATTTTCATTGGAAAATATCATGGATTCGCAATATTAATGCGATGAATGTTTGGTTGATCACGCATAGATGCGACCATAAATTTAGGCCAATAATCAACATACAGTGGAGGTGACTTCCATTCACAGATCCACTAATCTCCATCCACCTGTAGCATGTCATCTCAAGCTACGCATCCAACTGAAGATCACAATTACTATCACATGTTGCATGCTATGTTATATGATACTTACCATAATGAAAATATCTTGCATGGGAGGGTGAACCAATGTAGTTGTTTAAACCATCGAGAAGGAAGGAATACTATTGGTTTTGAGTTTAGCTATTGGAGAACGAGATTTTCTAGTGTGTAGCTTGATGAAGGTCTTATATTTTATACTAGATCTCATAGAAGACACATCAACACCTGTTAGGTGAGCTCTTCTAGCCTTGCCACCTATCAAATTTCAACATACACACTTATTAATTACTAAATATGACTAAAAGAGGAGGAAAGCTAAAACAAATTGAACCACAAGGAGCTGACCTAGTGGATGAAAATTTGAATGTGAGAAGGTTGTTTGTTCAATCAAGGTGGTATCCTCTGTGCTCAAGACTAGGAAGCTCTCACTTAGGAGTAGCTTAGGAGTTTTCAAATTCTTTAAATGGATAGGAAGCAACCATATATGGTCTTAATTTAAAGGCATCAAAAGATTCAATTGTTGAGGCATTCAACCTTCCACATGAAGGATAAAGGTGGTTTAAAGGGCAAGTAATCACTGGAGGAGAACTCAACAGTTTCCTTAAATATGGACACAAAGATCTCAACTAGGCCAAATGAATTCCCAACAATTTCCTTAAAAATGAATGGGCTGAAGCTATTAAGCTCATCAAAATTTACCTCACTTATGAGAGAAGGTATATTGTAGTGTTTCTTTATCACATGATATTTTTTTTCATGTTGCAGGTATGAAGACCCTCAACTTTCCATAATTTTTACTGAAGAGCCTCACAAAAATGTCATCCATGATTCAAACACACATAGCTACTTTAGAATATAACTTGTATCATCAAGCTCTCATTAAAGTGTTAGTTGAGGAAGAACTAAGGAAAAAAATTCAATCATGGGACCATTTTTTTGTTTTACAGGGCATGATAACTTGCACTGTTAGGTCCCTATATTACTAGTGTAGTCCCTTATTGTTGTTAGCGTTGCCCCCTTATTGTTATTTTTGTATCGATGTAACCCCAATATTTTTATTATTGTGCCCTTACATTATTATTTTTAGGTCAGCTAGGATTATATTGTGACCCCATGGACTCATATATATAGAAGGAGGGTTTTTCATTTGTATCATCCAAGAATTATTCATTTATGTAATGTAATGGAGGTTTCCCCTTTGAAGTGGTTTATTTATAAGGTGTTGATCTCTCTTTTCTTCTATTTTTGGAGCTATTTTCATAACATTTGGTATGAGAGCTTTGGATTCTAGGGTTTCGGTGCTCCAAACATGTCATCATGGAATTTTCACTATAACATTTTTTATATGAAGGTTTAGAAGCTAAAATTTTTATCATGTGAAGCAGAAATCCTAACGAACGTGTTGTACAAATTTCAAATCTTGGTTCAAAATATTTTCGGATATATGATCTGTGGAATTTAGGGTTTGTTCAGGCTCTCGAGTTTCATCTTAAAAAGGTGACCGTGGAAAAATTTTCATAACTCTCTCTCTCTGAGGATTGGATTGTAATTCAGTAAAAATTTGTCATAAGTACACGGACTATAGTTTCCTTTGTATCAATTTCAAAGCTGAAGGAGGAAACTGTGACATGTGGCATGCCATACAAATTCAATCTACTGAACGAATCCATAATTAGGTAATTGTGGGAGATTGGGCATAACTTTGTCTTGAAGAATCCAAATTAGGTCAGACATGTGGCGTTCGAAAGAAGATTCAGAGGGCTACTATAGGACCTAATTTAAGATATTGAAGATCTGAAATCATAGAGAGAATTCAGTTTCAATATCGATCTCCTCAAAAGCAAGAAAAAGGTGTGTATTTTGTTTTTGAATTTCATAATTCTTGTTTGAAAAATCAATTTGAATTGATTCCAAGGGAATATTGTAGAATATATATCAGTATTGGGTTCTAAAATTCCCCCTAAAAAGAATTCAACAACCATTAAGCCATTAGAAGGCTCTACTATTATTCATGAAGACGAAGAAGTGCAACATGACATATCAAAATTATAAGAACAAGTGCACCAAATTTCGCTGTCACAAAGAACAAAAAAAAATGACATGGAAGTCTTGAAGAAAGGTGTGGAAACTAAGATGGATGGTTTGAAGAAAGGCGTGGAATCTAAGATGGATGATTTGAAGAATAGAATGGAAGCTAAGGTGGATGGCATGGAAGATGGCATGGAAGCTAAGATCGATGAAAAAATGAAAGGCAACATGGAAAACATGAAGAATGATCTAAAAGTAGACATGGAAGGTTTGACAAAGTTGATATAAGAAATGTTTCCTAATGGTGAAAAGATAGTAGAAGAAACTCATGATGAGAACAAAATAAATGTTAGTCATGATTTCATAAAATCTAATGTTGGATGGAAGAACCACCATATTCCAAAGATGGATATGAGGAAGTTTGATGGCAAGGATCCTGTAACATGGATACTATATATGGATTAATATTTTAATATTAATAGTGTGAAAAACATAAAAAAGGTATGTATTTCAACTTTACATTTAGAAAAAAATACATTTGTATGGTATCAATGGCTTTGCTCTCGTAAAAACATTGTCACTTGGTCAATTTTTAAGGAGGAAATGATAGCACATTATGAGGATACAAAGAGAAACACCTTATTTAGCCAATAGATAAATCTCAAACAAAAGCGTTCAGTGGTGGAGCACATTGAGGACTTCCAAAAATTGAAAATAAGGGTAACCAATATTCCAGAGGAGAACGTGATTGATGTCTACATAGGGAATTTAAAGGATAACATCCAACATGAGGTTTTCCTTTGGGAACCTGATTAATTGGAGAAGGCATTCAGGTTGGAAAGAAAAATTGAATGTAAAATTATGGCGACGAGGAAGCCTACCACTCACATATATAAAGATGGAAGTGTTGCTACTCCTTGACTTCCACAACCTACAAGGTTGACACCACAACAATTGGAAGAAAAAAAGAGAAAAGGGGATTTGCTACAGTTGTGATATAAAATACACTAAAGGTCATAAGTGTGATAAGAAGAAATTATTTTACAAAGATTGTGAAGAGGAGGAAGATAATGAATAAGAAACTTCAAAAGAAGAGGATATATAGTAGGAACCAATCCTAGAAGAAGAAGAAATGAGTCTGATCATATCGTGTAATGCATTGGTAGGAATTACCACTGCTCAAACTCTCAAGATAGAAGGACATATCAAGAAGAAAAAGGTAATAGTGGTTATTGATTCGGGTAGTACCCATAATTTTATTCATTGTAAGGTAGCTAAGGAATTGAATTGTTTCCTAAACCCAGCACCAGAATGTCAAGTGATGGTTGCAAATAGAGGAAGTATAAATTACTTTAGAAAATGCCATAATATCAAGCTAACCATGGGGGAATATGTATTGAATATTCCAATGCTTTCCATTCCAATGGGAGGTGCTGATGTTGTATTACGAGTACAATGGTTGCAATATTTGGGGATGGTAGCTTTTAATTTTCAAAAAAATTTCTTGAAATTTTTTTTGGAAGGAAAGGAAATCAAATTACGGGATATCACAGGGAAGCCGAGAAAGGTAATAAGCTCTAATGTCATGAAAAAGCTTCTGAAGAAAGAAAAACAAGGCATAATTGCAAAATTATGCTAACTATAAGTTCTAACATAAAAATCATCTATTTCTCCAGAACTCCAAAAAGTCTTGGACAATCATTCCAAGGTGTTTGAAAATCCCAAAGGACTCCCACCTATTCGTTATCATGATCATGCTACTATTCATTTGATTCTAGGAAGTATTCCTCCTAAAATCAGGCCTTATAGATATCCTTATGTCCAAAAGAGAGAAATTGAACATATGATTGCAGAAATGTAAGAGGTTGGTATAATTCAATCCAGTCAAAGTTCTTTCTCTGCTCCAGTAGTATTGGTGCACAAGAAGGATGGATCACGGCGCATGTGTTTGGATTATAGGGAGCTCAATAAGCTCACTATTAAATATAAATTTCCCATTCCTATGATTGATGAATTATTGGATGAATTACATGGAGCAATTTATTTTACCAAGTTGGATCTTCATTGAGGATATCATCAAGTTAGAATGAAGATTGAAGATATTCCAAAAACAACATTTCAAAATCATGAGGGTCATGATGATTTTTTGGTCATGCCTTTTGGCCTTACCAATTCACCTTCTACATTTCAAGGGTTGATGAATTCCATTTTTAAACCCTTCCTTAGAAAATTTGTGCTAGTATTTTTTGATGATATACTAATCTACAATAGGTCTTGGAAGGATCATGTTCAACATGTTGACAGGGTGCTCAAACTATTGGACGAGAAACAATTATATGAAAAAACATCCAAATGTTTCTTTGGAGTATAAGAGGTGGAATATCTGAGTCATATTGTATCTCATGAGGGTGTTAAGGTAGACCGTAACAAAATTAAATCCATTAAGGAATGGAAAGTCCCCAAAACCATAAAGAAGTTGTGAGGATTTCTCGGGTTAACAGGTTATTATCACAAGTTTGTTAAGAATTATGGGAGAATAGCAGCACCTCTAACAACATTATTGAATAAATATGCATTTTCATGGACTCTTGAAGCAACTAAGGCCTTTGAACAACTTAAAGAGGCAATGTGCCTAGCACCGGTCTTAGCTATGCCAGACTTCACAAAAACCTTTATTGTGGAATGTGATGCCTCGGGAAATGGAATTGGTGTTGTTTTAATGTAAGAAGGAAGACCCATTGCTTTTGAAATTAATCCAATAAAAGGAAAGTATTTACAGAAATCTATTTATGAGAAGGAAATGTTGGCAATAATACATCAACTAAAGAAATGGCGACCTTACCTAATGGGAAGACACTTCAAGGTAAAAAATGATCATGATAGTCTTAAACACTTTTTGGAACAAAGACTATCTTCAAAAGAGTAGAAAAAATGGGTCACAAAGATGTTGGTTTATGACATTGAAATCATGTACAAAAAAGAGAAGCTAAATGTTGTTGCAGATGCACTCACAAGAAAGGATGAAGAGGTGCTTTGTGCCATTTCTATTATCCATCCATATTGGATAACCAAAGGAGGGGATGAATGGAAGAAGGACGAAGAAGTGTGGACACTCATTCAAAAGTTGCAGCAAGATCCTAATACATCTGATACATTTAGTTGGAAAAATGATTCCTTATGGTACAAATATTACTTATATCTTTGTAATAATTCCCAACTAAAACAAACATATTCTTTTGGAATTGCAAACTTCTCCTTTAGAAAGACACTTAGGATTTTTAAAAACTTACCACAGGGTGAAGAAATAATTTTTTTGGGATGGCCTTAAATCTGATATCCAAACATTTGTGGAGGAATGTTTTGTTTTCCAGCAAAATAAATTTGAGACAATTAGGACCCCTGGTCTTCTACAAAATTTATCCATTCTAGGTCTACGTTGGAAGGATATTTGAATGGATTTTATCACAATTTTACCTAAGTCCGAAGGAAAGAATGTCATCATGGTGGTATTTGATAGACTTACCAAGTATGAACACTTCTGTGCATTATCTCATCCATTTAAAGAAAGTACAGTTGCTACTGTATTTATGGAAACAATTCAAAAGCTACATGGAAACCAAAAGATTATTGTAAGCGACAAAGATCCCATTTTTACTGGAAATGTTTGGACGAAATTATTTTCTTGTTTGGGTACTAAACTAGGTCAATACTCATCTTATCTTCCTCAATCCGATGGTCAAACTGAGATAGTGAATAAATTTTTGGAAGGATATTTTCATTTTTTTTGTATCTGATAAACAAACGCAATGGGTCAAGTGGTTACCTCTCGCCGAATTTTCTTATAACACTTCCTTCCATACTGTAGCAAAAATGACCCATTTATGGCACTTTATGGATATCATCCACTATCTATTGCATCATCTTTAAGAGAAAAAGCTAAGTTTCAAGAAGTGGAAGATCACATCGAGCATCAATAAGAAGTTCTCCAACTCTTTAAGGATAACCTAAATTTGGCACATAATCGAATGAAACAACAGGCAGATCAACATCATAGTGAGAGAAATTTTGATGTAGGAGACTGGGTATTTTTATGGCTACAACCATATAAACAAATGTACCTCAAGTAAGCTAAGAAGGATAATAAATGATCGCCAAAGTACTATGGTCCTTACAAGTTGCTGCAAAATATTGGTACTATGGCATATAAATTGGAGCTTCCTGCTTCTTCGTGAGTGCATCCAATTTTCCATGTTTCATGCTTAAATAAGTTTATAGGTGACAAACTTCCAGTTCAAACAATATTTCCAAAACTTGATGAGGAAGGAAAAATCATATTGGAACCTGAAGCAGTCGTGGACACAAGAACTCAATAGCTATGAAATCGATCAATTTCAGAGTATCTCATCAAGTGGAAGAACTTACCCACTGAAGATTCTACATGGGAGGATGGGAATTTTATACAGAAGAATCCATAGCTACTCAAGCGTTGAGGACAACACATTTTTGAAGGAGAGGGGCATGTTAGGTCCCTATATTACTAGTGTAGTCTCTTATTGTTGTTAGTGTAGCCCCCTTATTGTTATTGTTGTACCCCTGTAATCGCAATATTGTTATTATTGTGCCCTTACATTATTTTTGTTAGGTCAGTTAGGATTATATTGTGACCCCATGGAATCATAAATATAGAAGGAGGTTTTTTCATTTGTATCATCCAAGAATTTTTCATTTATGTAATGTAATGGAGGTTTCCCCCTCGAAGTGGCTTATTTCTAAGGCGTTGATCTCTCTTTTCTTATATTTTTGGAGCTGGTTTCATAACATGTACCAAAGCCTCCAATTCAAATATCTCTAGCTTCACAACAACATCCTCAACTTGCAAAAATAACAAAGAGAAAGGCTAAGAAAGAAAATATCGATAAGAAGACCAAGAGAAGAAAATAAAACACTCATTCAGCCAAGGTCAAGAGGAAGTTGGAGAAAGGAGAGAGCTCATCAATAAATAAACCTAAGTCCATGAAAATGGTGCCTCCCATTTCTACTTTCCTAATGTTTATACCAGAGCTCGAAGAGGAAGGTATATAACTGCAGAAAAATATAAAGCACAAGTGCTACTAGAAATTCTGGAAGCAGACATTCAATAGAGAATGCAGAAAGAGTATCATCCCAATAAGTCTGATGAAGATCTCCTCAAAGATGTAGGGTATGAAATGAGTAGCAAGAGAAAGAAAGAGGAGACCAAACCTATTGTTGGTACTAGACAAAGACATACCAGAGACAGCAAAAAGTTCAGGTTCAAGTCTAAGGCTCTCCATAACCCAAGTTTATTGAAAGAGGTCATTGATGTAGAAAGAAAATATGAAGGGTTAAATAAAAATGAGTTCAAGAAGAAATATAAAAACAAAACCCCTACAGATCAGCAAACAAAACCCTCAAAAATAAGAAAGATCCAAAAGGGTTCAAAGGAGGAAAAGGCCATTGTCAAAGAAGCAGCCAGAAGTACCACAAGATGAAAATAAGTTATTGACAACAAATTAGACTTGGAAAAGGTTGCTGAAGGTGCAACCCATATGGAATAAAGGTGAAAAGGTTTCCTAATAAAACACCTCTTTTCTTATCAAGTGCAATTCTAAACAACAACTCAAATTTCGAAATGTATAAGTCTGCAAAGATTTTTCAAATTTTTACTGTGCATTTTTTAAAAAGAAACATAGCACTACCAGAAATTCTGGTAGCATTACAGTTTTTGCACAGTTACAGGTTTTTACTGGAATTTCGGTAGTGCCTGTTTTAAATGATTTTTGACATCTTTCAGGAAAGTTTCTGAGCCAGTTCAGGAAATATAAGGACTTATAACTAAATGGATATAATAAGTGATGGTGATAAGTGTTTATCAGGTTGTTAATGGTCATATTTAATGAAGACACATGGTTATTTAAGAACCAAAGACATGAGGAGACAAATCAGTAGAAAAAGGGGCAGCATGTCAGCATACTCAGTAGTTCAGCACAAATTATATTCTCTTATTTCATCATATATCTATCCTTTCAGTTATATTTAGATGGGATATATATTTAATGTCCTATGACACATATGTAATGTCAGGTGTTGGGCCAGAATTGTGAATTACAGATAAATAATGCTTCACTAGATAGGTGCTAGTCTAGAACAACAGGTGAAAGACTATACGACTATTTCTCCTAACTAAGAACAGATACACAGAGAGGATTAGAAGGTTACTTTTGATCCAAGAGCTTCTCAATGGCTCCTTCTATCGCTTCCGTTGCAGATTCAAATTCAAGCGGTTTGTGCGAGATGCTTCCTGCAAGAAAGAACATTGAAACAATAAGAGATGCAATAATATAGATATCTATTCAAGTTATTTTTCTAAATCATTAAAGCATAAACCATATAAATCAACTAAGATCTTTCAATATCGAAAATCAAAGCCAATATAGATGCATATAGGGAAAAATACGTTGTATTCTTTATTGATGATAGAAGAAGAGGTTACAACCAAGTGATTGATTTGAAGTGACCCTTCCACCAAAGTACCTAAGCCTCATCATAGTATTAATCTCTCCAGTAGCAGCTACACAAATCTAGCTCTCAATTGAAAATTTTCTAACATTTCTCTACTCAAATTCTTCCTTCTCAAGAACTCAGATTTGTGCTCAATTTATAGATGAACTGAAGGTTGCTCTGCAATCAATGACTTTCCAATAATAGGCAAGACATGTTCCCAATCATGTGGATGTAAAATGGACACTTGGATTCGAAGCTTGACACATGTGAACTCTTCTAGAAGGCATTGGCCAAGTGGAGATTCCCGAACAATGAGAATTTCGCTCCCAATGTGACCAACACACCTGTGAATGTCGGGAAGTGCTTCGCAAAGTAGCCTTGCATAGGGCTGCCTGCATATGCAATGCACTTAGCCCCCTTACAGCCTGCGTTGGTGAGCTCTCATATGTTATATAATAAGCTTCAAACCTTGGAAGCCTTTTCTTGATGAAAGTCTTACTTGATTTGTCTTGTTCTTGTCTTAGGGCATCTGAGAAATTGAAATGATAGGGAATGATAGACCCTTGATCATTGGTCCTGGAGATGATGTCCAGTTAACTAGATCATTAGGAATGGTGCCTAAATTTACCTATAACAATTCCCCCCAAAATCATGAGATCCAAATAATAAAAACATTTGATTGAGATGATTTACACTGTGATGGGTTGGAGATGAAGTGGAGTGATCACCTGCATCAATATTAAAATACATTACATCATTATATATACTCTTTTATCATAATTGCTGAGGGTAGGCATTCCCATATTCAACACATAAAAAAATCTAATAACATGTACATAATTCAGAAAGTCGTCTTCATTGGAATGTTTCCTAGATGTAGACATGCTTACAGATATAGGCCCATGTTTGGATGAAAATATGTATGTAAGGTCACCATATAGATGATGTGTACAAAAATCCTGATATTGCAGCCCAGATAGATGAAACTAGATCCGGGGTCTTCTTATCTCATTCACTCGATCATTCGGGTACAAGTCTAGCCATGCGAATATATGATTTGTCAAGATTAAACTGTTTGACTTGCTGTGATCTATGGCATAAAAACAAGCTTCTCATAGACATTATTTTGCAGAAAAATAAAACAAAATTTGGAAGGGTTGAGACCTGAAAATTCAAGCACTTCCTTGACTCTTTTACAGCTCTGTTTTGACTCTTCTTTGAGCTGTTTCTTCCTTGTTTTCTGGTTTAGATTTTGAGCTAATTAGAACCAGATTTATATCCCTTTTAACTCAGAATTTTGAAACATATTTGAGTCATCCTTCTTTTGGAAACTTAGGTTTAGTTTTTAGCTTGTTTGAACCTTTGATTTCTATTCTAAACTATCTACTGGTAAGCCAAGATTAGATAGTTTGGAAAATCAAATTCACTATCCTATCAGCAGAAAAATTAAAGCTAATCAGTCAAGATTAGGCTGTTTGACTAACTAGAAGTGTGTTCTTTACGAGTGGCATTTAAGCTTGCACACTTTCAGATTTGTTTCTCTTTTTTGGGTATGGGGCTGTACCTTTCTTGTTTTGTCAATCTACCCTCTTTTCTTTCTTTTCTTTTTTTTTTGTATTTTTGAATTTTCTTCAAAGTAGAAAAACAACAACTAACTACATGCTCAGAACTGAGCTTTATTGACATTCCTATCTAACCTATTCTAAACATGGAACATTTACATGTTTTAGCTGATGAACTCTCTTTTCCAGTACAACCAACCCAGCCAATGATTCCACGATTGGTCCTTCTTCATCTCCTTGGATAGGTTGGACAAACAGGGCCACTCCCATTCTTTTTGTTTTTTAGCAGCAGTGCTAAATAATCCTCTTGCTTTTGGTAATACACTGCTCCTAATGACCTTGATCCCTTCTTCAAATTCTTTCAAGAAGTGAGCATAGGGATCTTGAAATAATGCCTGGTTAAGAGTATTTGGAAGACGTGTTTCAACCAGGATCATCTCTTTTTTCTCCACTGGTTTAAGGCAATATTCTTATGAGGAAGAAAAATTTCCTCATCTTCATTATTATCTGAACTAGAGGATTCATCATATATTGCAGTGTTGTCCTCTTGTAGTCCTGGTATGCTCTGATTCAGTGTATTGTGTTCTGTGAAAAGGTCATCATGTTCTTGAGCAGGGGTATCTTTCATTACCTCAACCCTTTCAGGAGGAGGCTCCTTATATGCATCCTGTTCAAGAAACTCCTATTTCTTCTCATCCTCAACATTGCAACTAGTAGATTGATGATCCCCAATTATGTGAAGGCTATTTCTGATGAATTGGATGGACTAATGGCTACTTTCAAGTTGATGATAATGAATTTTATGACACCAATCCACTGCTGGTTGCCCTGCATGATTAGTTTCTGTTTGGAGCTCATCATCAGATTGATCAGGAATTGAAGAATCATTAGTATACACAATTTCACCAATCAAGCACATTGGGTTATTAGTTTGTTATTTTAGCCAATCTACAAGTTTATTTTCTGTCTCAAGACAACAAGGTTTAGTAGGTAAATGAGCAGAATTATTTTGTTCTAATAAATAATTGAGGGTTGGCTATTTATTTAATATCTGATTAATTTCTTCCTCTGCAAAGAGAGAAGGAAGTTTCTCTTTCTTTGGATAGAAGAACAACAGTCCTCTCCCTCGTGTTAACTGGTTTTGAGGCTGGATGTCTTCTTGAGCCTCTTCTAGGGAATGATTATTTGTGTTCGCAAGAGAATTTTGAGGATTTTCTTCCTTTTCCTGATATATCTCAATTTCAAACAACTCCTCATGATTTTCGTGGCAGTCACTTTGACTATAAGGTTCATGAGTTGTTTCAAGCATATTATCAAGATGCCATTGTTTTTTAATAATCTGAAAAGAGTCATAACATAAAGGTAGAGACTCTGGTCGTGTTGTCTCTTCTCCTATTTCATATTTTGTTGGTTCGAAATGGCTTATGTTTTCCTCAGGGCAGTGCTTACTACAAGTTTTTGCAATTTGGTTATGAAGTTCTCTTAATAGCATTATACAAGATATAGGTAGGCAATCATGAGTTTCTTGACAACCTTCTTCATTGCTTTATTTATAATCTTGTTCAACGCACATATCTTGTAATGTTTGGGTTTGTTCTTGATTTGAAAGGAGCATGGGCTGCCCTGGATCATCAATATTCAATTTAGCCTCATACCTTTCAAATATTTTTCCAAGCATGTAAATCATTTTCTCCATCATGACCAGCAATTTTTCTTTATTGTTTTCTCTATAGTCTTTCTCACCTTCTTCTATATATTACTCATTGTCTAGGTCTTGTAATGGTTGAGTTTGTGTTTGAGGTCACTGTATCTTTCTAACCAGTTTAGAGTCCTTCACCAGTGGAGTCATTAGGTATTTTGGGATTGTGGAGTCGCCAGGTGGAATATTTTGAAATTTTTTGTCCACCAAAAGCAGGATTGGGTTTGCTCAATGCATTCCCAAGGGAGTCTACAAGGACTGGAAGGGTAATAGGCCTACTGGAGGCCAGTCGAGTCACCAGGTGGAAAATTTTTAGCTTTTGTAAAGGTAAAATGTTTTATGGTTCCACCACCACATTTATTATGAAGCCAAACTAAATATTTTGGGGTTTTTCTAAGTTTCTATGGTTGTTTGAAAGACTAATGAGTTTATAAGAGCTTGCTAGGCAACTATGAACTCAGTGGTCCCACCGTGATCGCCATTATGTTGGTGTCCCGTGTTTTGATAGTTTGGAAAATCAAAAGACAAGGCAACATCAGAACCAATCTTTAGAGTTCCAGGATCTAGTCCTCCTGTTCTCAGAGAGGGATATCTCAAATATTTGTTTGCAAAGGTTTATCTTGTGTGCTTTGATTATGGATTTTAGACTAGTTATTAAGTGGAGATGTTTGTTTGGTTGGGTTGAGTTGATACAGTAGAACATGAAAGGTCTAGGAAAGATAGACAGAAAGAGGAAATATCTGGTTCGTTGGGCAATGGAGTCAAAATAAGGTCATGAAAAACTCTTGAAGGGATATGGGATATCAAAGGGAAAATATAACTTGGCCACAGGATCCTTTGCTTTGGAATGAGATGGACATTAGTGATTTGGAAAGAGAAGTTTAATTCTCAATAAAGGGAAACTTGAAAACATAACTTAACAATAAAGAAATAGTTGATAGACAGGGCTAACCATAAATTCTACAAATATTCTTTAAGCAAATAATGGCTTCAAGACAACTTTTAAAATGAAATCTAAGATTCGGGGAACTCCCTATTTCCTCAAGGATTTTATTTTTAAAGGACTTAGAAAACATAAAAGATTCACTGACCGTTGCGTTCATAGAAGAGGGAACACCTAAATAACATCTATGCTTACAACTATAAAGACCTTCAAAACAACTGTTCAAGAAATGGCAAAGGGCAAGATCAAAACCGACCTCTTTGATTAACTTAAAACAATGGTACTTCAAAGGGAGACTTCAATAACAGCTTTCAAGTGATAGCAGACAAGCAGGGAGAACCATAAATCATGCTAAAACCAACTATTCGAGCTATTAAGGAAATAAACAAGCATGAAGACTAAAGAGAAAGTTTAAATCCTCTAAAATACTTCAGCAGAAGAAAACATAAAACCGTGAAGGATGAACAGGTCTAAGGTGCTTCCAGGAGTCATTTCTTAGCCTAAAACTTTCAACCTACTGTAGTAAGAAATTATGGAACATAATGAAAACAGGAGAAAACATTAAATA
Organism: Pinus albicaulis; assembly: GCA_034641835.2. NCBI lineage: Eukaryota > Viridiplantae > Streptophyta > Pinopsida > Pinales > Pinaceae > Pinus > Pinus albicaulis. Next base: position 1,648,177,536 of record CM076584.1, on the reverse strand, counting down.
GTTCAGAATACTTCACCAACAGCCAAGCTCATGAATCCAATGATAGAGCCTTCTCAGGAACAGCACGCGACAACCTCATCAAGACATCCAAGACTTCAATTTGTTTTTCAATTTCAACAGACTTGTATATTTATTCAGAGAGTTTTAGTGTTACAACTTTTAATCAAACAACAACCCACACCCAACAATTTTCTTCTACTGAGGTATTTATAGAAGAATGAGGAGGTGAAATCTAATCAAAGATCTCTCAAGGCAATTAATACAGATTCAAGACTTCTTGGCCTTTTGAGGGGCTCGATGAAGAAGTTTACAAGTGGTTTTCTGTATTAATTGTTTTATATTTATGAATCAAGCTCGGTGGGAGCTTTATTTGACTTTGAGGCTTTGCGTGATGTTTGGAGTAACTCTGCAGATATTTCTGCATTGATTTCCTTGCAAAAGTAACTCCCTAGCTGCACTAGAGGCGAATATCTGATTTTCTTCAATAACTTCGGCCTCTGTTTTGAAAGGTTTGAGGCAACATGTGGCTCTGTGGTAGTTGAGGAATCAATTTGCCTCAAATGTGGTGGTGGAGGCTTTCCGTCTGATAAAACACTTTAGGTTTTCTTTAAACTTTGTTTTGAGCTGGGGATTAGGCTTTTGATAACCGTCTTAGCCGTAATCCCCGCAAAACTTTCTTCAATACTCATTCTGCTGTGCTCTGTCTTCAAACTTATACTCTTTAACTGTTTTTGAATAAAGCAGTGTCTTGTCGATGTGCAGGGCCGCGCAGGCCATTTTACGTGCTATCAACGCTCATGAAACATTGATAAATCTTTGAATTCAAACCTGTGAATGGTTTTTTTTAATAGCTCGAAGGCGTAGGAAACATCTTTCCTAACCCTCGGCTTTCCTTCGTTATATAATGGAAAACCACTAAAACACCTGCAAAACACAAAAACCATTAAGAAATCCTGTGTTTTTAGGTTTAGACTGCTTCAGCAGGCGGGAAAGAGCGTGGCTGTTGGATGGCTGCATCCAACGGTGGAGATTTTATTCAAAGGCGGTTAAAGAGATCACAAAATCGCATCGCAAATATTTGCGATGAGTGATCAGGGGTTTCACATAAAAACACAATTTTGCGATTTGCGCGATGGGGGATTTATGCGATGTGTTGATCGCATCGCAAATATTTGCGATGGATTAATTAAATCAAACGAAACGAAAAAGCGATTTCGCGATATGCGATCGGGCGGATTGATCGCATTGCAAGTTTTAGCGATGGGTCGATTGGCCAACCCATGGAAAATGTGATAATGCGACATCGCGATTTGCGATAAGTGGTGGGCCATATATTATGTGATACGAACTTTATAATAAAGTTTATATAATAACGTATGGCGGGGTATGAAAAATGAGAAGTGGTTAGAAAGGTAGGGTTTTATAACATAAAGTCTTTATTATAAAGTCCTATGGGTTATTTGAGAGGTTTCGGTAAAGCTAAAGAATGAGTCTTCAACCTTAAATAAGAGTGATTTTCATGAAGGGGAGAAAATGAATCATGAAAACAAAGGGGATTTTACGGAGAAAAAGGGGAGCATATGAAGGTTAGTTTTGAGTGGGAGAAGGGCGAAAATGATGGTTCTTCAGCAGTCTCTTCTTATGAAATTAGTAGAATTTCAGAGCATGAAATGGAACAGAAAATGAGGATTTGGGACAGAGACATGAGGCCTTTAAAGAGAATTCAAGAGCCAACAATTTTTAGTGATAAAATTTGTTCTTTGGAGGCTCAAAAAAGTCTTAGCCACCTTTTGGTATAACAAAATATTATAGGTGGCTAACAGTATCGACACCACGATAATAAAGTGTGTCATCGATGATCAGATAATCTTTGAGTTTGGAGATAAATGATGAAATCCCCATACCAAGGAATAGATGATCTGATTATAAACAGAGACTCCTCTGGAATAGATGGTTCTAACGTAGTAGTAGTACTATCAGAGGGAAGGTCACAGAGAAGCTCAGCCAAAACTAAAGACTTCTTTGACTTGGATTTGATGAATTCCAAATCAAATTCCTGAAAAATGACAATCCATTTTGAATATTTACCCCCCAGCAATTGACGTGATAAGATGTAAGTCATGGGGTTGCAATCCGAAATGATAGTTTTTTTTTGGAGCAGGATATAATGGCGAAATCTTTGGACAACTTGAACAACTTCCAAGGAAATCTTTTCTACGTACGAGTACTTAACTTCCGTATCATTGAGATTATGAATCAAATAATAGATCGGATGTTTAATTCCATCTTCTACTTGGACCAAAACCATAGCAATGGTCATTGTAGCTGCGACGATATATAGGAAGTAATCATTTTGATAATTAGGAGGATACATTAATGATGCCCAGACAAGATGATCCTTGACAACATCAAAGGAAGCTTGCACAACTTGGTCCCAATGGAAGGGAACCGCCTTTTTCAATAATTGAGTAAATCCTTTAGCCCTTTTGGTGTAGTTTGGAATGAACCTTCTCAGGAAGTTAGCCTTTCCTTGAAGTTTTTGTATCTGAAGTAAATTTGATGGTGCAGGCAAATCAAGAATGCCTGAACCTGTTAAGTCCCTATATTAATAGTGTAGTCCCTTATTGTTGTTAGTGTAATCCCCTTATTGTTATTATTGTAGCCCTGTAACCCCCATATTTTTATTATTGTGCCCTTAAATTATTATTGTTAGGTCAGCTAGGATTACATTGTGGCCCCACTAGGATTACACTGTGGCCCCATGGACTCCTATATATAGAAAGGAGGTTTTGTAATTTGTATCATCCAAGAATTTTTGTTCATGTAATGTATTGGAGGTTGCCCCCTCAAAGTGGCTTATTTCTAAGGCGTTGATATCTCTTTTCTTCTCTTTTTGGAGTTGGTTTCACAACATTTGGTATCAGAGCTTTGAGATTCTAGGGTTTCGCTGCTCCAAACAGGTCATCGTGGAATTTTTGCTATAAATTTTTTTCTACGAAGGTTTAGAAGCTAAAAATTTTAGAGTTGAAAGCCACAATCTTGGGGAACATCGTCACAAAATTTCAGATCTTGATTCAAAATATTGTTGGAGATATGATTTGTGGAAGGTAGGTCATTTAGCTCCTAAATTTAACCAAAACAGGTCATCGTGGAATTTTTTCTATAACTTTGTTTCTATGAAGGTTCAGAATCTGAAATTCTTAGAGTGTGAAGAAAAAATCCTGAGGAAAATCATCGCAAAATTTCAAATCTTGGTTCACAATATTGGCGGAGATATGATCTGTGGAAGTTATGGCTTTTTTGGGCTTCTGAATTTCATCTCAAAGAGGTGATCATGAGAAAATCTTCATAACTCTCTCTCTGTGCATCAGATTGGAATGCTGTAAAAAGTGGCCACAAGTACACGGACTATAGTTTTTGATCTATCAATTTCAGATCCAAAGGAGGAAACAGTGACACGTGGCATGTTGTACAAGTTCGATCTACTAAACCAATCCAAAATTGGGTCATTATGGGAGATTGGACATAACTTTGCCTTGAAGAATTTAAATCAGATCAGCCCTGTGGCATTTGAAAGAAGTTTCAGAGGGCTACTACCGAGCTGAATTTCAGTTATTGAGGATCTGAAATCACATATATAATTCAGTTTCAATATCGAGCTTCTCAAAGGCAAGAAAAAGGTGTGTATTTGGTTTTTAAAATTGCATAATGTTTGTTTGAAAAAGCAGTTTGAAATTGCATAGTGTTTTTTCAACTATACTAGTATCTATGCCTGGAATTTCCTCGTAAGACCAAAAAAATATGTCACAAAATTCATGAAATAGAGAGTGATATGATTCAAGTTCTAATGGAGAACAAGATACATCAACATGAATATTTTCTACAATGCCAGGTTTGGTCAAAATATCGATAGAAATGGTTTCTCCAATATTTGACAAATTTCTCTCAGAATCAATTGCATTAATTGGTAAAGAATTCAAAAAGAAATTTTTGATTGACGTTGATATAGTTCACTAAGATTGTTTTCTTCATAATCAGGAAGATGGGAATGATGATGATAATATTCCCATTGTTCTCCTTCTGACATCATTGCTTCCAAAATATTTTCATCTATCAAAAACATTGAGGAAAATGGATCAGATGGAGTACCAAAATCTAAGGAACGATCAACCCAAACACTCAGCGACGCTGATTTCGGATTTGCTACCCAAGCCAAATAGATTGATTGCTATGCCAGCTCACTAGGGCTGGGTAGTAAAAATTCATCCAACATAGAAATATCAAAATCACCCGTACTCTTCCTTAAGCTAGATAGAGTGGAAGAGATCATGTAGTAGGTCTCTATACTTGCAATTTCTGCCAACGTCGCAGGCAGCGGTAATGTAAAGTTTCCCATGAGAGTGGAATCCTTTAAGATTCCTACACCAATGTTCTGAATTTCTAGTTAGGGTAAGTGAACAAACATAATGCTTCTAGTTACCCAAAGCGGAGGCAAAGAATGATAGTTTATTAATGACTATGATTGTACCTTTATTGGAAAGGAAATCATTCAAAAATATGTAGAAACAATTGTATTCATCTCATATACCCATGGTCTCCCAAGTAAAATATTATAGTCAAGTGATCTGTCAACAACCTCGACATCAATATTCACTGTTTTTCCCCCTAGTTCAACATGCAGGTTATTGATAATACCACAAGGTTTATATGTTCTTCCATCAAAAGGCTTCAATGTTGTTGATGATTGTGATAATCGTGGCGAGCCAAGTGACTTCCAACAGTTTAGAGACATAATACATGTAGATTCTCCATCATCAATAATATCACGATGAACAAGGTGATTGAGAAAATTTAATTGTATGGAGAATGCTAATTTTGCTGGTAATTGTGGCACATAGCTCGTATGATTAAAGACGAAAAGATTGGAATCAATCGGATCAATTCCACCAATGGCCGACAATAAAACCTGTTTCTGGGAGGGACAATTTTTTAATACCTTAAGAGCAGACATAGCTGAAGGGTATTGAGCCAAATATTCAACTATAATATAATTTTGTGCATCTCTTGCTCGAGGATTATATGTCAATTTATGAATTACTCCGTTTGGTGGCTTAATTTTCAATTAAGGAATAACAGTAGGTGGTACTGATTCAGTAGACGAATTTGTTGTCAAGGTAGTAGGTTGATCAACAACCTGACTACCATATAATATTTATTACGTGTTGACACCAAAATATCTTGTGAAGGTTTTTTGCTAGATAAAATTAACATTTGGGAACTAGGAGCTGGATCCGTAGCAACCAAATTAGTATCTGAATTTGGAAAGGGGTCTGTCAACACAGCTGATGCATGGGAAGTCTTGATGATTTTTTGAGACTTTAGCATGGTGAGGACAATCCCTAACAAAGTGTTCCTCATTACAGATTATGCATGGATAATGAGGTTTCTGAGGTCTAGACGGTTGATCAGATGATCTATCCTGCGGGTTAGAAGTTTGCTTTTTCTTTGATTTCCCCTTTTTTCTTACTTCCTGGTTGCTTGTCACCCTTTCCTTTGTAAAATGACACGGCATTAATTTCGGAAGTAGGAGCAGGATTAGATGCAGTAGCGTGGTGTGTGTTTGCAGTGCCTATCAAGCTATCTCCGGCATGAGAGTCCTTTATTTGAGGAGGACAATTTAAATTAGATCGCATCGCATTAGGAATTTTTTCATAGAGCATGCTGGATTGAGTGTAAATCAAGTCTAAATATTAGGCACGAGCGATAACTTGCTCTTCTGTGATGACGCCACCCTTAGCCACATCCTTAGTTTTAGATGGTAACAAGGACTTAATGAACCATTCAGCAAGTAGCTGATTCGGAACAAATTTCTTAACCATTCGTCGACGATGACGCCACTCATGAATATGATCAGAAATGTGAGTAGCATTATTCTGTTTGAAGTTGGTCAAGAATTCCATTCCAATTTTGTATCTGATCGATAATTGGAAATGGGTCAAAAATACAGTAGCTAAAGTAGTGAAATTGTCAAAAGAAGCTCTAGGTAACTCAATGTACCATTTAGCAGCCAGACTTGTGAGAGTACGCTGGAAAAGACGTAGTCGAACAAAATTATCATTCAGGGAATTTGATGAACACCATAAATGATAAGTCATAACATGAGTCAATAGATCTTCTCTAGGGTTTCCATTGAATTTAGGAATATCAGAGGGTAATTTATGAGGTATCACTAGTCACCAAGGAGCATAATTGATAGGATCATTGGTTAACCGATTTAAATCTGGTAATTCTAAAGTTGCAACAAAAGGAAACTGTCTATTAAGGTCAGGTTGAGCATAGCTAGGGTAAGATGGAATTGCTTGAGCAACAGGCCTTTGAGCACCAGCATAAGGGATTTGTTTCTGGTAACCTAGATAGGGGTTGTTTTGCATAGCAAACTCTTAAGGATTCTATTGATGAAAACCTGGATATGATACTTGTTGAAATGAAGTTCGAGGCATTCGTGCCTGAGGTTGCCAAGGGGTCTGTCCACCAATGTTGTAACCCAAATTAGGATAACTTGGGTTTAGTTGATATGTATAACTAGGTTTCCGTTGCGACATCCCATAAAATGGTATACCATCTTGTGAATAAATGATTCCTAATATAGGTTGTTGTAAATTAAGCAAAGGATTTGGAGTCTGTGGACCCAACATTTGATGATATTGAGTTGAAGGACCCACTTGATAAGGTTGATGTACAATATTTTGATTCTGTAATAGGGGTAAAGATGTATTAACAAGTGGTAATGAAGTGGATGTAACAGGTTGAACCGGTTGATACGAATGTACAACCGTTTGCGATTATATGGGAAAAGTGGGTTGCCATTGAAAAACATTCAATTCAAAATTAGTTTGACCAAAAAGTGACTGAGTACTATCATATTCGGTGACCAAATTTTGCCACCCAGCATGAGGAGAATAATAAGATGGAAAATAATTTTCTCCAAATTTTGGGAGTCTAGTTGATATGGTACTTAAAGGAATTGACCCAAGAGGACCGACTTGATATTTCCGTGACGATGTATATAATGAATCAAGTCGTTCAGTACTAACGATAGGACTACCAGTTAAAATACTAGATGATGACATTGGTAAAGACCATGGTCTTAAAGATGCACCAGAGAAAGTGCCAGAAAACGATTTGTAACATGTTGGGACTGTAGGGCCACCATGCAAATATGACTCTAGTGAAGTTGTGAACATCGACAGAGTAGCGAGGGTAGGAGCTGACGTAATTGGCACATCTGTCCAATCGAAGATGTTGGTTCAGACACGGTTGATTGACCAAAGGTATACCCTTTAAAATCGACGGGTGATTGAATGGGAACCAGATCAACAAAAGAAGATGGAAACGATTGAGGAAAAGACTCATACAGGTAAAGGTCCCCCCCAAAATGGGTTGGAGTTAAAGGTGTATCATCTTGTGGGATTTCTTCAATCGCAATTAGACCAGGTGGAAGAATTTCACCGTCAGGCCCAAAATATATTTTAGGTGGTTGAATATGTGATATAGGAGTTTCAATGGCTACAGAAATTTGTGGGATGACCAAGGTAGGAACAACTTCCTATTGTTTGACTTCTAGATTCAGATGTTTTGGGGAAGAAAAGACAGGATCTGGATGAATTTGTGATTGAACAACATCGAGTCTAGGAGGTATGGTCTCATTGATTCGATGGATCGTGACCACAGGTAGCAGTGAAGACTCCATTTTGACAACAGTAGACGAACCGGGATGTGTAGAAACAAGTTGAGCTAGCTCTAGTTTATTAAAAGATGATGTTTCACCAGAGTTACGGATTGTACTTGATTCGATAGATCGTGATCACCTTCGCCTACCATAAGTAACTTCCGGTGGTAAAGGTGGTTTTAAAGCTATTCTACGCAAACGACGGGGGATAGGATTTTGTTCTTCCACGATTACTGATTTATTTTAACCAAAAAACAAATAAACAAAAGGAGGGTAATGCTAGGCAAAAGGGTTTACCAAGAAACTGTGAACTGCAGAATACCTCCTAGCGAACCAAGAAGTATGGGCAGGCAATATCCCCGAATGCTATGTTTGGTGTATCACAATTTCAAGGTAGCCGACTCGGTTCACTATGCATGGATAGCACCTAAAAGTTGTCCTCCCAAATATACCCGAAGGTACGTGGAGGCCCAAGTCCATATTAGTGTTGTTTGATGCGAAACCGCACAGTGAGAGCACCCCTTTATACTTATGTACTGTAACACCGCCCGATATACCCGAAAGTACATGGACGAGCTATGATATACTTACGTACGTGGAGTGAGGTATCACACTCAGAATGTATCGTAGACAAGTTAACGATAGCTGCTATGTTTTACGACGCCAGAACACGTCTCTAGCCTAGACCTTCTAATGCTATCGTTATGGTTCCAATGCATTGTTAAGTAAATTAAGATTAATTTTATGTTGATCTTGCTTAAAAATTTTCCTTTCAAAGGTTCACCACGATGATGTGTATGAAATTCCTAAAATGCAAGCTAAGAATGATAAACAATCTTTCACTTTCAATTTCTTCAATGAAAAACCTAGCTACTAAGGGAAGAGAGCAAATAATTTGTGAACAAACAAATCAATGAACAAAACAAATAAATGAGCACAAACTAAATTTAGATTTCCTAATGTTCCTTTTGCAAAACACACACAATCTACATGCAAATACAAGTTTTTCTTTCCAGTTTCTTTAATGTTATAAATGCAGAAAATAAACTAAGTGCACTAAATCAACAATTCAAATGCCTTTTACTTTCAAGAAACAAAGAATACAAACAACAATTTCTCTTTTGAAGGAAAAATGAGAATTTCAACAACAATTTCTCCTATTAAGGAAATGAAAATTTTACGACAATTTCCTATTTCGAAAGCAAATGATTCTTAATGCGACCAAAAAAAAAAAAATTTGAAACCAACTTGTTAATAATAAAGAAAAACGTTTTTAAACAAAAATTGAACAAATTTTTAGTCAAAGGAGGAAGAAGTATATAGATTCATTGGTCAATATGAGAGTCAAAATTTTCAAAACACAACAGAAAACAAACTGAAGCAAATTGCAAAGGAAAATTCAAAGGAATCTGGGTGTTTTCAGGAGTCAACGTAGTCTCCAAGGGGAGACAGTGCTCTGCAACGTAGGCTAAGAAGGGAGACAGTGCTCTGCAAAGCACTCTGTCCTATATAAGGGTGCATTAGGCACAATATATAAGGAGAAATACTACTATTTAACTCACTTTATTTGCAAATTTGTCTTTGAAAAAGTTTAATCTTTATGAGTAGAAACCATTGGGTGGATAAAGAGAGAAAATCAGAGGCTTAAACACCAAGAACTAAGAGAAACGATCCCCAGTGGAGTCGCCAATTTGTTGGGCCAGAATTGTGAATTACGGATAAATCACGCTTTGCTAGACAGGTGCTAGTCTAGAACAACAGGTAAAATAATATACAACTATTTCTCCTAACTAAGAACAGATCCCTAAAGAGGATTAGAAGGTTACTTGTGATCCAAGCGCTTCTAAATGGCTCCTTCTGTCGCTTCCATTGCAGCTTCAAATTCAAGCGGTTTGTGCGGAATGATTCCTACAAGAAAGAACACTGAAACATTAGAATATGCAATAATATAGATATCTATTCAAGTTAGTTTGCTAAATCAGTAAATCATAAACCATATACATCAACTAAGATCTTGCAATATGGAAAATCAAAGCCAATACAGATGCATATAGGGAAAAATAAGCTGTATTCTTTATTGATGATAGAAGGAGAGGTTACAACCAAGTGACTAATTTGAAGTGACCCTTCCAGCAATGTCCCCAAGCCTCATCATAGTATAAATCTCTCCAGCAGCAGCTACACAAATCTAGCTCTCAATTGAAAATTCTCCAGCATTTCTCTACTCAAATTCTTCCTTCTCAAGCACTCAGATTTGTGTTCAATTTATAGATGAACTGAAGGTTGTTTTGCAATCAATGACTTTCCAATAATATGAAAGACATGTTCCCAATTATGTATATGTCAAATGGACACTTGGATTCAAAGCTTGACACATGTGAACTATTCTAGAAGGCACTGGCCAAGTGGAGATTTCGGAACAATGATAATTTCGCTCCCAATGTGACCAACGCACCTGTGAATGTCAAGAAGTGCTTTGCAGAGCAGCCTTGCATGGGGCTACCTGCATATGCAATGCACTTACCCCCCTTAGAGCCTACATTGGTGAGCTCTCATATGTTATATAATAAGCTTCAAACCTTGGAAAATTTTGCTTAATGAAAGTCTTGCTTGATTTTTCCTGTTCTTGTCTTAGGGCATGTAGCAACTGAAATGATAGGGAATTATATACCCTTGATCATTGGTTCCGGAGATGATGTCCAGTTAACTAGATCATTGGGAATGGTGCCCAAATTGACCTATAACATTAGGAATAATGGTTCCTTCTTTTTAGAAGACATGGTGTTGGTGCCTCTCTTTCTCTATATACCATTTGTAAATACCATTTCAGGGTTGGATGTTGGTCTACCTGAAGACTTAATATAATAAAAAAAAAGCCTTTTTTCACTTCATGCTGGAGGATTTGGTGACTCAATAACTAGCTAATGTATGTTGTGTTTCTATCTTTGTTAATTTCTTTTAATTTATGTTGCAACAACTAGTAAGGTGTGAGTAAGAAACTGTTATAGGATCTAATAGTAAATTATCTTCTTTCCAGCTTCCTGCAAATCATATATATGTTGTAGAACATGTTAGTGAAGATTTCATAAAGGATTTGTGAAATAATATGTGCATGTAATCTACTTTCTGAATGTAGTTTACTTTTCATAAATCAAAGTTTGTGTAAAGATCCATCATTATAGTTGTGTGACTGATTAGGATATGAATATTTCTTAGAGTAAGTACCAACTATCCATCTCCTTTCATTTTTTATACTCTTCTCCCTATACTACCAATTTAACCATACAATTTATACTTTCCATAACTTTCTAAATGCATGAAAGTCTTAAAGAATAAAAAATCATTTCAAACTCTTTAAAAAGCCATCCCACCACTCAAAACCTTTAAATTTCAAATGAACTATGATGTGTAAGTCTTATTCCTTTTGTATTCAAGGAGTGAATCCTTGCATTAACAGTCACGATCTTGTTATTGGTCCTTTTCAGTTTGTCAACTAGATTTGGGGTCCACGCATTATGCTTATTATTGAAATACCCCGTTTGTGTAGCTAGTCGTGATATCCACTCATGCATCTTGCTCAGGAACAATGCAAAGAAGATCTCACACTGATCTATATAGATATGCTTCTATAACCAGTGTTTAGTTGAGATGCACGAAATTATGTTTTCTTACATAACAAACTCGTGTTCTTTTAGATCCATCCAATCTTCAATCACGTTTTTAGACAGATGCCATATTTAGCTATCCACTAGTTGGATCTTAGTGCCAGCAATAGAACCATTTGTTTGCTTGATGGGGCCTAGACCCAAGTTCAGAGTGACTGCGTAGTTCAACAAAACCCACTATTATTGGCCCTTCCAACAACGATCTGCTTGTGCAGATAAAAGTCTCACCCAAGGCAATATAGGGGATGCTAGAACTAAGATTCTGCATCTAAAGGGATAGAAGAGAGTGGCTTTAGAGATTTTCCTTATTTATATAGATTCACATGCAAGATATATTAATAATACAAGTGTTGTTCAACACAAATGTTGAACTTACTCACAGAATACGAGATCTTACTTATTTATGCATTAAAAAAATTAAAAAGCCATAAACCAGATTGTGCTATTCAGTTATAGATCAAAACCCTTATTCAACATAGATAATCAGAAAGAAAAAATAAATGTAAAACACATTAATATAACTCATATATTTCTCAACAAGTCTTTCATTAATAGCCAGATATTCTCATACATCTACTTTTCACCCTGTGCACGCAATTGCAGGGGTATGCGCACATAGCTACGAACTTCCTAAGGTATCCACGCACATAGCTGCAGGAGCCTTTCCTCTAGCCCAAAACATAGAATCTCACAACATTATTAAATCCAGATGCATCTGTTATATCTATCAATTAAGTGTATGCAAAACTTACTTATGACTTATATCTAGACATCTTATATAGATTTGGCATTTACAATACCATGGTCCAAAACCATGGGCGGATTTAAATGTTCACAAAATTATCACATCCAATTACATAATAAGGGGACTTTACCCACCTCGAATCCCCTAAGACTGAAAATAGACTTCGCATTGCACGCTCCTCTCGATCCGCGGAGTCTTTCTCTATTTCTTACTTCACGGGGGATCCCAGCTCCAACAAGAAGAGAAGAATACGAGTTTGTTTTGAGCAGGTGAATTTAATTTTCATATCTACTCTTCAGGACCAACAACAAGATCAAGATGTATTTTTTTGGATTAAGAATAGAATATTCCCTTGAGGGTAGATCAAATTACATATATTGGAAGGAAGGGATGGAAGCAGTGTTGGATGAAAATTGGCTGAAGGAGTTCATAGACAGTGATATTCCCCAGCCTCCATCAACAAATGTTCAAGATATGGAAGCATGCAAGAAGAATGTAGAGAAGGAAAGAAGGATTATATTGTAAGGAGTTCGAGACCATATTTTCTTGAACCTCCATGGAAATTTAACTCCATATGATATGTGGGAGGCTTTAACAGATTTGTTTCATAATAAAAATGACCATAGGAAGGTGGCGCTAAAGGACAATCTTAAAAAAATCCACATGGAGAAGGGCGACTCAATACAAAAATACTTGACGAAGTTAAATCAATGTTGAGATGAGCTTGGAAGCATTGGTGTTACAATTTCCAAGGATTATTTTGTGAGCCTAGCACTTCTAGGCCTTCCCAAGAGCTAGCAAAGCTACTAGGCTTTGCTCAATGGGAGGGAGAAGCTACCACAGTGGGATACATTGTGGTGTGACATGGTACAAGAAGAGATTCAATGGAACACCAAAGATGGATCCTCATCAAATATTTATGATGAGGATAATTATGAATTGGATGGAAAAGGAAGGCATCCAATTCCAAATCATATTCTAGTCAGGAAGGCAAGAATAAGTACTTGTTGAAGATTAAATTTTTTCACTATCATGAGCCGTGACACTATGCCATGAAGTGTCCTCACAAGAAGGATGACAAGAATCCCTCAGGAGGAGTGGAAGGTGAAGATATTTCTTCACAATTCAAGTTGGATTTCACTCTCATTGAATGCATGGTGTCATCGGTGATGGGTTTTTTGTGGTACCTAGATAATGGAGTTTCATTCCATATGAATGACAAAAAATAATTATTCAAAAAATTAGTGGAGAAGGATCTCCAGATGCACATCGATATGGGAGAATATGGGAGGTACAACGCAAGCAATATAGGTACGGTTACCTTTCAAAGGGATTATGGGACTCCTCTCACATTGAAATATGTCATGTATGTTCCTAGTTTAAAGAAGAATTCAGTTCTAGTTCATATGTTGGATGACCATGGCTACGGCATGATATTTAGTGAAGCAAAGGTTTTCCTCAATAAAAAATCCACGGGACAAGTGAAGAAGATTTAGGTTTAGATAAAGAAACTCTAAAAATTAGATGTAGAAGATTGTGCTTCCTTGAGCATGAAATAAAGGAAGGTGTAGAGCTGAGACATCGGTGAGTTATGGTAAAGAATATTGTGCCGTCTACACCATGGCACTTTGAGGATCATTCAAAAAATTGATACAGGACTTTCGAAGGGTGCACTTGAGCAATGTGATACATGCAAATGGTTTACATTGGGTATGTACACCAAAGACACCTTTCATGATAAGGAAAATAGAGCTAAGGTGATTCTTGAAAGAGTTCACTCAGATGTGTGTGGACCTTTATCAATAGCCTCCACAATAAAAAATAGGTATTATGTGATTTTTGTAGATGATTTTTCATGCAAGTGTTGGATTTTTTTCATGTAGTATAAAGATCAAACATTCTCAAAATTTTGTGAGTTCAAAGCACTTGTTGAGAAAGATACATGGAAGATGGTGAAGGCTCTCAGGAGTTATAATGGTGGAGAATATTTGTCAAATGAATTCAAGAACTTATGTGATTTAGAAGGCATTCGAGAAGAATTGATAGCACCTCATAACCCACAACAGAATGGGATTGCGGAAACAAAGAACAAAACTGTTGTAGGAGCATCATGAAAAATGTTGCATGATCAGGGCCTAATGTTGCACTTGTGGGCTGAAGCATGCAACACAATAGTATTTGTGCAGAACAAAATTCCTCATTGAATTTTCGAGATGAGTACATCAAATCAAGAATTTTCAGGTAAGAAGACACATGTGGTTGACTTCAGTATTTTTGGTTCATCATTCTATTGTCATGTAACCAAATATGCACGGAAAAATTTAGAACCAACAACTAAGTTGGGAATATTTGTGGGGTACATTGATACACCTCATAACTATTAGGTTTACATACCATCTGACAGGATGACAGTTTTCAGGAGAGATGTGAAATTTAATGAAGAGAAGGTCATGCAAATTTCCCTTGACAGGGATCTTCAATTGCATGCAGTTGCAGATCTCTTAGCTCCAAAAGAAGAACGTCAAGATGTGGAGCAACAACAAGAAGAGGAGAAGAGAAAGGAAACACCAACTCATGCAGAGACATCCAAAGATGGAAGGAAGTGCACCAGAGAGGCTGACAGAATGATGCATGATGTTAGAGAGAATATAGGAGCACCCACATCAAAGTGCAGACAGAGGAGGTCCCTAGAGTGGTACATTGGCTACATGGCTCTTATGAGAACGAGTGTCGAGACTAATCCATCCTCATTTGAGGAAGTAGTGAAACAAAGAGTATGGGTTGACGCCATGGTTGAGGAATATGACTCCATTATCAGGAACAATGCATGGAAAGTTGTACCAACAGTAGAGGGAAAGTTTTTTTTAGGATCCATATGGATCTACAAGGTGAAGAAGAAAACATATGGGAGTCTTGAGAAACAAAATTTCATATTCGTGGCTAAAGGGTTCTCTTTGGTGGAGGAAATTTATTATGAGGAGACCTTCGCTCCAGTTGTAAGGTACTCATCAATCAGATCTATTATTTCACTTTCAATGCAGATGGGATGGAAGATACATCAAATGGATGTGAAGACAACCTTCCTTAATGGAGTGATTGAGGAAGAGTTGTACATAAAGAAGTTGAAAGGATTTGAGATCGTCGACAGAGAGTCGCATGTGTGCATACTCAAGCAAGCACTCTATGGATTGAAACAATCACCCCATTCTTGGTACACCAGGATCAACAGCAACTTCATTGGGTTGGGCTTCACTAAAAGTGAAGCAGATGTGAACCTTTACCATATTGTGGTTTAAGGTAAATTATTAACTATAGTATTATATGTCTATGATTAAATCCTGATAGGTGATGAGTAGTTGATCAAATATTAGAAAGAGGATCTTGGAAGAGAATTTGAGATGAAGGATATGGGGCTCTTGCATTGTTTCATTGGTTTGGAAATTTGGAAAAGAGATTGGTAACTATTTGTCTCTAAGGGAAAGTATACCAACGAGATTTTGAAGAATTTTCACATGGAGAGAATGAAACCCATTGAGACTCCTCTAGCAGGGAATTGGAGGAAGGAAGATGTTACTTCAGGTGAAGTGGTATAAGCTACCATCTATAGGAAGCTTGTGGGTTCACTCATGTATTTTTTGAACACATGACTTGACATGTGTTATGTAGTTAACCAACTTAGTTGAGCAATGGTCAAGAAAAACAAATCTATATTGGAAGTCAACCAAAACATGTGTTGAAATACTTCATAGGCACCACTCAGTTTGGTCTTGCGGGTACACCTGGAAAAAGGGAGTGAAGCTTCAAGGATTAAAAAATGCATATTGGGTAGGGAGTCCATCCGATAGGAATAACACATCATGGGGCATCTTCAATATTGGGCCAACAACAATTTCCTGGTATAGCAGGAACCAGATATTAGTTGCACTCAGTTCAACAGAAGCAAACTACATGGTTGCTAGTCAAGCTACTTGTGAAGCTATCTAGATGAGGAAGATCCTTGTTGGGGTTTTTGGTCAGCATATGGATTTGACAGTGATTTATTGTGATAACCATAGTTGCATCAATCTGTTAGTTAATCTATTTTTTCATGGTATGTCCAAGCATATTGATATTTTGTACAACCATCTCAAAAATTTTGTGCCAAGGATGATTATGTCATTAGAGTATGTTCCTATAGAGGAGTAGGATGCATACATCTTGACAAAGGCACTATCAAGAGAAAAATTTGAGTTCCACAGAGGTAGGATTGGGGTAGCAGACAATCCCTTTCTTTTTGAGAGGGAGTGTTGAAAATGGAAATAAGAAGAGGCTTCTAATTTAATTTTCCCTTAATTAAAATAGAAGTAAATTGTAATTCCACATCACATGAAAGCTTGTACGAGTTAACTAAGTTAGGAAGACTTATTTGGTTCAGTTAATTCGAGTTGAGGTTCAAATTAGAGGCATGTAGAGCATATCCTACATTATTGGAGCCCTAGTTGAGTTTATTTTGAGTTATAATTAATTAACTCAATTTATTTGAGTTAAGATCAGTTTAACTAGTTCTAACTGGATAAGGATCTCGAGAGAGTTCAAAGTGTGAAAAATATATTTAATTCACTTTCAGTGATAAATCAAATAACTGATAATTCACTAATAAATAACTCATGCATGACAGTTTTGAGAAAGACCCAGTTGAGATTGGAGTTAAAGGGAAGTGTAATGTATGTTTTATAATCATCTAATTGAAAATGCACAAGGGAATAGGGATCCTTGAGGTAAAGAATTTGGTTAAGTATTGAACCAAGTTTGCCTAGGAATCAATGAGACAGATAGAGATAGTGCAGAGGTTTCTCAAGAAGTGAAATATAATTATAATATTATCATATTCTTTTAATTATGCATTATACAAATGGCGAGGTTTTTAGATTAGGATTTCCTCAGATAAAGATTTGTGCTGTTTGATTGAAATTCTTTATCCTTTGTGTTCAAGTGATTATGCGATTGTAATTTGTTTCCTCAATTTGTAGAGTTGATTCAAGTATTTTGTTTTATCATATTACATGATCAGTCGAATCTACAAGGATTTTGTACACATGGAAGAAGTTATATCCAAGCCAATAAATATTGTAGTAACTTCAACTATTTAAGGTCCTGTGCAGTGATATTTTAGCCAACAAATTCACTAGCAACATCAACAGTCAATGATATATCAAATTATAGACTTAAGGCCCAACATACCAAATTAAAATATCTTGACGTGGAGGGTTGGAAAATTGGCCACTAGTGAACATATCCATATTTCCAAGCATCCAACCAATTCAGGTCGATGTTATTTTGCAAAAAAATTGATTTTTCTTTATTTTAGTTTATACCTAAGATATTTTCGGTTTGATATTATCAGCATTTGTTATTTTATTTTTATTGGCTAAACTTAGGAATAATGATATAGGACACAATAATACTCCTACTTAATCAAGGCTTTTGTAAGTAATAGGGGCTGGGAACTTTCTGAAGAATAAGTATTATGTATCTAGCACTAATATTAATATAATTTGTTATAAACAGGTTTACATGTGCATATTTTCTAAGATTCATGTTGATCCAGGACGACCCTAAAGGGACAAATTTTTGAATTCCTCAAAACGCAACGAAACTAGTCTCAAATCAAATATCCCATCGTTCTAAATCCAATGACATGAATGACACTTGAAATAGACACTGTATATGAAATTTATAGCTAGTTGATTTTTTTCTAAAACGACTAAACATTTTGCACATAGGACCCATAGTGCCACTTGGCATGCTGATGTCAGTATTACAGATGCTAGCGTCATATGTATGGCTACTAACGCCATCAGGGTGATCTGGCATATTATTAGCCAATCTCAGAGTGACACGTGTAAGTTAACGTCAACATGACGTCATCGGCCCAGTTAACTTTCTAGTTAGCTGTACGGACCAATCAACGAGTGCTACATGGCATCCAAGTCAACTTGTCGAATTTTCATTAAGGAGGTGAAAAATTGGACCATTTTGGTGGCCAACCGAGGAAAAATTTTCAGCTACTTAAAATGTCTAATAGCCCTAAAAAATGGGCAGAGAGAAACATTCTCTGGGCCTTTTATATTAAGAAATAAATAAATAAATAAACTCGTCGACTGGCCAGGTGAAAAAATTATCGATGGTCGATGATTTGTTTTATATGTAATAAAAAACAACGTACCATTGGTTGGTGGGTGGTCAAACCCCACTATCTAGAATGATAGAACCATTAAATAACCAAAGTTGGAACCAATTAAAAACAATTGTAGAACAAATTAATAAGTGGGAGACATATGTTAAAATTAAACTGTAACGGTTGGTGGGTTCAGCAGGTCAAACTTGTGACCTCCAGCCCACTAGCTCTACGACTTGCCACTAGGCCAAGTGGCCCATCAAAACCAATCTGTTGGAAATCAATATTTATACTCATCATTTTCCATGGAACTGGGAGGGTGGTGACCGGTGGGGCTGACAACAGAGTTACACATCAGAATGTTGTGTGACCCACAGAGGTCAGAATATTGATGTAGGGTTCCAGGGCTGAACCCTAATGCAGGGGTATGTTTTCATTAGGGAAATTTTGAAGTCTAAAATAGGCCTCTGAAGAAAAATGTGCAACCAAAAAAAAAATATAACAACCAATAGGATTCAAGATGATGGTGTCAACCATGGGGGATGATTCACCATTTTTGGAGTAAAAAGGTAAAAAGATTAAAAAATAATAAAATAATAAAACTACTTTTTCAACTCATATTTTAAAATTATCTCCATAATTTTTTACTCAAATTTCGAGCAATATTACTCTTTGGATGCAACATTTTATTCCTCATCCAAGGACTACCCATGTTTCATACTTTCGATGGATCCTACTACACGAATAATGGGAAATACATAAAAAATGTGATTACAATCACACTTTTTCATGTATTTCTCATTTTTCATGTAGCAGCGTCCATATAAAGTATCAAACATGGGTAATTATTGGATTAAGAATAAAATTCTAAATTCAACAAGTGTTTCTGCTCGAAATTTGAGTAAACCCATAGGGAGATAAGTTGAAAATACACGTTGAAAAAATAGTTTTTCTTTTTTTTCATTCTAAAATTTGATGATGTACTCTAATCTTATTTTATTATTTCCACTATTATTTTTTATTTTCCTTAGGAGGCCCATTTTAGACCTCAACACTCCCCTAATGTGATGTTGAGAGAATATAAAAGATTATATGGGGGTCTAGTAGTGCCAGTATTAGAAAGGGATCGAATTTATAGTCATTTATCACGATTTTTTTTCTAGGAATCCAACAGTGGAGAATGTTACTCTAGCATAGGTCTACAGTTTCAGGGTATCCCAAGAAGTGGAGGTATAAGGTGTCATTTTAAATTTTATTTTAATTTATTTTCACTGCCATTTAATGAAAGAGGCCTCCCCACATTGAGTAGTGCCTGGAGACGTAACCCACATTGGGTTAAATCTGTTACAAAGTTGTCTTGTGCCTTTAATCTCATGGTTTTTTTTTCTGCCACTTTTTATGTGTGTATGATACTTTGTTAAATGCTATTTTACATGCAATTTTGTATGCATCCTCGAAGTAAAATATCTAGATCAAGTTTGGTATCAAATAAAGCATTCTTGATGCGAGTTGCATGAGTGAATACAAGGAATAGGCTCCTAAAAGGTGAAGGAAACCTCAAATACTTTGATCCCGAAGTGGGGAGTGCAACATGAAGTTGGAAAATGGTAGATCAGGAAGCTCGATGGGGAGAAGAGTGGAAATATCACAAGATCTTCTACACCATGATAGAGAAAGTAGACAAGGTGTTTGTTGAATATTAGAAGACACTTAAACCAGAGAAGAACGAACGAGATGATCATGCGTTAGTAAATCATGAAGGTGGAAGATTAGATCCTCTAGAACTGTCCTCTCCATCCTCCAGTGACAAATTTTCTTCTTGCTCTTCTCATCATTCTAAAAGGCATCATAGAAATGCATCTAAGAAGCCATTTTTTTAACTAGATGTAAAGTTTGATTTTCCAACATATAATGGAGAATGTAATGCAAATAAATTAAAAAATTGGATTAGATAGATCGAGGTTTACTGTCAAATTCAAAAAATCAAGGAAGATGAGTCAGATATCCAATTAACATCTCTTCAGCTGAGTGGCACCACTCTTATTTGGTGGGAGAGCAAGCTCCTGAAATGTAGCAAAAACATGGGTAATCTCCTTTCTTCTTTGTCCAATTTTGTTTCTACATTAAAAGTTTATTTTTACCCTTTGGATCATTGAAAAAAGGATTTAATCGAAAGAAAATATTTGAGAGAAGAAAAGGGTCAAAATGTGCAAAGCTTCACATAAGAGTTTAGAAAATAAACTTTGAATTTGGGCATTTCACTTGATTCACCAGAAATTGTAACAAAGTATATTGGTGCTTTACATAGTTACATGAAGCATTCTTTGTTGTTTTTTTAGCCTACTACTATTGATGTGCCTAGTGTGATGGTAATTCAACTTAAAATAAAGGGAAAGAATGACAAAGAAGATCAACCCAAGAAGTCATATTTCAAACCTCATAATGGAAAGTTCAAGGGAAAAGGCAAGGGAAAGGACAAGAAGGCAGTACAACCAAGAAAGAAGAAGGAGCAAAGACATGTTGCTCACATTTCAAGAAGGAAGGACATGTTTATGAACACTCTTGTAAGTTGCATCCAGAGTTGAAGCCAAAGAGATTTGCTAGAAAGGGAAAACAAAATACAATGGAAATCGTGCAACAGGACCTTGGATTTGATTCCAATTGTGAGACACATATCCAAATAGTGGGTAATATAGGTAACATTTCTCTTCATGCTAATGAAAATTTTGAATTGCATGCAAGTACAAGTACTTCAAATGAATCTCTTGTTAGTGAATGAAAGAAGTAAGAATTGTTCCACATTAGAGTTGTGACAAAACATAGTAAAGTGCAAACCTTGTTTGATCCAGGCTCACAAGTAAACATGATTTCAGAATCCTTGGTTAAGAAATTAGGGCTAGATACCAAGCCTCATTTGAAACCCTACCCTCTTGGTTAGTTGTGTGATAAAGGAAAATTACATTAAACTACATAGTGGAGGGATAGATCTGCGATTGCATCCAAATTAGTATATGAGGTTGATCCTGAAGTTGTACACTTGGATATTTGTGGCATTGTATTAGGGAGTCCTTATCTGTATGATAGGAAAGAAGTTTTCTTTCGCCATGAAAATAAGTATCATCTCATGAAAGATGAGGTGGAATGCATTGTTACGGCTCATTGTGTTAAGACCAGTGCTAGTCTTGTAAGTGTAGGTCATATGAAGAGATTGGTCAATTCCAACAAAGGGTGCATGCTCATGGTTGTAAGAGAAAAATATATGGATGCATATAAAGCTTTCCAAGGTTGTAACCCCACTGATAAAAAACAAATTTTATGAATTTTTTTCTAACTGTAATGAACTTTTCTAGGAAACATGTGGGTTACCTCCAAAGTGTGAGAACCAACACGAGATCTTCTTGCAACATGATGCTCCTTTTCCAAATATAGGCATATACAAGTTTTCAGCCATTGAGA
The DNA here is from genome assembly GCA_034641835.2 of Pinus albicaulis. Lineage (NCBI taxonomy): Eukaryota > Viridiplantae > Streptophyta > Pinopsida > Pinales > Pinaceae > Pinus > Pinus albicaulis. Next base: position 1,648,155,784 of record CM076584.1, on the reverse strand, counting down.
TGGAGGAGATAAAGAAGAAGGTGCAGGAATTGCTAAACCAAGGGGTCATAAGTCCAAGTTACTCTCCATGTAGTTCACCTATTGTGTTGGTTCCAAAAAAGGGTGACACATGGAGTACGTGCATTGAATACATAGCACTAAAAAAAATAACGATGAAGAATCAATACCATCTCCCTCGCATTGATGATTTATTATATCAACTAAAAAAGGTTGTCTATTCACAAAACTAGAATTGTGGAGTGGCTACAATCAGGTCATGATTGCAGAATAGGATGTACGGAAGACTACATTCAAGACAAAAAGGGGATTTTTTGAATTGTTGGTGATGCCATTCTGACTATGAAATGCTTCAAACACATTCATGAGGGAAATGAATGATATTTTCAGACCCTTTATTTATGAATTTGTACTTGTGTATCTTAACGACATTCTTGTTTTCAATACGACATGAAAATATCACGCGATTCATGTTAAAAAGGTGTTTGATGTTTTGTAAAAGGAAAAATTGTATGTAAAAGTTTCCAACTGTGAATTTGGTAATACCTCTTTGCTTAACATGGATCACATTGTTGGAGTTGGACAATTGAAAATAGATCCTACTAAAGTTGATGTGATTTTATAGTGGACTAAACCCATAAATGTTATAGAGGTTTTAGCTTTTTGGGTGCATTAAAATATTGGAGAAGGTTCATTTCCAATTTCTCCATAATTATATCCCCCTTACATGCATTGAAAAGTGTGAAGGAGATATTTTAGTGGAGAGGAGAGCAACATAAATATTTTGATACATTGAAAGATAAAATCAGCACCGCACCAGTTTTGGCCTTACCCGACCTCTAGCATCATTTTGAGATTGAGACAATTGAGAGTGGGTACGCCATGGGAGAAGTATTGATGCAACAAAGGAAACTTGTATGTTACCATTCAGAGACATTCTCCCAAGCTGTTGTAAACTATCCCACACATGACAAGGAGTTTTATGCCTTGGTTAAAAGCGTGAAAAAGTGGAATAACTATTTGATTGGTAGGGAGACCGTCATTCACACAGATTAATGGCCCTTGTAGTACCTCCAGTCACAAACCAACCTTCAACAAGTATGTCATTTCTAATGTATGGGATTCCTCCAACAGCTTCACTAGGTAATCAAATACAAGAAGGGCACCAACAACAAAGTTTCAGATATTCTTTCTCATCCTCCTATTTCTACATATATAGTTTTTGCAAAGTTCTTCTGTCTTTTCAAAGTTATGTTGAAAAATATATTTATGATGAATATTTAATGGAGATTTATGCAAATATAAATCATGGATCACAGGTGGAAAATTACCATTTGGACGGAAAATTTTGTACCATCTTCGCAAACTAAGGCTTGGTAAGTTGTATTAGTTGATTTGAATGCATAATGTTGATTTATGTGAAGCAAAATATATTGGTTTGATCAATATAATTTTTTCAGATAACATTGTATGATTTGAAGCAAGCTACCCGATATTAGTATGTCTACATCGACATATACATGGTGAAGCCTTGAAGATGTCCCAATCAAAACCTCTATTCCAAAAGTGGTCTAATGTATGAATTTGATTAAATTGGTTTTTGGTTTTATATGTTGATGGTCTACTCTTAATAGGTAATGAGCCTTTGATTGTAAAAGTAAGAGGGAGTTTGTCTCTAAAGTTTGAAATAAAGAATCACAACATGATGACTTATTTCTAAAGCTTGGAAAATAATATATATTTCATGAAATTATTGAAGAATTTTTTAAAAGTGCAAATGCAAATACTTAGACACTCTGATTGAATTTCAAGAATTTATGCAGAGATATTGTTGAACCTGACTTGGAAACCAATAAATTATTGAATCATTGATGTTTTTTGTGAACACCCATCCATATATACATACCTTTTTCATAGAATATGATTCAAATCATGATTGATCCACTTCATACACATTGGGTTTCCAGCAAGAATACTTCGAGGTATTTTCGTGAGATGATCAATTTTTGGTATGAGATATTCTTCTTATGATATGTGACTGCATAGATGTACTTATGTTGTTTGAGATCATTACTGATGATATGATCACACCTAGGTGCTACAATGATATTATGGATGAAATTTTTGTATTGTTAATCATGGTCGAGGTTGAGTATGATGTTGCTAGCATCGCCAGATTCGAGGCAAGTTGATGACTCTTTTGGGAAAGCTATTTTGAATAGGTTTTGGATGTGAAAGTGATACATTATGATGACAATGAGTGAGATCTAATTGGAATATAATATCATATATAACTGGGACTGATATATCTTCACATATTTAGATATTATTGTTGTACGCAACAATATTAGGCTTGTGATTGCCACCTCCATGAGAAGGAGGATGAATAAGGTATCCATTTTTATGATATATATTTTTTCTAATATAATATTTGATTTGATGTCCTACATGAAAATAAATAAAATTATTGAGACATTATGATTGAGCTCTTCAGTGACTTGTTTAAGTCAATGCCAAACATGATCACGATGATATGTTTATGATATACATAGATCAGGACTAGTCGACGACACTAAGACAACTCTCCCCCCCTGTCTAATATCCCAGGGTGTGGAATTGAGATGGAGGGATCTGAGGGTTGAGGGATCTATAGAAAATAGGGTATCACCCCTATCTGTTTCCAATAGGTTTGGTTATGTTTCTCCCCTATCTTGCTCTATGTATATTACACCTGAGTTGGCACCATACCCACAAGTTGGGTTTGTTGGGAATGTTGCTCCCTATTTGGCCAATCAGTTGAGAGATTCCTTCGAGGTGTATAACCCAAGCTAATTCTGATGCAAGTGTTATACCACATGAATATTGAAAATCATTGTTGGGGGTATCAAAAGGAAAGAGGATGGTTATGATCCTTCACTCGTATAGCAAGTGGTATCTCACCCATTGATTACATCAGGGGATGGTCTTGACCCTTGCTTTTTAAGTTTTATCTCTCCTATTGGTTTACATTGGGTGGAAGTCTCATGTAGGAAACTCCCCACTATAATGGACATGAGGTGATAGTGTCCAATAATACATTCCTCGTTGTCATTGGTTTCTAGGTTGATATGTACTCCCCAATGTGGTTCCAAGTTGAGAAGGGATCCATGATGATAAGCTCTCTGATGCTTCCCAGGTGGTTTCATTTGGTACCTTGTCAGAAGTGATCATGGGTGGTAACAATGTCTCCCCGATGAATATAGGGTGATAGCTTATTCTCCCCTTTGATATCAAATTATTCTTGTTTTAGATTCAATAATGTTAAACATATGAGTAGAGACAATCATGTGATTAGTAGAGATGGGCAGTGATGAGTTGTGCCAAAATTTTATGATGATATACTTGAGATAATACATGATTTAATGATAGGATGCTTGTGATGATTATCTCATGTAGTTGGAATTTATCTGTAGTTGAGAGGGAGTGTTAATTTTACAGCTCAGTGACAAATTCCAACCATGGGACGAGATTCCTCTTTTCCAAAGGACCAATTTTGACTATTGAAGTGCTCAATTTGGATAAGGGAAAGTGTAATTTTGAATTAAATATGACATTTGCACAAAATGATAGGTTGAACCAAAACATAAATTGGATACCCATGGATGAATATAAATACAAGTTAAGTGACTCTTAATTGGACATCTTCATTAAGCATTATTATGTTCTATAAGTTTGTTTTTGGCTCGCATAGGTATGAGGTAGGTCCCTAAAGAATGGGTTCACACAAAGTTTAAATTGGAGGGTCTGAAGTTTGTAATTGTATTTTAGGGTTTTGAGCCTCAACCATAGCCTTACCACTATGAAATTTTGGCTACAACCTCATGTAGGTCAGCTCATCCATGCATCTGCAGGCTTTCAACCACACAAACATTAGGTCTTACCTGCAATTAGATAATAGGTTTTTTTTTCATTAATTTTTATAGTTGACCATAGTTGACTACAGATGACTGAAGTTGATTACAAATTGGTGAAGTGATACCTGATTATTACTTTTGTTGAGATCATCTCTTGAGGTTTTCTCATTGATTTTGTTGAATAGGATTATATTTGAAGATATGGATCATTGTGATTTCTTTTGCTGAATCATTCAATGGAAATATATAAGAAGAAAAAATTGAAAGGATTTTCCCCATAGTGGGTTTTTCCCTATTCTTTGACCAATCCTTATGTCTCCATGTGTGAATTCTTTTATTCTATTATTCCTTTCATATTCCACTGCATTGATGATGATATTTTTCTTTGTATATAATTTCATATGTTGATGAATAATATGGTAAGTATGAATAATGTTATGAGTTGTAGAGTGAATTCTATATGTAAATGATGAAATGAAATTATCTAAATAAAAGAAAAATAATCCCTAAGAAAATTTAACGCTTAATCTTACCACAAGGATTAAGGTGTAAGTTCCCCCTTAATTCGATGAAAGTAATTGATATGTGCATATTCCAAATTAAATTATGATGTAGGGTAAACATGTGAAGCTCGGTTACACTTATGTGAGAAATTCCCCTAAAAAATTCATAATCCCAATTTTACAGCCAGATTTTTTTTTTGGCAGAATTATTAACATTTATTTAGCCAAACTATTATACAAAAGTTTGACTGAATAATTCGTTGTTTTTATTACGGCTGACCATTAGAAAGATTTTTTGTCAGAGGTGGAAAAATCAACAATATTTTTTTATGCCGAAAAAAATTCGGCCAAAGTATTTATTTAGCCAAACTATTTAATTGGTCAAAAAATCATTTATATATATCATGGTCCTAAGGTCATTTCAAAGTTTTTTGTGTTGTCAGTTCGTTGGTTTGCAACTTTGTCCAGGAGGAATCAATTTGGAATCCCTGTGTGCATGAGTCTTTTTCTCGTCGATGCACATATGTCCCTGTCTACACGAGTCTTATTTGTTGTTGTTATTCGTTGGTTTTTACTTTCTTGGTTTTTAATTTTGTTTTGTTTTTTTTCCAGAATATTTTGTGCGAGAGGAGTTCTTGTAGGATTGGTTGCACCTTATCATCGTTGGAGGAATTTCTTCAGCCTCCTCATCCGAACCACACAACAGGTCACACAATAGCTAAATTCCAATTATGTTCCATTTATATTTTTCTCACTCGATCCATTTCCATAGTAAAAGCTTTATGCGCTCTTTTAACTGGTTGGCTATCCATTGTTTCATTTCAACATGGAAATAAAATGTTTATAAAACCTTCCAATGTACCTTGAGTTTTTTCAAATAAAGGTTGAAGAATGTACCTTAAATTTTTTCTTCTTCATTCATTATATATGTAATTACGGTATTGCTGAATCAAGGCTTGTAGTACTGTTTAACTTGTTTTTAAGTAATTTTGAGAAATGGCTATATTTTACAAATTATCAATTGATGTTTTTACTAGATGTATACTGGAACATAATTAGTTAAGGGTTAATTCTCTTTATTTTAGACCATTCAGTCTCATAGGGAGTCTAAATATATGTTATCTAGACTCGTATTAGTTTACTCTCTCATATCCTAAATTAGCATAGCGCCATGTCCAGTGTTTGTCTTCAAAATTCAATGTTATTTAAAATCTGTACTTTTTTTGATTCATAATGAATAACAAAAAATTAACTCTTTACAACGAAACAAAAAACTGATCGGTGAATTCAGGCTTGTAGTATTGTTTAAATTATGCATATGAGTACTTTTTTTTGAAGAAAAATACGCCATATTTTATATATGGAAAATATAGTACATATAAATTATTATTTCTTTGATCTTTTTGTTCATCCTGAGCACATATTTCAGCCTATTATTTACATATATCAGTTCCCAAAAATAAAATAAAAAATACGAAAAAAATACCACTAACATACAATCATATGGATATTTTCTAAAAAAAACATTATGTAAATCATAAAAGATCTTTAACAATGAAAAATGTGATACAGTGGATAGAGAAGGAATGTTTCTGTTGTAGGAAGCTCTTGTTATTAAGGTCTATTTCCTTCCATTAGAGAAAATATGCATAATTTTAAAAAGGTTTTTGAGAGAACCAACCAGGGGTAGTAGGTAACATAGATTCTTTGGGCAGGTTGTTGAGATAATTGAAACATGTTCCATTGAGCATTTGTTAAAACATATCCATTGCATCCAAGATACTAGGTTGACTAGAGCCTCATGTTAATTATTTCATTGGATAAAATCCATTGAATAGATCCCAAATTTCATATAACCCCTTAAGTAGTAGGTAATTGATTTGGGTGCATTTTGAATATAGATATTATGTTTTACAACCCATAGGACTACACTTTCATTTCACTGGACCTTACATTCACTTCAACCTCAATCTCTCTTTTGTTAGCATACTAACTATATTTTTTTGCATAGAAATTTTTTCTGGATAAATCACATCTATTGTTGATAGATTCGACATTTCGAACTAGTCTACCGTGGTTCATCTCTAGGAAAAGATCCACGGTGGACTAGTTCTAAACATCGAATCTATAAACAATGGATGCAATTTATCCGAAAATCTTTGCTACACAAAATACCTATCGAAAAAGTCTCAAATTTATAACTATATTTTTTTTTTAAATCTTGTTAATTTGAATGAAATCTCAAATATGAATACCATATGTATACATATATCTATTATTGTGCTCATTCTGAGATGATTGGGAGGGAAGGTTACTATTAGGCTTTCTACAACTAGTCCATTCAAAAGAACAAAGCTTCATAAGAGTGGTTCTAAGCTTTATTTCACTCTACCCCAAGTGAAATTAAGTGGCACAGTCCCTCCTGGATCTCATGGAAATAAGACATAAGTAAAATAATTTATGAGATATGTATGCATCCATAATCTGCCCTGATATCTTGTGATATGACTATATCTATTACTTACATTGATTATGCTCTTACTTTTTTCCAAAGAAAAATACTCTATATTTTATATATGGAAAAGAAAATACATATACATGATTCTTTGATCTTTCTATTCATCCTGAAAACTTATTTTAGCCTATGATTTACATATAATAGTTGTGCCCCCCACCCCCCCACAAAAAAAAAAAAAATTAAAGGGAAAGAAACTACCACTAACATATAATCATATGGATCTGTCCTCAAAAAGGAATTATGTAGATCATAGAAAGACTTTCAAAATGAAAATTATCTCTCATGGAAACAAGAAAGAAGTAAAATCATTTATGAGATATGGATGTTGCCAAAATCCACCCTGTTATCTTTTGATATCACTATCTCTATTACTTACATTGATTATGATCTTACTTCTTCTTCTTCTTTTTCCGAAGAAAAATATTCTATATTTTATATATGGAAAATACTTGGTACATATAAATGATTCTTTGATTTTTATGTTCATCCTAAACACTTCTTTCATCTTATCATTTACATATATCAGTCCCCTCCCCCCGCGCGCCCCCACCCCCCCCAAAAAAAAAGGGGGGGGGGGGGGAGGGAGACTACCAATAACATATAGTCATATGGATTTGTTCTAAGAAAAACATTATGCTGATCCTTTACCAGATTGAGATGAGTATAAGGTAAGTAGTTGAGTAATTGATGTGATACTATATTACACATAGAGTGATATAGTAACTACAGTTCTATTATAAGATATGTGAGTGCCATTACTATGGAAATATCGTGATATAGGTGTTGGGCACAACCCAACATGGTAAATTTTTGGTCGAAGACTCCACATTTTGAGGAGTGGACTGCATAGTAGCACGAAGTTAGATCTATTGCGTAGTGTCTAGGGTCTTTGGGGTGGGTCAAAGCCCCTCATTTTTTAAGACATATCGAGTATTACTCCATTGTTTTGTCCATCCCATGGTATGTAGACCATGGTTTTGTATTGATGTAAAGATATATAAAGGGATGTAATGGTGTGTCAAAGTCATGATATTGATAGTTGATGAGCACAAACTTTTGTATTTTTAGTCTTTAGTCTGTTTTGGGGTCTCAAGGGAAGGCTCCAGAGCTAAGCGTGTGGAGAACCTTGAATAGCCTACAACTTAGTGTGTAGACCACCTACAACTGTCTGCACAGGTCGAGAAGTTGAATGTATTAAACAGATCCATCTTAATAAAGAAGAAGATGTTTTAGGCATATTTTGTGTTTATATGTGTTGTGTTGTTGTTTATCTGTTTATGAAAAGTAATGGTTGCAATGGAATGATATAGTAGCGTTGATTATCTTATGCTATAATTTATTTATGTTTGTCAGAATCTCGCGAAGTAATTGATTAAGATTTACTATGAAGTAGTAATATACATGTTAAAAGATTGGTTAAGTATAGAAAAAGAGAAGTAAAGCCACCTCTCAGAGCCCTTCAAGGTTGCAGAAACCTAGTTTTGCAACCACCCATAACCACCTCGAGTGAGACTGGGAGGTGGTTACAGGATGTTGCCGAAAGGGTCAGTGTTTGAGGGTTTTGTTGTTGCGAAGTCCAATCCAAAATTGGGTCAAGCCCAAATAATCCAACAAATGGTTCCATTGCTAGGACTGGGATCTATTTGAGGGACATGTAGATGCGGCGTCCATCAAGGAAGGAAATACAAGATTGGATAAATCAGAAAGAATGAGTGTTCGTAGTTTAGGTAAATAGGAATCAGCGATTAATGACTGAAGTCTGGTTGCAGAGGTATATTTTCACAGAACAACACTAGATTTTCTTCACGTCATTTGATAATGAAATACATGAGGGGTTTTCGAGGTTGACTAAGAACAAGAATTATTTTAAAAATGGTGAGCCTACTACGTGGAGCCCGGAATTGATACAACGACTCAAGGATACCAGTAAAAACATCCCAAGAGCTATCGATTTTTGGATTGATAGTATTATGGGAGGATTTATCACTGAGTTCACCATAGATATGACTGTATCTTACAACAAATCTGAGTACTTTTTTCTCAAGAGACCACAAGGCAAGTATCTAAATTCTTTGAAGTTGTGGATTAAAATGCTTTTATCTAGAAAAGGGCATACTATGAATGCAGTCAAATTAATGTTTGGGAAAAAATGGAATGAGTCTAAATATGGATCTATGCGAAGTGGAAAGCAATACAGAGCAGGTCGCAAGAAATTTATTGAGATTGGATATAGTCCTTTGTTAGGTGAATCTGAAGAAGAAATAAGTAAACCCGCAACCCCTAGAGGTGTGTCGTAGCTAGGAGCTAAGAATAAATAGGGCACCTCTAAGATTCCCCATACTTGTATTCACCTTGCACCCCATCCCCCTACCCATAATTCCCATATACCCCATCCCAATCCCCCTAATTCCACTACCCACCCCTTAACCCCCCAAGAAGAAACATGGTTGATGACATTAAGTTACATGTTTTTAGAGGAATCAGATCACAGGATCCTAAGCAGTTTTGGTTTGTAGTTGAGCCAATATGGAAGTCAAGAAATTTTGCTAACAATTATGTAAATAAGGTGAAACTCTTCATGATGCTACACGAATGAGTGCTGACCCAGTATATAAAGTATTATACGACTAATCAACCTGCTTCACTAGATGATATAAGGAAAGCGTTGACTTATGAATTTAAGAAGGCCAAATCATAGTCGCAATGTATTACTCAAGTGAAAGAGATCAAACATATGACAAATGAATCTATTTGGAAATTGGATCAAATGTTAAAAATGTTAATGGTACAAGTGAGCTTTAGCATTCCAGAAGAGAAGCATAAGGAATGGTTTATAGTTGTGCTAATGCCACATATCAGGTGTCCGTTGACACAACAAAAAATAACAACTCAAAGTGAATCTTTAGAGATTGCAATGAAGTTGCAATATTCAGTTGTGGGAGATACTCATGCAAGAGTATAGCAGATTCAGAGCTAGATGGCAGATCTAACCTTGGAATTGCAATATCTCAAGAAGGGCAAGGAAGTTAGACATGAAGTATGGTATATAAAGTGAAAAGTTGAAGGCCATTCTAAGGAAAAATGCCCTCTGTTCAAAGATTACTTGGCTAGTGGAGCACCTAATCCTTTGAATCCAGGATCAAACCTATAGTGTGAGATATGCAGAACTATAGGACAACATCTTCCATGACAATTTTATTTATTACAAAAGTATGTGGAGACCCAAAGGAAGTTGTTTTGCAGCTTTTGTAAATCAGTTGGGCATGATGAGAAAAATTGTCGAAGTTATGACATGAGGTGGAACACACTACTGATGCTTAAAAAATTCAAGCCAAAGGATATGTGCATGAGGATCAAGGATAAAATGCTAGTCAAGGAGCTTTCCAAGGACAAGGACGAGGACGAGGAGCTGTTCAAGGGTGTGACCAGATGATCTGTTATAACTACAGACATGCTCGACTCTATGCAATAGATTTTCAGAATCCTACTTCCACCTGTAAGTACTGCAAATATTTGGATCATATGATAGAATAATGTTGAGTCCTTATGCAAAAACATGTAAGAGAAAAGGAACCAACAAACTATACAAAATCTGCAAATGATGACCGCTGAACCAAGGGAGGATGAAATGCGTATTAACATCATGATGAGGCATATATTATAAAATTTTAAATATCATATATAATATTTACATTTATATACGTACTTCAATTTTATTTTAGATTGATTTCCCCTTTCAATATTTAAGCGTTCTTCCTTCTTTTTTGTAATCGTTTCTCAAGTATTCTCTATGAGCTCTAGTCTCTATTATTCAATCATATTTTCTCTTTCAATTTGTTTGATTTCCCATGATAATTCAATCTGTGTATATTTTTAAAATCGGACCCAAAAAAATTAATTTCAAAATCCAACAAAAATAATTAACTTTCTAAATTTAGCCCATAAAAATGACTTTAAAATCCAGCCCAAAAGACTCACTTTCAAAATTTAGTCCAAACAACTCACTTTTAAAATTCAGCCCAAAATAATCACATTCAAAATTCAGCCCAAAAGGTTACTTTCAAAATTAAGCCCAAAAAACTCACTTTAAATATTTAGCACAAAAGATTTACTTTAAAAGTTCAACCCAAAAGATTTACTTTAAAAATTCAGCCCAAATGAGGAATGTGAGTGCGAAAATAATGTTTGGACCAAGTTTATTTATAGCATTTGGGATCAAAAAAATTTTGGGGGTCACACTGCTTCATTTTTTCAGCTGATGGAAAATATAGACAAGTTTTTGGACGAAGTTTTTTAAAAGTTTGTTGGACTTTAAAAAACTTCGACCACTTTTAAAAAAATATGGCCAAAAAAATTTTCTTTTTATTTTAACGGTTGTCTATGGTAAAAAAAAGTTCTGTCATTTTTTTTATTCGTCCAAAAACCTGAAACTTTGCAACAATTCGGCTCTGATCACCTTTCTCCAACTTTAGAGTGGTTAAAATCCACCAAATATGGTGAATTTACTTTCAAAACCAATACCAACATTTTCAAAATTGAATCTACTTTCAATTGATATAAAGTTTATGGAATTTTATAGATATTTGCTAATTTTAATTAATTTTCTCATAAAATGTGTGCAAAAAAATTCTGAAGGTCATTATGATTTAGTGAAATCAAAATTATGTATCTTCCAAAATACTCTATAAAAAAATTTGAAAAAAATATTGTGCATTACGTTGCCTCGTATTCTTTACTAGGTAGTTTCTAGATTTTTAGTTTTTAACTAATATGTTGAGAAACATGAAGCTATGTTAAACATTTTCAAAATATGCAGTTTTTTCATATTGGTTCAATTCAAAAAATTCTAGTAATTATGATGTGCATCAGTTGGTTTCGTAAATATAACCATATCGAAGTAGAGGTTGTCTATATTGTTGCAACACATTTTTTTTTTCAAAAACTCCATGTTAAGAAAGAATACACTAGTGCCAAAAAACATGAATTTTTATGAATCACTTGATTTTTAAAGAAAACACAGAAAAAAAATTTCTAATTTGAAATATCAAATGTGAATACAAAAATTCTAAAAAATAAGCAATAGAAAGCTTATAAAATTTCTGACATGTTTTCTTTTTATTGTAAAATGAAATTATAAACAAAAAAATGCTTTGGATTGCTGAAAGTTGAAGGGCTTCTAAAAATGTTATTTTTTTTCTCTAAAAAGGGCGAAAAATGTAACCCAACTACACATTTTCACCCAAAAAATAGATTAAATAATTTATTTTGAAAATTATATACATACCCCTTATATACTTATGCTTGCGTGGAGTGTAATACCTTTGCATCCTCACACCCATTTGGTTTTTTCTACTCTGAAACTTAACCATGGGCCAACTCACCTTAATCACATGGAATCATGTTCTATGGTGGTAATTCCTCGAGGAAATATAATAGTCATGATTTATTGAAGGAAATATGACAAGAGTTTATCTCCTTTTCTCTGCTCATTTTCCTTTGTTACTCTTTCCATTGCTACCAGGATTTTGTTGTATGGAGAGGTAGATGAGGTTTCAAACCTCAACCTTTACTCTTGCACATACATTCTTTCTAACCATTAAACAATTATGGCCTCTTTTTGCTTCCATTTGTTCATAATTATCTATTCCAAATGGTTTAATGCAATGTGGACCAATGGTAATACACGTGTTTCTTATTTATTTTTCTATAGTGTTTTAATTTAAATATTTTTTCCCACCATTGTAGCCTTCTAACTTGCTCTAGTGTTTTTCTCCTTGCAAGCTATGTGGGGATTAACATTATTTACACCAATGTAGACACTTTTCATGGTTTCTATTTTTCCTTCTAAGTGGACTTCTCTATGTTTTTATGGGGCTTGGGGTTTCACAAAGGTGCTTCCCCCTCAGGTCTTTCCTTAGTATGTAATCCATTCAATTTTTGAACTTTACATTTCAAATTGTTTTCTCTTTGTTCTTTCTCTTGAAGGTTTATTCTTCTAATTTAATTTCCCCTATAACCAAGTTACTGGTAAGGAAAAGGGGTGAAGTTATTTATTGACATTCACTAGGAATTTTTCCAATTAACTTCTACTTCATTTCTCTTATTAATTTCACTTGGGGAGAGAATTTCCCTCTCTTTGGAATAAAGTTTTCCCTTCTCCATTTCAGGTTTTTGAATTCAAATCCTTCAGAGCTTCACTAGAATGTTTTTTTTTTTTTTTTTTTTTAATTCTAATTATTGGGTCCAAACCCTTGTCACAATTGTTAAGGCTTAACTAGATAGTTTGGGGTGAGGGCTTATCCCCCACCTTTGTGTAACAAATTTTTTGATAGTCAGTTTTGTATTCTTTTTTAAATTGTTCCAAGGTTGATGTAGCATCATTTTCATTTGCTAGTGGACAATATGGATCTCTTAACAACCTTCTCTTCTCACGTATAATAATGTGACTCACCCTTATTATATAGTACCACCAGTTTACTCATTTAATTATTTTGGTTAATTTACTAGAACTTATATTATTGTGTTATAGTTATAGGTTACCACCACCTTGGATATTTTTAATTGATTTAATGTACTACTATATTGGTTGCATGGGACTTGAATCCTCATAAATTAATTGAACAGGTTGGGAACCTCAATTCTTGGCCATATTTCTTCTTTTTACTAATAACCTCTTTGTGAATGAGAAAATTTATATTATTTAAAACATTATTTCCATGTCTGGCATAGTTCATGTATTTGAACATAAGGATATTACTAAATGGACCACCATGGTTGTTATATCTAGTTGACTTGTGGAGAGGGATAATAAATCCTTGCTCTTTGCAGTAAATTTTTAAAAAAGTTTTCTAGTGGAAATTTGTTTTTTCCAATTCTTAGAATCCTTAACATACTAGTTTTTCTTACGATTTTTTTTATAATTATTCCTTTGTCTCGTCAATTGACCATAATGAAAATTTCAATATAATATTCTTATAATTTTGAGTGTATGTCTCATTTACGTAATAAGAGTAATTATTTCTTCTATGATTTCAGATGCATTAATGATTGCGGTTAGATATATAATAAACTTGGTTACATGCTTTGTAATTACAGTAGCATTAATACTTTGTTATAAAAAAATATTATTTATTCTATCTTTCTTTATTAATTTTATGCTCATTATCCCGAAGGACATGAGGAAAACCCTTGCGACCATTCACCTTTTCTATATATTATATTTATTATATAGGTTGAGGCTAGACCTTTTCCATTGGAATAATTAATCTTCCATCTAATATCTAACTAATTAATAACAAATTTCCCTTGTTTTGAAATAGTATGCATAATTACATCAATTGACTCATTTTCAAGATAAATAGGATCATGTATCAAATCAATTGTTAATTATAGTAAATAGTATTCCTTTCTTACATAATCAATACCCATTGTAGCACACTGTTTACAAATTGGATTTTTACAAAAATGTAAGATGATGCCAAATTCCTATTTGACTTAATTAGTAAAGTATATAACATTGCTGGTAATTTTCCCACAACATACTCTACATGCAACTCATAATAACTTTAATTACATTCTCAGGTATATTCCATGTTTCCTTAAATATTTAATAGTTGGTTGGATTTTCTATGATTAGCTTTGATATGTATTCACCTATTGTCCATAAGTATGTATGAATATCCTACCATATTTTCCTTCCATGAGTTAATTTTTTCTATTTCTTCATCTTTTGTATAGAGCCACTCTAATGAAGAATGCATTCCACTCTATTCTCAATAGTAGAACACTTCAACGCAATGTCCCCTTTTAATTAATACATCATCCTGCAATATTCCAATGGCCACCCATACTCTATTTATTATTAAAACACTTTCTCATGCATCAATATAATGTATAGAATAACGCATATTTCTATGGATTACTTTATTTATTTAATTGTTAATCCACACAAAAGAACACATATATACTCCATATGATAAGGAATAATTTTCATTTTAGTTCAACAATCATATATATCACACTAGAAGACATCAAAACAAGTTCTCACATACACTTACCAAGTATTAAATATTGCAAAACAATTACGTGACCAATATAACTTGGTAAGAAAACTATGTGAGAGAGCATGTTCCTCCCAACCAATGAGATGGAACCAACAACTCCCAGTGAGCTCAGCCTTCTTGGCTCCATGAATCACAACCTTTTCTATATTACTTGGTGGTATTTTATAATTTCTTCCACAATTTTTTCTTAACAACATCTTTCTTTTATGGTTTGTACCCATTTAATAACCTAGGTTTTTAATTTTAATTAGGAAAAAATCTTCCCTTGTCCCTTTAAACCACACCTTTCTCTCCCATTATTCTCTTAATTTTCAACTTACTTAGCATTTCTATCTAGCGAAGTTCTAATTTCCTCTTCCCATAATATTTCTCTCCTATTATGCTATTCGTTTCATGGCAATTTTCTCTTAGGATATTTATGAGAATATTTGGGAAGATCCACCATCTGGATTTAGCCACTTAATAAATTTACAGAATACGAAGAAGTCAATATTATTCATTCCTCTTAAAATACAATTAATTACATAATGAGTCAATTCAAATCCTATCCCCCACAACCATTAATTTAATTACATACTGAGTCAATTCAAATCCTATCCTCCACAACCATTAATTTAAAAATATAATTACAATTTAGTCTAAAAATAATCATGTCTTTAAAAATAAAAGCACAAGGGTATGAGTTTATTTATGATATATAAATTTAAATTTGTTGTGTTTCCATATGTTGTAGTTTTAGAGAGTAATTATTTTTTTCTGCATATAATGGAAAAATCACCCCATTCCAAAGTATCTTATCTTGATTTACATTTTGTTTTTATGTGATATTTTTTATCGAATTTTTTATTCATTCATATTCTATTACTAATAAAATTATTATGCATGTTGGATATTATTTTCACCTCACTAATGCCCTCATTTGATATTTCACCATTACTAGCATTTATCCACTTGTACTAGGATATAAGGATTCTTCATCCGTTGCTGTCATTTCATAACTCTTGGAATACTATTTCACCTTCTTAATAGGGTGATTCCATCAATTATAAAATTGTGGGGCTATATTGTTAGCCACACCCAGTAACCTTTTCCGTCCCATCCATCTATCGTTGCTCCACCTATATATCACCTACTATTCTTGCCTATTTTAACTCATATAGTTTCATCCATTGTGGTTGTACCAATTAAATCTCATGTCTACCCCCTTCCATCAACTAATGTTTCCACCATTGTTAATGTTGTAGTATATTTTTCCTCAAATAATCTTGTAAATTTATGTCCTTCATCTTGTTTTAAATCTCTACTAATTCATGGTAATATCATTTATTAAATGCATTTTGATGTAGGATGAATTTAGTTTATTTTCAATTTTATTTTATTATATTTCATGCTTTGATTACAATACCCACTAAAGAGAGGCATAATAGAGAGATTAGATTAAAAAAGGAGGGAAACAACCTCACGTTTTATAGTACCATATATGATGAATTTTAATGGCTTGAATTAAAAATAATTATTTTGTAAATGTTGTAATTGATTATCAAATAAATAAAAGAAAAAACATACAATAATTTCGTTTTATTATAAATATCTAAATATACAAATCACACCAAAATGCAAAAAGGCTCAAGTTTTAATTCTCAATAAGAGGAGGAACTTTGGATTTTAGAATGTAGCCAATAGTGGGAAGGGGGAATTGGTCATTTGTATGTTGACGATGATTTTCCATTTGGTCAAAAATGCATAGTTGATATATATATATATATATATATCATTGGACATGCTCAATGAATATAAGTGTTTGTCTATTTAATAATGATGCATGATTATGTTAATGTTGTAGAAACCAGAAAAAGATTGACATGTACATTGGGCACAACAGGAAACTATATAAAATGGGAGTACGAAAACAATTATAAGATTATTGTGAATACTTGGAAAAAACTAACAAAAATTCAATGTCATTTTAACTTCTAAAACAAATTAGAAACTTGATTATTCTAATGAATAAGAGGTAGAAATGAAGGAAAGCATAAAATGAAAAGAAGGAAGGTTGTGTATTAGAAAATTTTCAATTATATTTATTAAAACTATTCAAACAATTTAATTATATTTGTTAGAACCATTTAAACCAAAAAATTAACATGTTGTGGGGAGAGGCCATGATCTTTATATTTGTATAAAATTAGTCAACTAATAAAACACATAAAAAATTGGAGAGACATAGAACTGGCGGAAAAGGCCAGAGCCTTACTGCATTCCTCATACTCTTCATTATTAAAATAATGTTATAATACAAATAAATAGATGAGGAAGTTGTCTTAATACAGTGCATCTATCTGGGACAAATTGGTTGAGCAAATATCTCAACCACACACTAATCTAGGAGCCAAGTTAGGTAGGCCTAAGCTAACTCCTAATTAAGAGGAACTAACTTAATCTAGAAAATAAGGCATAAATTCCTATTTTTCAATATTTAATTAATTCAATTAATTTTGGATTTATATTTGTCTATGAGAGTGAGGCTAAACCCCCCCGATGATAAATCCAAAATAAGAACAAGGAACCATCTTCCAAGTTCTCATGGTGAAATTGTTGATCCTCAAAAATACTGCCTGAAAAACCGCCAAAGTTGGATGTTGAAAAAACTTCAATCTAAAGACACCATGAGTTAGCTGCACGTCTGATTCATCTTTGAATTTTTCTTGACAACTCCATAACGTGCCAAGCTGCAAAGGATCCATCTGTCCTTTTTTGTAATCAACATCCTTTGTGCACTAACAAAATTATGAAGATGCCCACTGGAAAATTTTCTTTTCCACTGACAAAATTTTGAAGACGCCCACTGGAAAATTCACTGATGATGATAGCCCACTGGATGATGATGTTGATGATGTAAAAAAAAACTCAACATTTATTTTGTTGATGCTGTCAGAAACTTCTCATTGTTGATGCCCAGTGCCTTCTTAGATGTTTGAATGCCCATTGGCTGCTGAAGATGCCCACTGGTTGCTGGTGTTGTCAAAACTTCCAGTTTGACATTGACCTTCAATTTCATTATCATTTCCCCCCCTTTTTCAGCTAAAAGGAGAGATAATCCTATACAAATTATTCTTGAACTCCCCCCCATCAGGTGCAGGAGTGTTGTACTAGTGTACTCCCCCGTTGAACTGCACGTGAGTACCATCTTCATTTGACTGTCGGTTGCAATAGGCGTGATTGAATTTAGTTGTAGAGCTTATAAAATCTTTTGACCGTTGACGACCATTCCCAAGGATCAATCCATTCATAATTGATATTTAATATGGTTGTTTGGTTTTGGTTGCAACATTTCTCTGATGAATGATTTGGCTTTCCATAATGGTGACAAGGATGGATATCGAAACATTGATCTTCCATATGACTTGTTCTTTGACAATGTGAGCATTTTGGTTTGACTGTAACTTATTTTTGCGTGTATGTTGGTTTGTATGCAAATTTCATAGAATTTGTTGATGTGATTTGTTTAAGAAAGCCTGCATTGATGACCTTGATGGGCTTTGAATAATATGGGATATGCAAGTTGTCGTCATCTTTGACATATCCTAATCCTAGTTGATTTCTGTTACTTTGGATTTCTTCCCAAGGCTTGATGATTGGTTTGGAAGAAATTTGAACTTGAACAAGTTTGACACTTGAAGTTGTTTGGATGAGAGGCTTGGAATCATCATTTTTATTTGTATGGGTGAATGGCTTGGAAGCATCACTTTTCTGTTGCAACTCATTTCTTTGTAGCTATGAATCCAATTGAAGGAACTCAATTGTTTCATTTGTCTGATGTAGATGACTTGTAATATCAAAAAGAGTTTCTTTGTTGATTTACACCATGTCTTCAGCACTTGATAGGATCAAATTCTGAAGAACTTGTAATAGTTGGATGTGTTTTTCCATGTGAATTGGGTCACTTGAATTCATGCTCGCTTGTATTGAACTTTCTCATTTGATTTGAACTTGTTGGATTGATTTTTGTCGCTTGATTAGTTACTTGAATGACACACTCACTTGCGTTGTTTTCTTAAATGGAACACTCGCTTGATTTGTTTCTTGAATGGCACGCTCGCTTGTACTGGCTCGCTTGCGCTTTCTTTCAACACTTGTTTGAGTTTTATAACTTGCCTGCTTGAACTCTTGAACTCGTGTTTCCTTTATTACGATCGCTTTCTTGAATTTGTGGTAAAAAGTTCAAGGTGAAAGATAAAGACACCAAGTATATTAAAATCTATAAGTTTTCCATATTAAAAGTGGGATTTGTTCGAGTGCTAAAAGAAACTAAATTCTCTTAAAGGATATTTGATGATAGACTTAACCATCTTATAGAGAATGCCTTATAATTCTCAATGTTTTTTATTATGTATTTATATTTGCACACAATGTCCCACATTGATAAACTCACAACTCTTAATTTATAATAATGAAATTTCTTTGGCATAAAGTGGTGAAATCAAAGAACAAGAAAGAAATGATCAATGTTCAACATTTCTATGAACATGAATAATGAAATACCTACCTCTGAGATTCAATTTGGTAAAACTAAATATATAGTTTCTTCTTTCGTTAATACATAAAATAACATAATGATATTATATATTGGAAATGTGAAGTTTGGTGTACAACTTGAACAATTTTAGGTTCTCTAGTGAAATATGCATATCTAATAATTGTTTCTCTTCCTTGGTTCATTTATTCTTTCTCCTTCAAATTCGTGATGTATGAACATGTTTATATATAAGTTCATTTATCCCTTATAAATTTGAAATATAAATTTATATGAAAATATGAAAATAATATGGATGGCAAAAATAAGTAGCAATGGAAAATGAGAATGCTCTATAATGAATATTCCAATATTTCATCTTTGTAAGCACTATATTATAGATAGAATTTTCATTGTCAAACCATAAACTCAAGCTTGAATAAGGACTCTCAAAGGCTAGGTGGTCTAAAATTATTTCCTCTCATCTATGGTAGTGTCACCAATTTGAAAATAAATTGTACATTAATCACAACCATAGAGATAGTTGATCATATCTCTCTAAATCCTTCAACAATTCTATGGATTCTCCTACATGTTTGTCAATCACTGTTTTTGAATGCTTGGAAGACCATTATATTGGTTAAGGAGATGTACAAGACCATCAAGTGTTTTATTAGATTTCAAAAATTTTACTAAATCCTCCAATGAAAATCCTATATCCTTTGGGTCTTCTATGGTCATTATTTGGTTCAAAAAATGTCATAATGATTTATATTTAAAAAAGTATGTGTTTCATAATTATCCAAATGAAATACAATATATAGAATTTAATATTTGTCCTAAGTATCCATCTAGAAAATTAAAATTCATAAAAAATCCTTGTGACAAATAATTAATTCCCAAATAAAATGAAAAAGTTGCATTGCCTCTTAAGTAAAACCTTGGTTCTGAAGAGCCTTTGAATACAATTTTTTCAAATAAATTGAACCAGAGAATAAGGGTTTACCTATGTATGATCCAATCTCAAAATATTATTTTAACAATGGTTCATTGGTTCAAGATCTATCTAGAGTTTTATGTTGAGTTGTATTTGCTTTAGTTACCATGCAACCACACATTAAGAATTTTATATAGAGGCATAAATTCCAAAAACTCTATCATAATTTAGTTTTTTAAGTTCCTAAAAAGGTATTTGGATAAGAATAATGTGATAATACTACCTATAATCTCCTAATCTAGTGTTTTATACAATCACCATCTTAGTGCAAAAATTGCATTATCTCTTTCTAAGAAAAAAACTAGTTTAATAAATTATTGAATAAAACAATTCTCAATGAATTGCGTCTTAGAAAAGGGTTGAAGCTAGCTATAATATGCAGTCATAATTCCAACGCAATTGCAAGTTCATCAATGCAAGTCCATATTAAATTTTTATAGTGGCTTATAACACACTTCATAGAGCCATTCACTAGAACATTAATAATTTGGTTTGAGGAAATAAATTAAAAAACTAGAAACATAATTTAGTTTTCTAAACACCTACTTTATTGTTTGGAAAATTTTATTGAATCACACTAACCATAATTATATAAGCTAGTGTTTTGGAAAATAGAACCCTTAGTGCAAAACAACTAAATTATAGCTCCATATATTATCCAAGAAATTAGCTCAAGAGATAGTTTAATCCCAAGTTTTAATCAAGTGTGAAGAGTTAAATTCAATTGTTAATTTATCTATCAAAGACACATTTGTATTTTTAATGTGACTTGCAACTCTCTTCTTGAGTCCATTCCGAGACACACTTAGAAATTTTGTCAAATGCATGAAATCTAAATGCGAAGTAAAATAATTGAGTTCGTTAATCTGTGACAAGTTTTAATACATAATATTAGCATGATAATGATATAATACAATTTCTTGAACTATTTTTTTTTTAAATATTGATGCCTTGGTGTAAAAACTAAATTGTCTCTTACGAAGAAAATTTATGGTTTTTAAAATCATGAAATAAAACATTTTCTAGGAAATGTAAACATAGGATATCAATTACCCTAACTATAATCCAAAGAAATGAGTCTAATTTAATGAAACAATTAATTTATCTCACTCGTGGTTATAATTTTATGGTGATTTGTAACCCACATTGAAGTTATTTAGGAATGAATTGAGAATTTGTTTTTTCTCCATAAAATCTAGATAGAGAACCATATTTTTGTTTCATAATCTTTTTAAAGTGTGTTTTACAAAAAAATATGTTATTCAACGCACCACTTCTAAGTAAGATATTTTGAGAAATCAACCCTTTATTGCAAAAATTGCATTGTCTCTTATTGAGTGAAACCTTAAAGCTCTTAACTATAGAATAATTATTTTTTCAGGAAATGAAATCATAGGATGGAGGTGGTCATAGCTATAATATGATGTCACAAGTGTAACACAATTAGTTTTTCTTGAAGCCATTTAGTGATACATCAAGAATTGTGAATTTGGTCTAGTGGCATGAACTCCAAAACCAATGGAAAAATTGAGTAAAATAACTCTAGTAATTGTTTTTGGTGAAATCCAATGTGATAAAACTATCCACACTAAAAAGTAAATGTTTTGTCAAATTGACCCCTTATTGCAAAAAAATAATTCTCTCTTACTAAGAAAAATCTTAGTTTTGGAGATCATCAAATGAATTTCTTTTTCTAGAAAATGGATTCATAGAAGCAGGTTCATGTAGCTCCAACATGAACTCGTGATTCCAATCTAATTTATAAATAATTTATCCCAAAACATTTAATTTTCTTGTTATGGTGCAACTAATTTCTTGAAGCCATTTAGGCATTTAGAATTTCATCTAGGTGTTAGCCCCCTAATTTTCTCTCTTTTTTCCATTTTCCCTTCCTAAACCATAACCATTTACCTCTGTTTTACCTCTTTGATGCACCCTCATCTTGCACCAGTCCAAGCACGGTGACATATTTCGTATCAACTTCATTTTTCATATTTTTAATTCAACTTAGCATTTATTAATCATTTATTACATGGCTTATTACTTTTAATCACTATTTGTAACTTATTGATATGTTCTAAGTTTGTTTGGTAGTTAGAGCACTTACCATGACCGCTGATACTAGTGCAGGATCGAATCTTGCACCAGTGCCAGCACAACGAATCCTTGCAGTAGATCCGAACCTCCTTGATCATCGCCTTGTCTTGAGTCGCTTCAGCCACGACAACAGAGTGATCC
This sequence comes from Pinus albicaulis, assembly GCA_034641835.2. Taxonomy (NCBI): domain Eukaryota; kingdom Viridiplantae; phylum Streptophyta; class Pinopsida; order Pinales; family Pinaceae; genus Pinus; species Pinus albicaulis. Next base: position 1,648,133,062 of record CM076584.1, on the reverse strand, counting down.
AAAGGCAGTCGAGACTAATTCGTGAAGGGCAAAAGCTGGTTAGCTACGGCCAATTCTGCTAACTGCCTAATTCAAAGACAGAAGTTAAACTCTGCATTTTGTTATGTAATCAGTTAAAGGCCCTATTTTGGCCTTTGGCCAAGGGCCTATATAATGTAAAATGTAAATAGGAATAAATGGGGGAAGTTTTTCTGAGAAAAGTTTGATAGCAGAAAGAGAACAGAGAGGCGGTAACATGTTATTTTGTTATCGCCCGAATCTGGGCTGGACAATGTATTCACGCATGTATTTGCCTCAATGAATTAATAAAAGGTAGCTCTGCCTCATGTGTTAGAAATCGTGTTTCTATCTTTAAGCTGATGAATTGATTAAGTTACTGAGCAGTTCTTTTATTTAAAAGGGAAACGTGCTGGTTGGCTACGGGCCAGCCAACCCAACACGTTTACCCCATTTCCTATTTTTCCTGTAATTTGTGTTTATATTTTCAAGTGTGATTTAACTTCAAGAACATGTATTCATGTTTGAGTGAAAGTGGATCGGTTGTGTGAAGTAGATAAATTTCCTTTCCTGCACTTTATTTTAGATTGATTTTCCTCCGCTTGGTACAATAAGGAGAAATGAACCTACACCAGTGCACATTGGTGTGATATTTCCTTTCTGAAATTTTGTTTGATTGGTTTTCCCTGCCTGGTCCAAGCAAGAGAAATGAACCTGCACCAGTGCACGTTGGTGTGATATTTCCTTTCTGCAATTATGTTTGATTGGTTTTCCCTGCCTAGTCCAAGCAGTAGAAATGAACTTGCACCAGTGCACGTTGGTGTGATATTGCAAGCTTTCTTAAGTCTACTTCCTGCAATCTTCTTTCTTTCATTAAATGCTTATGACAGGATAAATGTATATTTATTGTTTATTTATTCCTGCACTCTGTTAAGATAAAAAACATTCACTTTTTTTATGTGTGAAATTTGATTTAACAACATAATAGCACTTGTGATAGTTAAGCACTTATTTTAAGAATTAAATACTAAGTGCAGGAAGCTCTGATCCGGTACAAGAACTAGTTTCTTTCCACAAGATTTGAGTGTTGTGAGCCTTGAAAAGTTAGAGCCCTTGCATAAAGTAAGAAAACCTTTAGTAAAGACACCATTTATACCTTCTACATAAATCTTTGTTCCTGCACTAGTGCAAGCACAAGTGCCAGACAAATTGTGCAAGAAGGAGATCTCTAAAGAAGTAGGTTTAAGGGCCCATATGATAAGACTGCTAAAGTGTCTTTGCTATAGAAAACACACACACTCGGTAGATTAAACAACCATTAGTTGGAGTGATTGCCTAATTCCCTCTTGCAAATACATTCTTCCATGTTCCAAGTCTTAGATTATTTTGATGGTTCAAGTTGCCTTTTTCTCTTTTGATTTGATTATGCAATCTTTCCTTTAAATAAAGTAGGGATTTACATTAGGAATATTCATACCATCTCTGGCATTGCCTGTGCTTCATAACTAAGTTTATGGATCCCCCAGGTTGACAAATTAAGTGTTGATGAGTTTGCTTAAGTGTAATTCCTGCACCCAACATTTTGGCACCGTTGTTGGGGAAGCGATTTGATTTGGTAAGAATTTTCTGATTATATAATAGAGGTAATGTTTTCTTTATTTTTGCAGTGTTGTTTCTTTGAAGGAATTTTACGGGTGTTAATTGATTTCTGACAACATTTTTTTAGAAGATGTTTGTTATTTTTCTTTTTTCCTTTCCTTTTGAAATGAATGCCTAGGAAAGGTAAGGGTTCGAAGCCCACTAAGGGTTGAAAGAATTCTGAAAAAAAAAATTCATATTGGGTCTCCTTTTGTAAGTAGGAAGACCAATCCAATTCAAACCCATCATGCAGGAACAATCCACCTAGATTCTGGTGACAACAGCTCAAGTGTGGATCAGCCTGTCGAGAGTAGTACAAGTAAAAGGGAAATAATGGTGGACCAAGAAGATAATTTGGAAGGGACTGGTGACAACTAGGTAAGTGAAGAAAAATCCACTTTTGTGTTTCCAATTGTGGATCCTGATACTGTGGCACAAATGAAGAATATCCCACCATCAGCTCTCCCTCATTTCCATGGTAAAGTTCATGAAGATCCTTACTCTTTTCTATTCGAGTTTGATATTCTATGTAGGAGTTATGATTATGCAACTGATGCTCAAAAGTTAAGATTATTTCATGTTACTCTCAAGGACTCAGCTTTACGCTGGTTTATGGGGTTAGGAGGAAATACTATAACCTCTTGGGTTCAGATGAAGAGAGTGTTTTTGTCTAAATATCAAGAATATTGCAAAACTTGGGACATGCACGATGAAATTTTTACAATCATACAAGATGATGATGAAATTATTGAAGATTACCTGGAAAGATTTCTGTATATTTTACAAAGGTAGAAACTTAAGTTTGATCCCAGTACTATTAGAACCTTGTTCTTAAGAGGACTTACTGATAATGCTAGAAATAATTTAAATCTGTTAGGACAAGGTGATATTTCTCAGCAAACTTTTGAACAAATTTGTGAATTATGCAGGAAATTTTCAAGAAATCAGTATAGATCTAGTAGAGGAACTCAAAATAGAAATAGAAAAACTGAATCTACTGATGCTATGATTATTGGACTAGAAAATAAAATGGAAAACATGAAAATTGATATAATGAACATTGTTACCAAACAGTTAGACTCCTTAAAATTTCAGCAGAAACTCATGAAGGAACAAGAGTCATTATGTATTTTCTGTCCTAAATGTAGAGACAAGCATCCTCCTAAAGAGTGTCCTCTTAATTTGAAAGAAACTAATAAGTGTGTTATTTGTGCAGAAGACCATGTCACAAAAAAATGTCCCTCTATACCAGGACTTAAAGCTGTATTTACAAGGGTACAGCCTGAAGCTAAATACTTGTATGCTATGGGAGCAAGAAGGAATTGGCCTCAGGTAGGTATAGGTATGGCTCCTGAATTTTCTCCACACTATCTTGGTTATAATTCACATGCATATTCTTATCCTAACACTAATCATCAGTCGCAGTATGGGAATCAATATCAGCATGGGAAACCTTCTCAACCATGGCAACAAGGTTGGAGAGGGCCAACTCATTCTCCATATTCCTACCAGCCACCTATTCAGTCATATCCATCTATGCATACACCTTATTCAATGCCTCAACTTCTGAGTCAGTCTACTCCACCATTGCCTTTACCTCCACCCTTTCGACCTCCTCAGTTGCCTGCTCAACCTATGCCCAATCCTAACAATAATAAAGCAGTGCAAATGATCTATGTAACAAACCCACCTTTACCATTCGAGTACCAGTCTATTCCAGTTGGGGTTCATGATATTCAATTAAGATCGAGAAGGACTGTAACATCAGAAAATCAGAAGCAACCTATAGTGATTGTTGAAGAGAAAGGAGAAGAGGAAACTCTTAACCATTCTCCGAAAGTTGTCACTAAGCAGCCCTTACCCTCTGAATCCTTGCCATCTTCTTCCAATCAGCCTCCCTTCCCAGAGACGCTAGTAACGGAAAGAAGTGAGCCTATTTCTGAGACTAGTTTGGCATCTGAGCTTCGGAATCTTTTCATTAAGATACCTTTGCTTCAAGCCATTAAAGAGATCCCAATTTGTACCAAGATTATTAAGGAACTCTGTCTCAAGAAACCCAGGAGGAAGAGATTGGAAACCCAAACCATTCAATTTGTTGGTAGGGCAGCAGAGTTGATGACGGAATGTGTGTCTATGGAAAAATATACTGATCCCGGAAACCATGTTGTCTCAGTTCAGATTGGTAATGTCCTTGTCTCTAATGTTCTTATAGACCTGGGGGCAGCCATTAATGTCATGACTAAGCAAGCCATGGATCAACTTCGGTTATCTCATCTTCGTCCTACTCCCACTGTGCTTGAATTAGCAGATAGATCTAAAATTAGCAGATAGATCTGCGTATTGGACGATGTGATCATCTCATTAGATTCTTGGGAATATCCTGTTGATTTCATTGTGCTTCAGCCAAAGAACCCAGTAGGAGGACATCCCTTGATCTTGGGTCGACCATGGCTTGCTACGGCTAATGCATATATTGGATGTCGTTCCAGTGATATGTATATTTCACATGGAGATTCTAGGAAGAAAGTTACCTTATACCCCCCTGCCAGATCCATTCAGGACCTTCGAGATACTTTATGGTTGGATCAAAGCAGTGATGAGGAGACTCAACCCATTTCCCTTATCCATCATTATACTGGGTCTTCACAAGAAGATGAGATTCAAGATTTCCTGAATAATCTAGACACTATGCCTAATTTTGAGCCATTGAGCCAGATTTTCAGCCTAGATTTTCAAGATAATCATGATTCTCATTCTTCTGTGCCGCTGCATTTGACCACTCCCTTGAGTACTCCTGAGCCTGATACTACTCTTGTTGAGATTAGCCCTGGTAAATCCTTGCATATTAGTTCAGATTTGGACTCATCTCAGCAGGAGCAGCTTGTGAATTTGTTGCAAAACCATCTTAGTGCCTTTGCTTGGGGCTACGAAGATATGAAGGGTATTCCTCCTGAAACTTGTATACATCATATCTATATTCAGGACAACCCCAAAGGTGAATGAATACAACTCTAAGAGATATTGTGAAGGAAGAAGTACAAAAACTCTTGGATGCTGGTTTTATATATCCTATTTCCGATAGTCAGTGGGTCTCTCCATTAGTGCTAGTACCTAAGAAAGATGGAAGATGGCGTATTTGTATTGATTATCGAGAATCAAACAAAGCCACTCTCAAAGATTACTTCCATCTCCCTTTCATTGACCAGGTTCTTGATACCCTTGCAGGAAAAAAATATTTTTCCTTTTTGGATGGCTTCAGTGGCCATAACCAGATACAGATTGCACCCGAAGATCAGGATAAAACTACTTTTACATGTCCATGGGGTACATTTGCTTATAAAGTGCTTCCCTTTGGTTTATTTAATGCCTCGACTACCTTTCAAAGGGCAGTCCTGGCCATTTTTGCTGATCTAGAATTTGTAGAAATTTATATGGATGACTTTTTTGTGTTTGGTGATTCTTTTTAGGAAGCTCTCAAAAATCTGGAGAAAGTAATTCTCCATTTTCAGGAAGCCCATCTCGTCTTGAGTGACAAGAAATGTAGATTAATGTGCAAAGTGGGAGTGGTACTTGGCCATTTGATTTTTGGTAAAGGTATCCAAGTTGATCCAGCAAATATTGAAATCATTCTGCATCTTCTTGCACCCAAAACTCAAAGGGAAGTAAGAAGTTTTTTAGGACATGCTAGTTACTATAGAAGATTCATTGAAATTTTTTCTAAGATAGATGCCCCTCATTTCTAACTTCTAGCTAAGGATAGTGAATTTTCTTGGTCCACAGCTTGCCAACAGTCTTTTGAAACATTGAAGGAAAATTTAGTACAGGCACTAGTTTTGAGAGGTCCTAACTGGTCCCTGCCTTTTCACATTTCCTATGATGCTTCAGATTTGGCTATTGGCGCAGCTTTAGGACAAGAGGAAAATAAGCAATCCTATGCTATTTACTATATTAGTAAGAATTTGTCTTCCGTTGAATTAAATTATACAGTTACAGAGAAAGCGTTTTTAGCTGTAATTTTTGCAATTAATAAGTTCAAGCACTATATTACACAATATGAAGTATTTGTACATACTGATCATTCTAAAATTAAATATTTGATGAAAAAACCATTGACTAGCGGTAGAGTGACTAGGTGGTTGCTATTGTTGCAGGAATTTAATGTTACTATTGTTGATAGACCAGGAAAATCTAATGTTGTAGCAGATTTTCTTTCTAGATTAGATAATCCTAGTGAAGCAACTCCTGTTAATGATGATTTTCCGGATGAACATATTTTTTCTATGTCAACAGTTTCTCTGTGGTTTGCTGACATTGCTAATTACTTGGTTACTGGGAAAACACCACTCCACTTGTTTGCTCATGAAAAGCGGAATATTATTCAAAAAAGTGTTGCATACTCCTAGATTCAAGGAGATCTCTTTTACACTGGTCCAGACCTGATTATCTGTAGATGTGTAAGAGAGGAGGAAGTGTTTGACATATTGAAATCTGCTCATGATGGACCTTGTGGAGGCCACTTCACTGATAAGCGGACTACATATAAAGTATTGCGTGCTAGTTACTTTTTGCCTTCCTTGTTTAAGGATGCCAAATAGTATGTCAGGTGATGTGATAGTTTTCAACGAGTGGGCCAGCCTAATCAAACCAATGAAATGATTTTATGACCCCAAGTTATGATTGAGCCATTTGAAAAATGGGCTATTGATTTTATAGGGCCAATAAATCCAACATCATTAAGTAAAAATCATATTTTGGTTTGTACATATTTTGTTACAAAATGGGTAGAAGCTAAAGCTGTTTATTTTTCTTCAGAAAAAGTTGTCGTTGATTTTCTTTTTACTGAAATCTTTACTAGATTTGGTGTTCCTATAGAAATTGTTTCTGAAAATGGTCCACAATTTATTTCTAATCTGGTACAGGGTGTGATGGAGCAATACAAGATCCAGCACAGGAAATGCACGCCGTATCACCTGCAAGAAAATGGCCAGGTGGAATCTACAAACAAAGTGATCGAGTCCATTCTTACAAAGACAATGAATATGCATCGGAAAGATTGGGCTAAAATATTACTAGAAGCTTTGTGGGCATACAAAACCACTTGGAGAAATAGCACGGGACATACACCATATGAGATGGTATATGGAAAACAGGTTCTGTTACCAATTGAGTTCCAAATCAAAAATTTTAGAACTGCAGTTTAGTTAGGACTAGATCTCTCTGAGGCACAAAAATATCGTCTTCTCTAATTAAATGAGTTAGATGAATTTTGTATGGATGTTGTTCAGCAGAACATACTAATTCAGTAGCAACGCAAAAGGTGGCATGACAAGTTTATTAAAAAAAAACAATTCCAACCAGGTGATTGGGTACTCCTTTATGATTCTAGATTTAAAATTTTTAAAGGGAAGTTCCATACACGTTGGATGGGACCTTATGAAGTGATCCGATTCTTCAAGAATGGATCAGTAGAAGTTAAAACTATTAATGGACAAAATTCAGTATTCTTGGTAAATGGACACAAATTAAAGAAGTATTTTTAGCCACTTGCCAGGAAATATTTTACACAGCAAGTCCAACAGCAATTCGGGATGGTAATGGTCAATGGTAATACCAACCTTTTGAAAACATGAATTCTTCTTCTTCTCAAAAAAGAAAAAGAAAAAGAAAAATAATAATAAATTTAAATAAAAAGTAAAGAAAAAAATATTTTCCTGTGGTTATGAAAATCAGTTCACTGACATGATTGCATAAGGATCAACCTGAAAACCAGCTTGCTGGCAAGAAGATCAAAAATTTCTAATAAAAAGAGAATGTTGCTTGATCTTTAGATATGCTAGCGACCACCAAGCAAAAGTAGGTTCAACAGAACCAACCTTTATGCAATTGGGGTAATTAGCATGGATATTTTTATTTCAAGTAACACTTAATTCTCGCTGCAGTTATTTTTCTTGCACCAGTGCATGCAGACCTTCCAGAAAATTTTCTTCCTTTATTCATATCCTATTTCATAATATTCCCTCAGTTTTTTCTTCAATCCCAGAATGATTAACCTTCCCACATTCTTCTAAATTAATCCTATCCGCTTCGTAAAAATCCCCACTTTCCCTTGAATTTTTTTTCCCTATCCCACTTCTATTTATCCCCTCTTGTGGTACTATTCCTGGAATCCCTGTAACAAAATTCCTTCCCATTCTAAAAATTTTTCCTTTTCCCACTTCTTTGTTCCCTCATGAATTCATTGCAGGATCTCACACAAAAAGAGCAAAAAGATATGCTATGAAGCATCAAGAAAGGGCGAAGCAAATTTCCAATACCAGTTGAGGAAACCATGTTGGAAGTCCAGCCTACATTTTACTTAAACTCCCTGTTTTCTTTTTTCAGACAATATGCTTGCACTAGTGCAAGCATATTATCCTATATAATAATACAAGCAGAATGGTACCAGCAGAACAACACAGTTTAAGCAGTGTAAATAGATCGGTGCAAGCATGCACCCTGTTAGAGACATAGTACAATTTGTTCTTTTCATAAGCATATGTCATAGGAAAGTGGTCATCATGAAAGCCTTTTCACTTATTCGATGAGTACTTTTTCTATCATATTAACTAGGAGAAAATTATTTAAAGTACAAGGTGTTTTAAGTTAAGAATCATGATCATTTTTTAAATACATGCTAAATTTCTTTTTTTTTGAATTATGAAGTAGTGCGGAAATGTTTAACCATTGCTTGAACATAATTACCTCCTTTCCATCATGATCTTAGATGTCCTTCACTCATAATGATTACCTCACATAGCCATTAAAATTCCACCGCAAGCCCCAATCCAGTACGATCTCAAGATGTCGCGCATACGACTATTTCAGTGGAGTAAGTGGGTGATAATATGGAAGGGATGGTGGACGGTTGGATCCCTATCTATAATAACTAATTTTCCGGGTGTTGCATGTAATTTCTTTTGACTGTTCATAACCATTAAGCAGCGATGCCGCCTATTCGAAGCGAACCTTCATCTCTCAGTGAGATAGAACAAACTGCTGAGTTTCGCAATAGTCTTGCACTATTGCGAGACTCAGCCTTTCTTCAATTTTTGCAAAAATTTGACGGCACAACAATGAAGTGGCCCTATATTTTGCTAAAAGTTTCAAAATTGGCCAAGTAAAAATCATGCCCCTAGAGTTTAAGGTTACGGAAGAGTTCATAGCAGCAGTGACGGGATTGGAAAATACTGGTGAGCAGTATTTTAAAAATCAGAAGTTAGAAAGGAAGAGATGGCAGCGTTTTGTCGTTGACAAGGACATGAAGGTAGATTGGAAGAAAATAATTCCACGCAGTGCCCTGCTGGGGCAGTGGTGGGACCTCCTTTTCATCCTACAGAAATTTGTAACTTGTGAAGGGAGATATTCTCTCACTTTTGTGTATCGTTTCAGGATGTTGCAACATTTTGAAGCCAACCGACATGTCTGGTGGATAATGGATTTCCCTTATTTTTTGCTTAGGAGCTTGGAAAAGATGGCCAAGAGTGTGCAGGGTGCATAGGTAGACTAGGCTGATAAGAAGCTATATCACCACGGCCTAATAAATATTTTGGTTCAGAATAAATTGGAAATTTTAAGGTATGAATTGGGAGGCGCTGTTAAAATAGCTGCATAAGAAGATAGCTACCGGAAAGAATACAGAGACCCCCGCCAGCACAAGCAAGGGTCCGAGTGTAAAGGGAAGTCCTTCTTGCACTAGTGCAAAAAGGAAATGACCCGGGAAGTCAACAAAAGAAAGGAGCCCATCTCCAAAGAAAAAGAAGACAACTAGTGCACCTGTCGAAGAGACTCGTTCTTCAACACCAGCACAAGAATAGACCCATGAAGAAGATAACCTATCAGTCCTTGTGGACACAGAAACATATGTGGAAGTTGGAGATGACACTCTATTGGCCGATTTTATTAAGGCCCGGAAAAATAATGAGGAATCTAGTGCAGGCAAGGAACCACAGTCCCCATAGGACGTTGAATCCCCTCCTGCACCAATGCAAGAAGAAGAAGAATCGGAAGAAGAGCAAGAAGAAGAAGAATAACTGGAAGAGAATGAAGAAGAAGAAGAAGAAGAGTTTTCCGAAGTCATGAGGGATACTGAGGTCCCTGAAGAAAACATAGCCCCTGTTGAGACAGAAAAAGAGGAATATTTGGTAACTCCTGCTGCTCAGATAGCTGAACTGGAGCTTCAAGTACAGAACTTAGAGCAGCTCGTAGCAATGTGTGGAAGTACTGTGTTGCGCAATGTTTAAGAAGACTTAAAAAGGTGATGAAGAAATTGAATAACATCAAAAAGAAGAAGTCTGAAACATTGCAGACTGATGATAGTATGCCAAAGTAGGAGTGAGCTGGAATGCTCAAAGTTTTGAAGGTTTTTTGCAAAGCTAAAGAGTTGTGTGAGGAAACACAACAGCTTAGGGATTGGAGGATGTTAGCCCCCTAATTTTCTCTCTTTTTTCCATTTTCCCTTCCTAAACCATAACCATTTACCTCTGTTTTACCTCTTTGATGCACCCTCATCTTGCACTAGTCCAAGCACGGTGACATATTTCATATCAAATTCATTTTTCATATTTTTAATTCAACTTGGCATTTATTAATCATTTATTACATGGTTTCTTACTTTTAATCACTATTTGTAACTTATTGATATCTCCTATGTTTGTTTGGTAGTTAGAGCACTTACTATGACTGTTGATCCTAGTGCAGGATTGGATCTTGCACCAGTGCCAGCACAACGAATCTTTGCAGTAGATACAAACCTTCTTGATCACCGCCTTGTATTGAGCCGCTTCAGCCACGACAACAGAGTGATCTAAAGGTATCCGAGACTAATCCGTGAAGGGCGAAATTTGGTTAGCTATGGCCAGTCTTGCTAACTGCCTAATTCGAAGATGGAAGCTAAACTCTGCATTTTGTTATGTAATCAGTTAAAGGACCTATTTTGGCCTTTGGCCAAGGGCCTATATAATGTAAAATGTAAATAGGAATAAAGGGGGGAAGTTTTTCTACGAAAATTTTGATAGCAGAAAGAGAACAGAGAGGCGGTAACAAGTTATTTTGTTATCTCCCGAATCTGGGCTGGACATTGTATTCACGCATGTATTTGCCTCAATGAATTAATAAAAGGGAGCTCCGCCTCATGTTTCAGAAATTGTGTTTCTGTCTTTAAGTTGATGAATTGATTAAGTTACTAAGCAGTGTTTTTATTTAAAAGGGAAACGCGTTGGTTGGCTAGGGCCCAGCCAAACCAGCACATTTACCCCATTTCTTGTTTTTCCCGTAATTTGTGTTTATATTGTAAAGTGTGATTTAAATTCAAGCACATGTATTCCTGTTTGAGTGAAAGCAGATCCGTTGTGTGAATTAGATAAATTTCCTTTCCTACACTTTATTTTAGATTGATTTTCCTTCGCCTGGTCCAAGCAGGAGAAATGAACCTGCACCAGTGCACGTTGCTGTGATATTTCCTTTCTGCAATTCTGTTTGATTGGTTTTCCCCACCTGGTCCAAGCAGGAGAAATGAACTTGCACCAGTGTACGTTGGTTTGATATTTCCTTTCTGCAATTCTGTTTGATTGGTTTTCCCTGCCTGGTCCAAGCCGGAGAAATGAACCCGCACCAGTGCACGTTGGTGTGATATTGCAAGCTTTCTTAAGTCTACTTTCCGCAATCTTCTTTCTTTCATTAAATGCTTATGACATGATAAATGTATATTGATTGTTTCTTTATTCCTGCACTCTGTTAAGATCAGAAACATTCACTTTTTTATGTGTGCAATTTGATTTAACAGGATAATAGCACTTGCAATAGTTAAGCACTCGTTTTAAGAATTAAATACTAATTGCAGGAAGCTCTGATCTAGTGCAAGAACTAGTTTCTTGCCACGAGATCTGAGTGCTGTGAACCTTGAAAAGTTCAAGCCCTTGCATAAAGTAATAAAACCTTTAGTAAAGACACCATTTATACCTTCTACATAAATCTTTGTTCCTTCACTAGTGGAAGCACTAGTGCAGGATAGATTGTGCAAGAAGGAGATCTCTAAAGAAGTAGGTTTAAGGGACCATCTGATAATACTGCTAAAATGTCTCTGCTACAGAAAACACACACACTTAGTAGATTAACGAACCATTAGTTGGAGTGATTTCCTAATTCCCTCTTGCAAATACATTCTTCCGTGTTCCAAGTCCTAGATTAGTTTGATGGTTCAAGTTGCCTTTTTCTCTTTTGATTTGATTCTGCAATATTTCCTTTAAAGAAAGTAGGGATTTAGATTAGGAAGATTCATACCATCTCTGGAATTGCTTGTGCTTCGTCTCTAAGTTTATGGATCCCCCGGGTTGACAAATTAAGTGTTGAGGAGTTTGCTTAAGTGTAATTCTTGCACCCAACACTAGGTGAATAAAATGTTGGTTGTGTAATATTATTGAGCTCAAGAAGTTCCTACATGTGTGTTTATAAAATTCCCATGTGTAAAAACTTCCCATAATCATCTTAGTACATGCTCTACAAAATAGACTCTCAATGCAAAAATATATATTGACTCTTACTAAGTAAAACCTAGTTTTAGAAAGAGTGATAAATAGAACATTTTCTAAGTAGTGGAATCATATGAGATGGATACCCTTAGATATAATGTGATGTAAATATTCGAACATAATTCACAGTTTGTTAATTTATCCATAGGCTAAGTTTTCATGCAAGGTACAAGTCACTTTCCAAGGACATTTGTTTATTGTAGGGGCATACAATATGAATTAAGTATTATAATTGAGTTCATTAAGCTCCTATAAGTGCTTTTGGCTAAGTTCCTTATGACTGAACTACCCATAACTGTTACATGTCATTTTGTCACCATAACATTTTGATTGTTCATATGGGTCTATCACCATCCATATCATGTTCCCTTAGAGGTCAAAAACACTCAAGTTCTTGAATCAAGTCTTGAAAATTGGAGAAAAGCTCTATAAAATCCTTAAAAGATAACATGCGCAGTTTTTATAGCCTTTTACTGCACACGCGTTGATGCTTCTTCCATTATCCGTGGAGATCACTACTTTGTTCACCACTAAAACATGCACACCCCCTTGAAAATAAAGTAAAAATAGAAAACTAACTTCTAGAAGATTAGTTGGTCGAATATTCTCCCAACTGGAAGCCTCTAGAGTCGTGCCAGTTCGAGCTTTATCCCTCTACTCATGGAGCTTATCCCTTAGTCCAAGGAACTCAAATCCCTTCATGGGAGGAATCCATCCCTCTCTTAATGGATTTTAAACTACCTCAATATCTTTATAAATTGAGTTGAAGTTTCAGGTTGAAGAGTAGATACCAATGTGAATAGAGACTAATTTTTATAGTTTCTAAGCTAGAGAGAGTTCATAGAGTTCATAGTTTCTATGCTAGTGAGTTGTTGTTGACACATTAAAGATCACATATTTGTGCCCATGAATTCATGATGGTCATTCTAGAGAGGAAGGCTTATTAGACTAAAGGAAAACAACTGTTCAGACAAACACGAGAAATCTGTACAACATCAAGGCGTCCAGTTGTAAGATTGTTATTTCTAATTTATGATAATACATATGGATCTATTTTTCTCATTATCTTGTTTCTGAATTCATGGAAACGATGTCAATACTTAGATTGCTTGATCAATAAGTTGGATTAGTATTTATTATTATTATTATATATTGCAGGTGCTTTGATCATTTGTCTTGTCTGTGATTGCAGGTTCTTCTCATCATTGAAGAACTAGTTTGGAGTGATAGGAAAACGAATACATCAGAAATCACGGTTGAAAGGTAAGAGCATGTACTCTTTATTTCATGATTTTAATAATCTAAAATAAAAATAATCTAGAGAAAGAGATATTCAATGGATCTTTGTTTCTAGCTACTCATTGGAGTACTAGGGAGATTTCTCTTGTTCGCAAGAGGGATTAATCCTGGTAACAAATTAGCGACCATACTGGGGAAGACAAGTTTAGTTTTCTTTGGTTATGTTAAGTTTGAAATTATAGCTTTCTTATTTTGACTTCTCTGAGTGTGGTTGGGTAGATGAATTTTTAGAATCTCTTAGAAAGAAAACCCAAAATATATTTTTTCCAAATTTTTCTCTGCCTGCGCAGTTTTCAGTGGAAAATACAGCAGTGACCTATGCTACTTGTCAGTTTAGTCCAGTGCGCACGTGCAATGTTGTTAACTGAGAGGATACACACCTGGGAAATTTTGAAAGAATTGAAATTCTCTCTTTCAGAGCTAGATAACCAAATTCTTGAAGTTTAACCTAATTTACTACAGTTGTCAGAACCTGTGTGAGAAATCCCCTTCGACAATTTAGATTCTTATGTGATTAATCATGTTTTTTGCATTTTGCAAGTTAGGGTTTTCCCTAGTTTACTATTGCTCTTTTTGGAAGATACATTTGTTTACCTCAGATCATTGGTTTTATGATTTCTCTGCCTTGAGACATCAAGATTATAACCAACATTACTTTTTGTTAATATTTATTTCTTATTCGATTGCAAAACAGAAAAGCTTCTATATCACTGAAGCTTGATTTGTCACAAGGTATTCTTTCATGATTTCATTTCTTCTGGGATACGTGGGAACATTCTTATTCTAATTACAACTAAGAGAAATTATTTACAAAAATATTCATAGGTATTATAGTTAGGATTGATAGTTATAAATTTGATTTGATTTGAAGTTTTTTATACTTTTTAGGGCTTTTTTAGAAATTTCCTTCTTTAGAGATTTACTTATTTATCACAATTGTAGTTTTTGAATCTCTAATCAATGGAATTTTATTTGCAAAAGAGAGATTGATCATGTTTGGAAATTATGTTCTTAATGAAATTTTTCTCTCTTTAGAAAGGAATTTTATTTAAAGTGTGAGGAAGTGTATTCTTTTGAATTCAAAAAAATCTCTCAACTTTCTCCTAAATAGAATTCATCGAAACAAAAGAGTTTCATTTTTCATATTGTTGCATTTAGAGTATTTTGAGTGAGGTCACAATATCATCAACTTTCAACTCCATACCCTTTGCGTTAAATAACACCCAAATCAATACAACGCTTAATAGAATCAATATAGACATTTTTACATTTTCTAAGGCTCATTCCACCAATTTATCTTAGGCTAGTGTTTTGGAATAGGTTGTAATAAAAATTCCAAAGCAGTTAAAACAAACAAGTAGTATCTTGCGGTAGGGAAATTTAATTGTTGCATTTGTACTCTGGGAAACTCTTCCTAAAAGACTCAAGCATGAGGTCATGTCGAACCCAATGAGGTAATCGTACTTACCTCATTAGTGAAGATAGAAGATGTGCATGTAATACAAACGATAAACCTCGGATTAACCATTATGGAGGAGCCTAGGGTCACTTGTTAGAAAACCTCAGATTCACCATGTCGAGGAGCTTTTATGGGGATTGGGCTTGATACTCCACCCTTGTGTGTATATCAGATCATAGACTATTCCCCTAGGTGCATTTGTCTTAGTTGGTGACCTTAGTGGCCATATTCTTTAGGATTTTTCCCAAGGTGACGGTGGAGAGAAGGTCCCGCTATACCAAGATAAGACATTGGCTAGACTCACTTGGACGTTCCGGAGGGTACTCTTCACTTTGAGATGTCATAATGGAGGTACTTGCACCAGATTGTTTCATTAAGAAGGTTGTCACGGTAATTGTTCCAACTGCCAATTTTCCACATTAACTTTTGTGATGTTGGATTTCATCACCAACTACTGTTTTTTATTATGGAAACATATTGTTTGTGTGTGGTTTGTTTCTTAGATTTTGTAGGTGCGTGTTCATTTTCTTGCTTTATTAGCAACCTTAGGTGTATTCTGTTGAAATGTTTTTTTTATTTCGTGTGTTTAAAAATTAACCGTGGTTGAATTATCGAGATAGTCACGTAGAATGCAGGGGAAACCCCCTAAATACACACTCAGTCAATTGGAAAATATTGTATCTGAAAGAGTTCAAAAATCAGGAACCGGGTCTCCTGAAAAAGGAGAAACATGTATAGTAATACATCCTAATTTTGAAGTTAACTAACCTTAGATAATTGAAAGAGATCAAGAACAACCAGAATTTTTTGAAGTAATCATAACTGAATCTGTTACTGGTGAATTTTCAAATACTCAATTCACTGAGCCTAAAATATTTGAACTTGAATCTGAATCTACTTCATTTGAGTCACCTCTGGTTTTCATAGCCCAGACTCTTAGTCGTCCTTGTTCACCTTGAGTGAAAATTCTTATCACTGAGACTATTCCTCCTGGCCTAATTAGTATTGAAGAGATTTCTGACACGGAAGAAGAGATCACAATTCCTTCACATCAAGAATTGTTATATCTAAGGTATAGTGAATCGATCTACCCTTACTTTCCTTTTAGACCAGATCCTTGGTATAAAAAAATTATCGACTTTCTGCATAACTCTGGTAACAATTATTCACCATGCCGCATTCCTTTTTACTTCATACCTAGAGGTAGTTACATGGCTTCATCAAGAATTTCTACTAAGTCATCCATGTTTTCTTCATCACCGGAAACATTTTTATATGGCGTTCCATCAGTTTCTGCTGGGTGCCACTCGTTCTCTAGCACTTTCTGAGGATCATCTCCATCTTCCCAAAAATTTACACAATCAACTGGTATTTATGAATCCACCATCGAATCTTTGACAACGGAACATGTCTATATGTTTTCCCGAATTATTACTCAAGATAGCTCTCAAGGTGGATATATAGTGTCTGGGGGGCAGAAAACTCCTTAAGGACAAAAATTTATCCAAGGGTAGTACCCTATTCAAGGGCAGCAGCCTCTTCAAGGACAACAACCTCTTTAAGGGAATATAGCTCTTTAAGGGCAACAATTTTATCAAGAGCAAATATCCTTTCAATGAGGAGAACCTTTTAGTGGAACTTATCTGGGTAATTATCAAACGTATGTTCCAATACCTCAAACTGGTTATGGTCAACCATATGCATCGAAAAATTTGATGGGAGCTCCTTATCCAAGTGTTAATACTTTGTGGAATTTGTTTTTGAATCAAGAATCTTTGCAACCTACTGTACAAGTACCTTATAATCAAATTGCTCAACAAGTAGGACAATTTGGTTTTACCCAAGTCCAACAACCTGTTCAGAGTGCAGTTCAAGTTACCCCTCAGGTATCTATGCCTAATAGTCAACAAGATGGGTCCAGGAACTCCAAGTACTCCTAACCAATCTATTGCGCAAACTTCTGTTCAAGAACTAAGTATACCTATCCCTAGAGTTTCTCGAATCCCTGTTGTTACAACCCTTTAAATGACTACATCAACTGTTACACAGGAAATCCCTCAAGTTACTTTTCATCAAACTGGACCTATAGTTCAGCCTATTATTCAAACCTCCGTAGGAAAACCTGGTGCAACGATACTTATTTATAGCATCATTTTTCACCCTCATGTGATTCATGATTATCTCTTTGGCCTTGGGCACCCATTCCACTGGGACTTGAATAAAGTTCTTTCAGATCATTTAAATCCCATATGCGAGTGGCACGGACTTTCCACGTGTATACGCGAGTCCGAGAGAGATATTTTTCGTGTATGCCATTAAAATCATTAAAAAATATATAAAAATCCCTATTTTTGAGGTTGGGTTGATGGTTATTCCCATAATTCAACCACCCCAGCCCATGGCCAACTGTTTCCAACTGATTGAAACTACTTTGAGGGAGTATAAAAGCCCCTCATATGCATGGCCTAAGGGAGAGAGAAAAATTATAGACATTATACTCTGTTGGAGCCCAATTCAAGTCTGATTTCCCGTGCCTCCTGCACTTCCCAGGTATTTACAGGAAACACTTGTTTCCTGGAGATGTTCATCAGATTATATGTCATCTCGTGTGCACAAGTCTTGGAAGAATCCTAGCGAGGCAAGGGCGGGATGGATCCGGACGACGGTCTGTTCGAAGATCGTGGAAGGATTCAGGTGATCTCTCCACCTTTCTATTATTGTACATGTTGTTCGTAATGAAGAAGAACCATCTTGTTTCCGAATTCACGTGTTAATATCTGCTTGCATATGTGAAAAGATTGTTAATTAAACATTTATTATTGTTTATATGATGTTTCACATGGATTACACTGACATTTAGGAAAGATATATGTTGTACAACTAGATTTCCGTGCACGTTTCTTCTTGATTTTCAGGTTGAAGAGGAAGAAGAGTTGCTGGGGGTTTGGACCCCGCAGGATCTACATCAAACGTAGGATCTACGGGTGAGTTCTACAACCAATAATATCTAGTTTTTAGTGTACAAGTTTGGTTGTGTGAGTCCTTCTTGAATAGTATGCCCTGATCTGTGGAGGTTTCTGACCCAACGACCTCTAGGGAGTTAGTTCCCGAAACAGAACTGGCGACTCCGCTAGGGATCGCATTCTTGTGATTCCCCTGTTGGGTGGTTTCAACTGTTTTAAAGGTTTCCGATAGTTTTAATCATTATTTCCAGTCCAGTTAGTTTTTTCTTAGTCGGACTAAAGACCTGGTTCTTTAGCCAGGCTTGATCTTTTTATTTTTCATTATTTACTTTTCCATATTCTAGTTTTCCTATATACAGTCACGTATACACGTACGTTTTGTTAAAGGAAGTCGCGTATATGCGTGTTTCCTTTTCCACAGTCTCGTATGCACACCTGTTGCAAAACTTCTAAGCAGCGTATGCCTGAGCAAATTTTGAAATTTTTTATTTTTTGACTTTTTGTTCTTGTCTGCCTGTGGCGACCTGTTCCTGCAGTGTCCCTTTAGTCTCTGGATTGTGTTGAAGGTGGTTATTGATCTTTTTCTCTCTTGTTTGGTCGAAGACCGGCTCATTTGGAAAATCTTGTTTTTTTTAGTGCTTGCATTTCTGGTTCGAGTACCAAGATCTCTTTTTGGAGATTCTTGGTTGTTCTTATTAATCAGGATAGAGAGATTTTGCTCATGTGCTCTTTCCTAACTTTATGTCTTGCTTTGCACTTTAATTTTTGCCTGCTTTTCGGTTGGTGTTCCTTATTTCATTTGACTAGGTCTTGTTGCAATTTTTTGAAGAGTCATTTTTGGTTCTTTGAAGTTTTGTTTGCTGCAAGATTGTGCTATTATTCTGGGCTGAGTTACTGAGTTTCTTGTCTTCCTTTTGCTCGTATAAATCTTGCTACTAAGTGGCACTATAAGATTTGGAGCATTTTTGTTGAAGTTTTGCTTGAAATTCGGAGATTGTTTGGCTTGGTAATTGGATAGTTTTCTTGGTCTCTTTGAAGTCTTATTTTTATAAAATTCAAAAGCTCAAAAAAATTTTGTTTTGCCATTGCTTTTGTTTTGCATTTTTGTTTTGGTTTCCTTTCATCTTTTGAAGCCTTGTTGAGATTTTTTTTTACCTTTGGTTTCTGACTTGATTTGGGAAGGGAATTTTCATTGGTTTCTTTCTCTTATTTCGAGCATATTTTGGCGTCTTTATACTGAGAGTTTCTGATTTGGGAACTAGCTTTGTGGACAGCCGGAAAAGTGATAGAACTGAGGGATTCTTGGAAATTTCTCTTTGCTTTGTTAGATTTTGCATCTTAGAGTTGGCATGCTCTTAGTAATTTGCATTAGGTGCACTTGAACATTTGTAGTCTTTTTCATAAATTTTGCGAGTGTGAGGTTTGATATTTGAAAAGAAAAAATAGTTTCGTAGAACCCATGTAGAAATTTCTTTTCATCGAAAGGAAATTACTGCATCTGCATGTAGTTTGGTTTTCATTAATTTCTTTTCTGCGTCATAAAACATCACGAGTTTCATTTCCATATTCCCTTGACTTAATATAACAACCAACTAAAATAAGCGCCTTAATTTAAAAACAACTAGCAAGTTTTTTTGTCGGCAATATGATGCAATGTGTTGTCCTTGATGGCAACCTACTTGATGAAGTTGTCTTAGATTGTTGGCAATGATGCAATGTGTTGTCCTTGATGGAATCCTACTTGATGAAGTTGTCCTTGATGGCAAAGGAATTGGCAAAATAGATAGAGAATAGAGGTGTTATGGGAGTCACCTGCTAGCCTTGAGCAGGAAGAAAACGAGTGCAAAGGCAGCAGCAGGAGAAGTGTATGCGTACACAACACTACGCAATTAAATAAGGATGGAAGAACCATAGGAGTGAAATTAATTGTTATGGGCCGCAGCCACAGAGTGCAGAGGAGAATTGATTATGGAGATGGGCGTAGCCGTTTTACAGTGGAACGAAGATTCTCCCGTAGTTCTGAACTACGGAGGAGAAGAACTAATTAAAACAGTCAATTCGAGCTTTTAAGCCCTCAACAACCAAAATGAGGAAAAATGTGTTTAAACAGCGAAAGTCCTTTTTAATTTCTGAAGAGGCAAGACAAGTGGTCCCCACCACTTTAGCGCCAATCGCAAATCGCAAGTTTTTGAGTCAAGTGTCTTTTTGATGTAAAGTATCGCAATGCGATGCGATGTGGTCTCACCACAATCGCAAATCGCAATCGCATGTTGCATTGTGTTATTGCCATATATGTTCCGCCATTGAAAACCGTGATGCGATCGTGCCATCGCGCAATCACAAAATCGCAAGATACATTGCAGCTCACCCATTCCATGAACGCGTGGTGCGATGCGATCCAACCGCAAATCGCACATCGCCATGTCATAAGTTATTCCGCCAATTGAGTATATTGTTGTTTTGATTCCCGATATTGATGATATTGCGATTGTCGCGTCATCGCAACATCGCAACATCGCACCATATATGCCCAGAGTTTGTTACGCCGATCATGCGATCGCGATGGGCGATTGCGATGTGGGATCGGGGTCAAAGGTTTATCATAAGGTTAATTGTTTGAAAGCGTCGGATATTTCTCTAAAGTGCGAAGGGTTGCAACTTTAATCCTAAAGTTCAGTTAAAAGTTGTAAATATATTTATTTGTCAATTTCTTTAAATTGATAAATAAATTAAAAAGAAATCAAATGAGCGGAAGCGAGAGACGCAATATCAACCGTTGAATGGAGACGACGGTTAGCATTGGGACCCATACGCATGAGTTACGTAGAAAAGTTAACCGAGCCCCCGCTTTGCGGGAACGCAATTTATGCGAGAAATTAACGAGTGATGTGCCCATGATTGACCAGGAAATCAAGTGCTGACCATAGATCAACGGTGGAGAATTACTACGGGGGCACTGCATGCCAAGTCAGCATCAACTTTTTGGTGCCTCCGCAGGGACCCACAGAGGGGTTTCGCAGATATATTTTATGTTGAGTGTGGGACCCGATTTCCCTTCGTATTATTGGTTCAATATACATTGTTGGGTTATGCCGAGATCCTAACCAAATATTGAATATTATTGAAGGGCCTGAAAGGTTATATGAATATATATTACTACTGAGTCAGCGGCACGCTAATGTTTCTTAACCTTGGCTATAGTATTATTTGGCGGAGATGAAAATTACCTTTGGGACAATTCGTGCATGGAAGAACGAAGATTGGGATTTCAATTTGGATTGGTTCGACTTTTAATATGAATACCATTAGCAGTTGAATGGTTTTGACTAATGGTATTGATGAAGGTGAAAACTATATAAGGATATGAAAATCATAGTACGAGGCGTGCATATGGAGGGATTGTAAATAAATAAATCTCTTTAAGGATATCTGTATGATCGAACTCTGTTATCTATTAATGCTAAATCTATGATTCATCTATGGACTTGATTGAGGAAGTGATAAAGCTCAAGGAAGATCAGAAAAGAAATGATGAAGACCTGGCGCAAGTCTAAAATGAAGAAATCTGGATTTGGGTTGTTTGAACACTAATTATGTTGTTGGTTGATTATGATAAAAGATCAGTGGTTGGTTGGTTGATTGGTTTATGATTAAATGAATGAATTGAATGGGTTATAAGGTTCAGTTTTATGTATGTGTGGAATGGGTCGAGTCTGAAAATCTGATGAGGAGAGGCCTACAAGGAATGTTTTGTGAAAGCTGATGGATCCAGTATGAAAATTGATGAAACGTGGTCTGCAGTGGTGCTGAGGGTCGAAGCCTTCAGTAAGGGGGTAGTATCTCCCTTCCAGTGGTGGCTGGTAAACGAGAGCAGGGGGTTGTAGCTCCCTTCCAGGAGAGGCTGGTAAACGAGAGAAGGTTGTAGCCTTACGGAGTTGGAGTGCCTAGCAGTATAAGTACGCGCCATCACAAAAATTGTAAGAAGTTTTCTTTATAATAAATATTGAAGACACAGATGACAACAGCGATGGTTTTCTCCCGAATTGGGTTTCCACCTTAAATACTGGTGTTCATGTGTGTTGCTTACTTGTGATGGTTTATTCTGTTATTACTGCACATGCTTTCTGCTTACTAAACATCTAATGAATGAATGATGTAATGATCAAAGTAAAAACATATAGTAAGATCTCCGGACATATCCACATTTATATGCAAGTTGGGCTCAGTAAAATAACGTATGGGTTTAAGAGAAACAAAAAGTGAAAATTTTTCGGTCAGCTCTAAATACTTATTCACCACCCCCCTCTCGATTATTTTTCCCAACATTTTTATTAAGTGTCATACATCAACTAGCTAGGTTGTAGGGCCTTGGATTAGGTGAGTGGAGAGTTAACTCTCCAAGGCCGCTCAAACTAAAACATAGAAGTTTATTAAATGAGGGAAATCCAACACCATTAGGTGGACCGGGAAAGCTCTCCTCCAGAGAGTCAAGCGCGAGGGCAAGCGAAGGTTGAGACGAGAGATACCCCCTCTCTGATTTGCTGGATCTTGCCTTAAGACCATTCCGCCCGGCTGCTGACACGGATTGGTGCCCTTAGTTGCCATTCCTAGGTACCACACAGGTGACTGCGGGGGGGAATACCCATGGTACCTGAGGCAGACGTCGTATCACTTCCAGTAGTACTTCTGGAGGGTGCCCCGACGAAGCTTGGGTACTTGCACCGGAAAAGGCTATTGTTAAGAGGTCGACGTAACTATTTCTGTTACCTTCACTAATAGGCCTGGGCTGTAATTATCCCAGACTACTTTCGGGAGGTCCTATTTTTTGCTTTCTCGTATTTGGTGTCCGGTCCTAATCACCCAGAGCAGAAATACCTAAAGGCTGCTTTCTTGGTAGCATTTTAGGGATTTTTTGTAGTGAGTGCTCTTTGCTCCTAGCTTTCTTAGCTTTATACTTTTTTGAGTCTAATTAATCTCTTAAAGTGGCTGATCAAGCACCTCGTCGATCGAGGAGAATCCGGGGGTTATCTCCCAAGAGTGTTGAGCCTTCTTCAAGAAGGCGTAGGAGTAATATAGCAGGTGAATATCACCCAGTGGTATCTGACGCAGCGGAGAGAGATCCTCCGCTAGGGCTTGAAGGTGCTGTAGTTGGTTCTGGTGTTGGTTTCGAGAGGAGCACTCCACTCATCTCGAGAGTCTTATTTCCAAGAGAAGCAGAAGAAGAAGTAGAAGTAGAGGAAGTACCTCAGCTTCCTGAGTCACTTCCATCTCCTCTTCCTTCTAATTCTCCGTTTGTTGTTGAGTACATCGGACCTGAGTCAAAAAGACCAGAAAGTCCTTATCCATCTCATTCATACCTTTCGATGGCCACGACGGGGAACGCGGCTGCGGCTGTGAGTGCTGCAAGCATTCAGACTCCTGCTTCAGTAGAAGGAGGAGGCACAATTGCTATATCTTCGATTGCTTCTAGTACTGCTGTGTTCGGCTCTGGCTTCACCCAAGCACAAGCTTCTCAATCTAGTCCCTTTTGTTTTGGAATGCCCAGTAGTGGGATTCCTTCGTTTTTCTTTTCCACTGCTGCAACTGCGTCTGCACCCATGTCTTCCATGGCTATTGGGTCAGCTTCTTTTCAAGGGTTCCCCTTCGGAAGTGCGCATATTCCTAGTTCGAATCCTTCCTTAGGGTCTTTTCCTTTTACTTCTCAGACTCAGAGTTTTAACCCTTGGTCTGGAGGTCAGAGTTCGACTACCTTTACAGTTTGGAACCCTGTATTTACAGCAGTGGGGGCAGGGAATTAGTTTCTCACTGGTCAACAAGGCAATGTTTCTTTCCCTTCGTCGAGTTCTTATCAGTATTTTTCCCCTCTTTCTAACACTTGGAACCCCTATCAGGGGGTTTCCTCTTTATTCACTACTTCGGGGGGGGGGGGGAACTAGTCCGCTCTATGGTAACTCTACGTTGGGAGGGGGTCCTTCTCCAAATGTTGGGTCCTATGGCCCAACATTTTCTACAAGTTCTTTCTGGCAACCTGGTGCCTCATCAAATCCAGGTTATTCTTTTCAGAATGTTGGGAATTCATCCCACCAAGGATGGAATCCTCAGGCTCCTCCTTGTTTACCTTTTCTGGCAACATTGAACTTGCCAGATTTGTTGAAATTGATGAATGATCCAATCCGATATAGTCCGGGGTGGCCTCCGGTTCCTACCAAACTACCTTCAGACATTCCAAAGTTTGAAGGCAAGAATGGAGAGGACCCGACTGATCATATCACCACTTTCCATTTATGGTGTTCATCTAACTCCCTGATCGAGGATTCGATTAGGTTGAGGTTGTTTCAACGCACCTTGACTGGAAATGCTGCCAAGTGGTACATTGAGTTAACTGGGGGCAGTTTTGCTACTTTTGGAGATCTGGCTACTATATTTCTAAATCATTTCCAGTTGCCTGTCCGTTATGATACCGAGACTGAACTCCTAGCTAATTTTAAGCAGGACGACGCAACCCACATTTCTGATCATATTCAAGAATGGCAGAGAAGGAAGAGGCTCATCAAAGCTTATATTCTGGGAGAATTTCTTTTGGAATGGTTTTTGAAATCTCTGCAGGCAGATATTTCTAAGGATGTATCCCTCTCAGGGGTATTTTCTGAGGAGCAGGCTATTTTTAGGGCCCAACAGCTTGAATTGATATATTCTCAGTCTGGTGTCCTTCATAAATATTTGCCTAATGCTCCTCGCTCCAAATTAGACATATCCAAGACTAAACCCGGTCCTCATGGTGACGGACTTATTGGGTCGATCAATAGTGGTGCAGCTAACCTGCTTAGTCAATTGCAGCAGTTGTCTATACAATCTGCTTCTTCTGGTCAGGCTATGCCTGCTGAGTCATCGCCTTCTTAATCTTTGTTGATAAATGCCGTTCAGACTTCCAACTCTAAAGAAATTCAACAATCCGAAGGGAAGAAGAAGGGACGGAATAATAATAAGAAAAAGGGCAAGAATGGGAAGGGTAATGCAAATAAATCCAACGAGCATGTTGGTGAGGGTCCAAAGGATAAAAAGAAAGTGAAGTTTCCATGCAAGTTATGTGCTGGAGACCATCTTACTCACATTTGCCCTAAAATTCAGGATGTGCAGTGCTTGTTAGCTCAGCAGGGTTCTTCTAGTTCCCAGGCTGTGTTGACAAACCCTTTTCCCCAAGGGCAACATCTAGTTGTTGGCACAAATCAAAATACTAGGGCTTCCTCTGGGGGCACCCAGGAAGGGGAAAATCCGTCAAACATATACATGATGAGTACTCATGCGGATATCGCCACGAGATCCCGTGATTATGGCGAATATGAGTCTTCGAAAGCCAAGGGTGCTCCCGATGGTACTGAGCCACTTCATATTACGAGGCCTACTGTTGAGCCTATACCTCGGATGCCAAAAGCATCTACTAAGCGTACAACAATTAATCCAAATGCCAGGGCTTCCCATAACTACTCTATTGTGGAAGATCTGGCGCAGAGTCCTTGTGCCATGTCGGCTCTTGAGGTGCTCCAGTCTTGTCCAGCTCAGCGCAGTGCTCTGCTCACTGATATTGGGGCTGTTGATCCAAAAAAATATCTTGTGATTACATTCGATATGTCTAATTTTAAAAAGAGACTCCCCCATCATATGGCTTTTCATATCAAATCGTCGTTCCGGAAATTCAATATCTTTCGGACGGTCGTTGATGAGGGTGCTTCCACATGTGTGATGTCTCTCGCATGTTGGAAGGGAATTGGATCTCCCGCAGCTACTCCATCTGCTACTCTTCTGACTGCGTTTGATGGTCATTCTCACAGACCGCATGGTATTGTCCCAGCTTTGCCCATCTGTGTTGGGGGAAAAACTGTAAATATAGAGGTTGAGATAGTTGATGCAAGCTTGGACTACAACCTTCTATTGGGGAGAAACTGGATTTATGAGATGGATGCCATTGCATCTTCATTGTTTCGGATTATTTGTTTCCCTCACGAAGGGAGGATTGTTACAGTGGATCAACTGGACTGTCCTCCTGTAGACCCGAATGCATCTACTGACTCAACTATTCCAAAGTTGGATAATACCAAGTCGCCTGTTGAGAATTTAGGGGTTGGAATGTATTCTTCTTTGATGGGTACTTTTGATATTCCACCTCCTACCATTCATATAAATGCAATTTCATCCTCCAGGGCTCCTATTCGAAGAGAGTTCTTCAGAACTCATTATTTTTTGGATCCTTGGACCTTGCCTTCCCCTACCTCCACATTAGCGGAAGGTCAAGTGGGTGGAATGGCATTTCCGATGTCTGCAGCTGAGATTGCTTATCAATCTATTGTTGACTCTGCAGAGTCCATTCCAGCTTCTCTTTCTCCGGAGGAGTTGGATGGCGATGTGGCTCCGGCTTGGACACTTAATTCTTCTTCCACCTAGGATTGCCTTGATACCACTCTTCCATCTGAAGAGGCCATCCTGGAAGCTATGACTGGTATAGATAGACCATGGGATGATTTGCATCATCGATCTTACTTTTTACCTGATTTGAGCGAAGTTGAATCAAGTTTTCCAAGTCCTGTGTCTCCTGGTCCTGTTCGCCCAGTCCTGAACCCTTTAGCACCAACACAGGTATATGCTGAAGGGAACATGGTTGTGATTTCTCCAACTATCCTGGTGAACATTTCCAGGGATCCCAATGTTATAGAGAATGTCTTCATCGGAGCTTAATGTTCCCCTGAAGAGATTCAGATTTATACCGATCTCTTTAGAGAGTTTAGGGATGTATTCGCTTGGTCCTATGAGGAAATGCCTGGTATAGATCCATCTATTGTCTAGCATGAGATCAAGACTTACGAAAATGCTAAGCCTGTGAGGCAAAAAATTCATCCGGTTAATCCTAGGAAGGCTATAGCTATCAAAGCCGAGGTGGAGAAGCTGCTCAAGGCGGGATTTATTTTCCCTGTTCCTTTAACTGAGTGGGTTTCGAATCCTGTTCCCGTCGATAAAAAACAAGGAACAATTTGAGTTTGCATTGATTTCAGAGACCTTAATAAAGCATGTCCGAAAGATAATTACCACGGGTCCCGTGATTTGGCCGATTGGCTAGCCAAATGACGATGTAACATCAAACCAAGCTTTGGAGCCCAAGGACCTAGCCTTCCTAGACTCAGAGAGGGCTCTCTCTATAAGTGTAAAAAGATGTCAGTGTGTTTACTTGCGATGTTCTGATATTAGGCTATTTATGAAGTGTGTTTTTGGTTTTTTTAGTTTTTAAGTTGGTGAGGGATGAAACTGATCAAATACATAAACTGGATAACAAGATGTAGATTAATTGGGCTATGGGGTCAAACAGGTCAAGGAAAGCTAATGAGGCGATGATGTAAAGCTGCTGTAGGGCCGATTTGATTCACAATAGAAGGGATCTCCGGGCAAAATGGATTAAATGAACAATAAGTTGGTGAAAGACAAGGGATTTCAAGTGCAAACTAGTTAATAGCAGACATAAACATGTAATATCAAGCCATTGATCATGCTAGGAATAACTATAAGCTAATCAATACATAGAAATCAAACATTCCAGCCATACATAGAGGTATAAGACCCTCTAACTTCGGGAAATGGCTATCAGACTTTGGGAAAACACATGAGACAAACTAACAACTCATAAAATATGCTGGAACGCCTAAACATAGTCTCTAAGTCATTGGGCACTTGGACAAATAAGTTTTCATAGTTTTAGGCAAAGGGCTAGATCGGGACTAGGCCTCCTTGGTTCAACAAAATGATCGACAAATCAGTCAAAGAGAAAGTTTTATGGGCAGCTGATAGGTAGGTAGGGAAAACCATACATCCTACTCAACATACATGGAACTGATGAATAAAACCTAGCAACAACACCTTAGGTTACTAAAGAGCAGCTAAGAATTCTTTAGCATAACTAAGGGAGAAGAAAACATCAAGCTATGAAGATTCAGGGATTTTGAGGTGCCTCCATGGGCATATCTCAAAATCAATCTTTACTGATCTATAGCAGCAAGAAATATGTAGTATGAATGAAAACTAGAAGACAAAACACATTAAGAAGCACTATACCATTCTACCATGTCGAGGAATCCATCAACAATCCTTCATCATTCCTCAAAAGCATCCAAGAGGCAGTCCAAAAATCATAACTCAAGTGTATTCTTCAAAGCTCATATGACCAATGTATTAATTCTTCCCTCAAGTTCAGCCTCTGATTTACAATGAGAACCATGGAATAAATAGGCTTGAGGGAGGAAAACCTCATGGAGCAACTAGCTATCCCATTGGCCAAGTCAAAATATCTAAACTTGTCCTTGAGGCTTTGCAAAGCCCAAGGCACAAAATATCTCATAAAATATCTTAAAAGCTGCTAAAAACGGAAATTATATTGACTTTACATGATTTTCCCATGATAAAAATAGCCTAACGCACATTTGGGAAAAGCAGATTTTTGGAGTTCAAAAATTACAAAAATACTTCATATTTAGGCCTGAAAAAGGTCCCCTGACTTGCTGAATGCCAATGGCAGCCTTCCTGATGTCAAAATGAGGCTCATGATGGCTCGTTGGAAAGCTCTCTGTGTTTTCTTTCCAACGCAAGTGGAATCACCTCAATCTGATCTCTGAAAGTCCCTCAAAACTGTACCTGTGCGCAAAAACCCAGAAAATAGCAGGCTGCTGATATGGCGGGCAGAATGTGCAAAATGAGGCTGTTTTTCGCCAATTTGGAGGGGCGAATGATCTTCAAATTCCCTGAAAATCGCTGGAGACCTGCTCATGGAATTATGGAATCCATCAGTATCATCCTCCTCCCTTGACAAATCCTCGAACTGAAACGGCGCAATTATGAGTTTTTGACTAAAAACCCAAAAAATGCCGAAAAACAAAAAGTTACCGAAATAGGCCCAAAATTGGCATGCATGACCTTCAAGGGTCCATAGCAACATGCTCCGAATCTGATGCCAAAATATCAAGGGCTGATATGTCTTTCTCCTCTTTCCGTGTCGGGCGCTCCTTAAAACTGCTGTTCTTGATCATCATCCTTATGCTGTTGCTCAAACTGCTGAGCTGCTGCTGTTCAGCACTATCCTCCTCTGGTTCCTTCTTCTGCTGATCTTCACCACTGTCATGTTGCTCCTGTTGTCTTGCTTTGGAGGCATTTTGACCTAACTATGCTTTGGAAGAAACCAACTGCCTTTTATGAACAATGCCCTACTGGATTGAAAATGGCCACTATTACGTTTGGACAGATATGGACACTGTGGATTGGATGAAATGCAACAATGCTTCCTTGAATAAGCTCCCTCTACACTTCCTAAAAACAGTCCTTCAACTCTGGATATACTTCAGCTATGTAACCTTTTTAACAATGGTACCATGTGTAAGAAACTGCTTTGTAGATTCTCTGTGCACAATCTTGAATAATCACCCCTCTTGTGACTTTGTTAGAGGCCAGCTTACACTTGTATTTGTGTCTTCAAAACCAAACTTCAAAAATTAAAACCCTGCTCTTTAAATCATTCACCTTGAAAATGCTTCTGTCAACAGGTTTTCTATAAAAGAGACCACACAGTGGAAAAGAAAGGAGACCTTTCGGTTAGGTGAAAAATTAGCCCACAGTGTTAAGGAAAACACCTTTCACTTATAAATTTTGAGAAGTTAATTACCAACTTTGTACTTCTGCCTTTGATGTCAAAATCCAACATCAACAACCTCTGTCCTTCACTATGCTGTTTACCTTTGAAAATCGTTGCCAACAAGTTTTCAACATGATACAATATGGCTTCTAGGAAAGGCAGACTCAAGTTAGATTATAAAATTAGTGCACAGTGCTTTGTGAAGGACACCTTTTCTTGTGAAATTTTGAGAAATCCAACACCACTTTGTTGCTTCTGGCTTCAATGTAAACTCTGATCATCAACAAGTGCCCAATCACCAACAACCCTGCCTTCTAGAAAAAGGCCCTGTTTCACCCTCAGAATCCCTCTGTCAACAAATCTTCAGATGATACAATACAGTGCAAGGAAGAAACAGACTTAGCTTGGGTGAAAAATCAGTGCAACAGTGGTTTAGAGAACACACTCTCTGCTTTGTGAGTTTAAAAAATCCACCAACACCTCTATACTCCTGCCTCCAATGTTTAACTTCTTATCAACAAATTCTACCTTTTAATGTGCTGTCATCTTTGGAAGCTCCCTGTCAACAAACTTATAGTAGTGAAATACAGTGAAATAGGGGCAGATCTCTAGAAAAGGCTTGTTGTGATAAGTGTTTTGATAACCCTGCTCTTCAGGAATGACCTTCCCCTCGAAACATATCACAACAACAGTTCTTCAAAATGACACCATTTAGTGAACGAAAAGCAGAACTAGGCTAGATGACATATCAGTGCACTATGCATTTTTAGGAAACACACCCTTGCTTGTGGGTTCA
This sequence comes from Pinus albicaulis, assembly GCA_034641835.2. NCBI lineage: Eukaryota > Viridiplantae > Streptophyta > Pinopsida > Pinales > Pinaceae > Pinus > Pinus albicaulis. The sequence continues at coordinate 1,648,102,683 of CM076584.1, read as the reverse complement.
AAAGATCTATCAATACATCTATGCTCTTGTCTCTGATGTTAGAGTTCAACCATCAAAAACCTCTTCCCTCAGTGTTCGGTTCACCTTTGAAGACCTCTGTCAACAACTCTTCATAATGAGACAATGTAGTGTAATGAAAAACAGACTTAGTTTAGGTGTAAAATTAGTGCAACAGTGGTTTAGAGAACACATTCTCTGCTTCAGCCAGGAACTATTTTCAAATTTGTGAGTTTAAATAGTCCATCAACACCTCTATACCGCTGCCTCTAATGTTTAACATTCAACCACCAACAACTCTGCCTTTTTAGTGTGCTGTCACCTTGGGAAATTCTCTTTTAACAAATTCACAGTGGGAGAAATCAGTGAATGAAAGGCAATTTGCTTAAGTGGTGTGCTGTTGTAGGGGACTGTGAGGACAGTTTCTCCTTTTCCAAAATGGTCAAAGACCTTTTAACCATGCATAGTTTCAACCACGGCACACAGGTTTTAAACTTTGAGTTTTCAAGATTTTCGAGGTAGGAGGCAAAGTACCTTGTGAATTTTCGAGGAGAAATCCTTTGGAGGAAACTTGAAATGCACCGGAACCCTCCAACACTGGCGCGGAAACCTTTGGAGAAAACCTGTCGCGCAGAGAAAAGCCTGTCGGGTCGGCCTGTCGTGTGGTCGGGCGGCCTTGTACAGGCACGTCGCGCCCACCTACAGGCACGTCGCGCCGAAGAAGGAAGCCTTTACAAAAATCTGCCCAGGCACGTCGCGCCAAATCCCAGGCACGTCGCGCAAGTTTGCAGTTCATTTTGAAGGCCTTCCCGGTGTCAGAATTGGGCGCGAGATGGCTCGTTGGAAAGCTGTGGAAGTCTAATTTCCAGAACAACTTGAATTTTGTCGTTTGGTGTCCATTTAAGCCTTCAAAAATTGATTTTCCCAACACTGGTCAAAACTGGTAAATCCTGGTGCAGAAATGCATCGAGCTGTTTGTAGACCATTTTTGAATGCCTTCCCGGTGTCGGAATTGGACGCGAGATGGCTCGTTGGAAAGATGTGGAAGTATTATTTCCAGAAAAACTTGAATTTTTTCATTTTGTGTCCATTTGAGCCTTCAAAAACTGACTGTCCCATCACTGGTCAAAAATGGTGTATGCTGGTGCAGAAAAACATAGCGTTGATTGCAGGCTACTTTTGGATGCCTTCCTTTTGTCGGAATTTGGCCCGAGATGGCTCATCGGAAAGCTATGGAAGTATATTTTCCATAGAAACTTGAATTTTTTCATTTGGAGTCCAATTGAGCCTTCAAAAACTGACTGTCCCATCACTGGTCAAAATGATGAATCCTAGTGCAGAAATTCTCCCGTGACATATGTATTTTTCACATTTCTCATAAACCATGATACCTGTGTAGAAACTGAAGAAGGTTTTTCTTCTTGAACCTATGAGGGACAAAAACCTCTCTCAATTTTGTAAATTTCATCTCTGTTTGATCAGAAAATCATTTTGAAACAAACTGCCCGGGTGCTCCTTAACCCTAATTTCACTGTGGCAGAGGTATGATGATTCAACAGCCAAGCAATTTTTACTATCCCTTTGTACTTTCTGTGATGAGATATTTGAGCTTCTTTTTTAATGTGGGGGATGGCCTTTTGACAATTCTTGGCTTCCTTTTGACCATGATGGCAGAGTTTGTTTTGAGATCAAGACCCCTTTTGTCAATAGAACCATTTCATGACTGAACATATGTTCACTGTTTTTCTCTCTTGGTGATTTTTAGCAAGGAAGGGCTATTCATAATGTGCCAAAAATTTGAAAGCTTTGAACACCTATTTCTTGAAAAGCATTTCTTTGGATCTTTGGCATGTGATTTTGTTTTGCTGCTTGAACCTTTTCTTCAAGGAAAAGTCTTCTTTTTGGTATCAATGGCACACATATATTCAATATTTTCTCTTTTCTACTGCAGGTACAGTCTGAAAGATAGCTCTTTGAAGAGGGAAAACAATACCTTTGCACCATAAACAGTAACACTTACCTGTGCAATGACTCCTTTACTCAATTTCTTTGTGTCCTTTCTCTGCACTTTTTAGACCCATCAGTTTTCAACAACCTATAATGACTTTGGCCATCTGCTCATATATGGAGGAGGCTTTTCATCAGGTAAGGTATCTGAAGGCTTTTTCAACAACTCTGTTTGACACAACCTTTCTCTGAATGTGATGGTAAGTGAACCTCTTGAAAAACATCAAATTTAGCATCTCTTTTTGGCAAACATCACCGTATTTCAGAAGAAACCCTAGCCACAGTGACACTGTTTATCTGCTCTACTCTAAAGGTAACTGGGATATCATCATGTGTTTTGGTCATCTCATGACAAACCATTTGAAGGATAATCTCTGTAATTTATGGAGGTCAGTGTCTTTTGAGAAAACAAGAACTTTCCTTCTGCCTGTGTAATGGCATTGGTTAACAGCATCTATTCCATTTGATTTTGGACAAAACGGGCTTCTTATGATTGGGATGTTTACTGATGACAAGCCTTCTAAAGCTTCAACAATTCATATGTTTTGAAAGTTTGAAATGAGCTCCTTTATCAGGCCAAACTCCCTTTTCCTTTGAGTTTATCATATTTCCACTACATTCCTGTTATGATCATTAGCCATTTTCATAAAACCTGGAGTCCTTGTTTCATTTGTTTCAGCTCAAGAAAAACCTGGATCTTTGCCACCTTCTGAGTCAACACTGGCCTGCGCCCTCTGCTTATGGATGAAGGAGGCTCCCTAACCCTCTGCTTGTAATGAAGGAGGTTCTGGGCCTTGACAATTTACCGTTTTGCTGAGACAGTGGCGACCCTTTCTTACTGTGATTTTCATGCTGGAAAGAGCTGTAAGGTCCTGATGAGTGACTTTTGTTTTGCAGTTTCATCTCAGGCTCACAATACATTTAGAAGCAGCTGTTCCTCTAACTGTAAACTCAAACATTTACTCCATGAGATTAAATATATTTCCTGTCTTTGTAGAACCATAGAACACTGTGAAAAACCTAATAGTCAGCTTGGGATTGGATTTTATGAAGTGCTGAGATCTAGGGGGTGTGAGTGGCGCGACTTAAGGCTGTTTGTCAATTTCATTTGCAAAGTAAGGGATCAGTCATGGTAGGTCTGTTGCAGATGAAGGCTTTTTGGCTTTTTGATGATTGCCAAAGGTGAGATGTCCTAAAACGCCACTTCCTAACATAGGGGAGACTTTTTGAAACAGATGTGGATTTGATTTTTAAAGCTGATGGGTAGGTCAATAAGGCTGAAGCTAGATAGGATTGTGATATGAGGTTTTTGATTTCGACATGGGCGAACTGAAAAGGTAGAAAGGTGAAAAAAGTTTTAGGAGGGTTTTCTGGATGACATATTGACATAAAGAAATCAGTTTCTAGAAAACTCAGCTGTAGATATTGTCATCACTAACATGTAAAAATGCGATGTATACATACTCCCACACCATTTATAGATCAGATTATCGATGAGTGTGCCGGTAATGAGATTTTATCCTTCATGGACAGTTTCTCCAGATATAATCAAATTACTATCCATCCTGAAGATCAGCATAAGACTGCCTTTATTTTTCCCTGGGGTACTTTTGCTTACAAGAAGATGCCTTTTGGTCTTCAAAATGCTGGGGCTACTTTTCAGTGGGCCATGTCATATGCCTTCCACGACATCAAACATATTATCAAGGCGTATTTGGATGATTTAGCTGCTCATTCTTGAAAGAGAATTGATCATCATGCTCACCTCCGTCAAGTATTTGAACGATGTCGTTTCTATAAGATTAGGTTGAATCTGAACAAGTGTGTTTTCGCGGTTACATCCGGTCAGTTATTGGGATTCATTGTGTCTTCGGAAGGGATTAGGGTAGATCCCTTCAAGGTTGAGGCAATACTTCGGTTGCCTCCCCTGTCGTCTATTCGTCAACTTCAAAGTCTACAAGGAAAAGCTAATTTTCTTCAGAGATTTATCGTAAATTATGCTGAAGTTACCAAAGGATTTATGAGATTGTTGAAGAAGGGAGTTCCATTCTTTTGGGATGACTTCGCTCAACGCTCATTCGATGCTTTGAAAAAAGCATTGACCTCTGCTCCTTTATTGAGTCCACCTGATTATAGCAGGGATTTCCTTTTGTATCTTGCAGTAGCAGAATCTACTATTGGTATGGTTCTGGTTCAGGAAGATGATGCTCTTGCAGAGCATGTTATATACTATCTTAGTCGAGGATTGGTAGGACCTGAACTCCAGTACACTCCGATAGAAAAGTTAGCTTTAGCAGCAGTTCATGCTGTGCAGCGACTCCGGCATTACATTATTCTACGAAAAACTTATGTTTTGGCAGTAGCCAATCCATTTCAGTTTGTCCTCAGTAGGCGAGTGATTGGGGGAAAATACAATAGATGGATTGTGATTTTGCAGGAATTTGATCTTGAGTTTATGTCTGCCAAGTCCAAGAAATCATTGGTTTTCGCGGAATTAATCTCCGAGTTGCCTTGTGGAGAAGAGATAGTTTACGATGAATCCTTCCCGGATGAACATTTGTTTCTCATCTCTGCACAAGATCCTTGGTATGGGGATATCATTGTGTATCTTTAGACTGCGAAGTTCCCCTCTACTTTTTCTAAAGATGAGCGCCGTAAATTGCGTCACTTGGCTAAAAATTACTTAATTATTGGTGATGCTTTATACCGTCGAGGGGTTGATTCAATCCTGAGACGTTGCTTAACTCTCGAAGAAGCTAAGGCTGTGCTGAATGATTGCCACAGTGGAGCTTGTGGTGGTCATTTATCTGGGCTTGCTACAGCCCAAAAGATCTTGCGTGCTGGGTACTTTTGGCCTTCGATTTTCAAAGATTGTGTGGAGTCGGTCAAAAAGTGTCATCCGTGTCAAGTTTATACTCGAAAAATGCACGCTCATCCAGCTCCGCTTTTTCCAGTCATTACTGTCGGTCCCTTTACAAAGTGGGGTATTGATTATACTACTTGTAACCCGCCTTCGGCTAAAGGTCACAAGTACATTATTGTAGCAGTAGACTACTTTACGAAGTGGGTCGAGGCTATGCCTACTTTTGGGAATGATGGTGAGACAACAACTCTTTTTCTTTTCAACCAGGTTATTGCTCGTTTTGGTATTCCTAGAGAGATTGTCACTGATCATGGCAGTCATTTTCAGAATAGCATGATGACTGAGTTGGCTCTAAAATTAGGTTTCCGACAGGAGCATTCATCTCCGTATTATCCTCAGGCCAATGGGCAAGTGGAAGCCGTGAATAAATCCTTGAAGACCATTCTTCAAAGGACAGTTAATAAAGCTCGATCCAACTGGCATATCATGTTGTATCCTACACTTTGGGCATACAGGACGTCAGTGAAAACTGCAACTGGCTTTACTCCGTTTCAACTAGTTTATGGGTTGGAATCCATATTTCCCATTGAATGTGAGATTCCTTCTCTTAAGTTAGCTGTTGAGCTTCTTCCTGACACTTCTAGTCTTGAAGAACGTCTCCTTCATTTGGAACATCTTGACGAGCAGCGTCGCGATGCCGCCACGATGAATGAGGCGCATAAGAAACGAGTCAAAGTTCAATACGATAAGGCGGTCAAACCTAGGGTTTTCTCGGAAGGCGACCTCATTTTGGTCTATGCCCAAGAGAAGGATGCCCTGGGCGCAGGAAAGTTTAAGTCTATGTGGTATGGCCCCTTCATCGTTAAAAAAGTCTTTAAAAAAGGAGCATATGCCTTGGTTGATTTTGAAGGAAATGAGTTGGTGGAGCCCAGAAATGGGCTCTATTTGAAAAGGTATTATGCCTAGGCTTCGGCCTAGCATTTTGCTTTTGTATATAGTAGTTTTTATTTTGTACATGTCTGGTTTTTAAGTCTTTGATGTGATGGTGATGTTTTTGATCTGCTTTGGCAGGTTGTGTCGAATGTCATGAGTCATTATGGTTTCGCCGATGGTGCTAGTAGACACACCCGGAACTTGGCTTCCGCGGCTTGGGTGCTTCATCATCCATCCGGTCAGCTGTTAGTATCAAGAGGAGTCTGCATTGGTCCTGCTTCCAATAATATAGTAGAATACACTGCAGTTATTTATCTACTCTCGGAGGCAATATCTTTGGGTGTTGATTCGTTGGTAGTTTTCTTGGACTCCCAGCTGGTGGTGTCGCAGTTGAACAATACTTATCGGGTTTGAGATCCATTTTTACTCTGGTTGTTTTTTAGTGTACATTTGTTACAACGATCATTTCAGTTTTTAACATTCATTCATATTCCTAGAGCAGAAAATTGGATGGCAGAATCATTAGCTAATCAAGCAATTTATTGGCATATTAATCATTCCATACATTAAAATTTAATCATAAAAAAATCATGCATTTTTTATACATTTGTCACATTGCATCATAAATTATTGTATATATATATCATCAGAGTGTTCAAAAAACTATATAAAATTTGGATCCATAAGTCATACAAAATTAGGGCTTATGCCTGATCATGTTCAATATAAAAAATATACAGTCATCCAGTAATCATTTCTATCTACTCCTGTGGTCCCTGCCCAATATTTGTGTTCCTATAGAACACGATCGCAGTAGCGACACGGTGGAATAATCGCACCCAGTCATGTGGTACTCCCACCACCCATCTCTGGATAGCCTCAGGTAGATATTCCACAGCAGCCATAGGCACTTGGCGAGTCAAACCCTCCAAGTTCCTCTGAATAGCATGGAGGGTCCTGCCTGGGTCTTCAGTATCTGCCTCGCCTCTGCGGCGCTTGTGCCGTGGGTAGCCCTCAGAATGGACTGGTCCAATATATGTATCATGGTCATCATAATATTGTAATTCATTTTGAATCCAATCAAAAAACATGTCTTGTTTTCACATTTTTTCACATATATTGAAAAAATTATAAAAAAAAATCATATAAATTCAAAAATTGCAATCTCACCGATTGCACCCCATGCCATGCCAGGTGGAAGGATAAGGTTTGGATCACCGCAGAAATCCATCTCGGCATAGGGGTAGTATTCCACTACTATGACTTGTTCCTCCCACCATTGGAAGAACTCGTCATCCTAGGTGGTTCGAGGAACTTCACTTCCCCCCAGTCTCTTCATCAGATCAAACCATCGGGAAATTCTTCGGTCTCTTGGGCTGTTGATTGAAGAGATCACTTTGGGTCGAAGCCCAGGAATATTCTCAAAGAAGAATTTCATCAAAATGGTTCCATACCCAAAATGCTTTGTTTTTTCTTTTCGGATGGAAGTCAGTTGTTGCTTCATGTTGATTAACAGAGTTGTACACCAATCATAGAGGTGAACTAGGCATTCCACAGCTATGCTCATCTGGGTCCTGGATGCCTGATGCAAGGAAGAAAATCATGCTACCCTGCCGATGGTAAATAGGAGAATCTTCATGTGCAGATCTCTCAAATCTTTTATGGCAATTTGAGTTCCTACTTTTTTTGGACCCCTCTACACAATAGACCTGGACATAGTCATCCACCGTAAGCCCTCCCAAAGGCTTGCCGTGAAAATCTACTGGGTCTCCCCTCCGTGAGAGTCTAGTAATGAAGTAGATGTCTTCCACCTCTATGTCTATAGGCATTTGGTCTATCACGAAGCAATCTTCCTCTGGTTCCCAGGAATTTACCAGCATTTCAAGCAACCGGATGTTACTTTTCATGTTTGGCATTTTGAAAAATTTTAGCAATCCGCAATTTCAGAGGATATTGAGCGATTTTTGATCTTGCATCACTTCATTATCAATTGCACTATGCTCATGTTCCCTCCATGTGATGGGAATCTTGAAAAAATTCATTTATTTGTTCATTAGATGCATTTTTTTTTTTACATCGCAGGTTGTGCATACGCGACTTACCCTGTAGATAGTCGCGTATCATACGCAGTTTGGTCCATATGAACTCGCGTATGTGCAGAGCCCTAAATCAAAAACAATATTTTTTACGGTGAAATTTCCAAATTTTAACTCTATTAATGGACAAAATTGATAATAATGATGGATTAAGAGCTTACCTGACTGATTCGGCGAAGTTTGACCGTTGATTTCTCCTGTTTTGATGAAAGAGGGTTTTTCTCCAGAGCTCTTTTTCCCAAATCAGCAAGTAACAATGAACCAAATATGAGGTAACATGTGTATTTATGCCCAGAAATTGAAAATTTTTGCAAAAATTTGTTATGCCTATTTTTTCAATCTATCTTAAGCTGCATAACCCGGATGCTTGTAAGTGCCCAGATTGGTATATTTTCAGGTACATTTTGATGAAGTTGAGATTTTTCCAGTTTTTTATCCATGACTGCTGACCTGTCATGGCAGGTATATGATATTCACTGTCATATAGGTTAGGAAATCCACTTTCCGTTGCATTTTGCATACTAGCCTCCATTCTGATCACTTGCCATAGGGTCGATCCCATCAGGTCATGAGTATTTCACCCATTTCACTCGCCGATTATTTAATCATGACTTGGTGGTAGAGCCTTCCTTTACATGGGATTCCTAGTTAGTTCCTTGCTAGCACTTGTTGCCCATGCTGCGTTTCATGTAGGCACAGGAGTCCTCTTTAGTCCCGCTATGACTTATGTGTTGAAGCTTCATTCTTCTTCTTCTTCACTATCATTTTTTCTGGCTATTACCCTAGAGGCTCCCTGGTGTCGTTGAGTTGTATTACTGCATTGCATATTGGCTACTTGTTTATCCTGGCCTTTAGCCGGCTTCATTTGGACTCGATGTTTAAGCCATCTTTTGACCTTGACTGTCTGTACAAGTTAACCATTGCATGCACTTAGCTATCGCAACTTGACACCCTTTTTACCCATGGATGGAACATTCCTTTGAGTATCGCTTACCAGTTTCCGCCACCTTGCATTGAGCATAGGATCGTTCCTATCCCAGGAACTAGTGCATCTGTTTCTTGATACTCGTTCTATCCATTGTACCATAGCATTCTTTTATTCCTTTTCAGGCTTATTATATGAAAAAGACAAAAAAATCAAATATAACAAAAAGAGTGGGAACAGGATGTTACTTCATAATTTGATGGCAGTACAATGTCAGTTTGTCGCCCTTGAACAAAGCACATACAGTTATATATTTCCTTCATTTGGGATGGTTTTAGTTTTGACCTAGGTTCAGCTTTTGCCTTGTTTCACTGGTCAGTCCTCCCCCGGTTGGTTATCTCTTCCAATCATATGGAGAGTTTGTTTTTGCCTCCTGCATAACAAACTTATACAGTGTCATTTTTACTGCCATGGTCATCACGAGTAGTGCTTTTTTCCAAGGGAATTCTAACTAGAGTCGGCCATTATGCGGTGTCTCTTGACTCGTTATTTCAGTCGGCCTACCTGGTCTTGTCAGTATCATGTTCTATCACATCAAATGTTTTGGTCTTCTGCTCGTGCTGGTTTGAGAAGGTCCCCATTGACTTCTTGCCGGCGGGTTTGTCTCTTATCGACTACGACACATTGCTCTGAGAGCAAACCTAGAGCCGCACCTTGGGCCTATTTCCATCATTGATAGGTAACCTCGTGCTCAGCATTTGATCATCATCATGGGTCTTTGACTGAGTGGTTTCCCCTGTGTTCGACGTCAGCACACATTATCACACTTGGGATTCGTGCAGTACCTGGATTTCCATTTGACCCTATCGGTGGATTTCTCGCCTCTGTGTTAGCTTTCATTATTGGTTGGTCTAGAGGGTTTCTTTCGTGCGCTAGCTTCATCTTGTGCACGTCGGAAACGTACTTCGGTTTTGGTTCCATCACTCTCCTTCGTCCGATTCCTTCCAAATCTTGGCCTGCGGGTTACACTCGTGCTGGACTGATGTGGGATGCCTTAATGCCTTCCTTCCAGCAGATCTTTTCCCATCGACTCCGACTCATTGCTCTAGGAATAAGGTCTAGAGTCTTTTTGTCAGTACCTTAGGGTTTGCAGTCATCAGTGGCAGACTCTTCGCTATCGACAGTGGGGATTCATCATTGCCTCCTGATTGGTAGATTCTTTCAAGTGTTCGACTTCAACTCATTCATTCGCACTTGTTAGATTGTACTAGGGCACCTTGACGCTCATTTTCATTATCGGTGGGTTGTCTCACGTTGGTTAACGGTATACATTATTGACCGGTAATCCAACGATTTCTCACATGGTTGACTTCAGCTCATTTATTCCCATTGTGTATAATTGTGCCATAGTGATCGGTGAAGACCTCGGGTTGCATCAGCATTTCTCGGTTCACTTTTGACAGTCCATTCAGTTTCTGCCAGTGATGTCGTTCACCCTTATATGTTGCAGTGTCAGTACAGCAGCATCCTATATGTTGGCTCCCGAGTTGCGTGATTGTACCATGTGTTCCACCCCTTATGATTTGGTACTTGGAGATTCAGTTACTTTTGTGATCAGACATCCATTTTTAGTATTATTGATCAGTTTGATATATGTGATACTTGGACATTGATTCCGACTTGTACTTCCGGGCCGTGCTCAGATGATTCATTGTGTACTTTCAGTTCAACTATACTTGTATACATTCTGGATCTATTCTGTACTTTCTATATGGATATATTTTTGACTGAGCATGGGTATGCCCGCCTCAGACATGAGCTGACTCTCTGTTTTCTTTCATTGGTTTTTGGCAGGCTGAAATCTGGTGAAGTCCTCTCTTGTCCTCACGAAGTTCTTTCTATGCACATAATACATTTCGGCCATCATGTACCCCTTCTGACCTCATATATTAGGGGGCATCTGTTATAGCATCATTTTTCACCCTCATGTGATTCATGATTGTCTCTTTGGCCTTGGGCACCCATTCCCACAGACTTGAATAGAAGTTCATAAAAAACAGTGTTTAAAATCCCATACGTGGATATGCCCAAACTTTTCCGCGTGTATACGCGAGTCCAGAGATACTTTTCCGCGTATGCCATTAAAATCATTAAAAATATATATATAAATCCCTATTTTCGAGGCTGGGTTGATGGTTATTCCCGTAATTCAACCACCCCAGCCCATGGCCAACTGTTTCCAACAGATTGAAACTACTTTGAGGGAGTATAAAAGCCCCTCATATGCATGGCCTAAGGGAGAGAGAAAATTATAGACATTATACTCTGTTGGAGCCCAATTCAAGTCTAATTTCCCGTGCCTCCTGCACTTCCCAGATTTTTACAGGAAACCCTTGTTTCCTGGAGATGTTCATCAGCTTATATGTCATCTCGTGTGCACAAGTCTTGAAAGAATCCTAGTGAGGCAAGGGCGGGACGGATCCAGACGACGGTCTGTTCGAAGATCGTGGAAGGATTCAGGTGATCTCTCCACCTTTCTATTATTGTACATGTTGTTCGTAATGAAGAAGAACCATCTTGTTTCCGAATTCACGTGTTAATATCTGCTTGCATATGTGAAAAGATTGTTAATTAAACATTTATTATTGTTTATATGATGTTTCACATGGATTACACTGACATTTAGGAAAGATATATGTTGTACAACTAGATTTCCGTGCATGTCTCTTCTTGATTTCCAGGTTGAAGAGGAAGAAGGGTTGCTAGGGGTTTGGACCCCGCAGGATCTACATCAAACGTAGGATCTACAGGTGAGTTCTACAATCTATAATATCTAGTTTTTAGCGTACAAGTGTGGTTGTGTGAGTCCTTCTTGAATAGCATGCCTCGATCCGTGGAGGTTTTTGTACAAATACACCTCAGGAGTTATTTCCAGAACGATACTTCAAAGAAGCCAACCTTTTACAGGTCAGGTTGTTCAAAGTCAACCATTTCAAGGGAAATTTCAATATGGAAAAATAGGACAAAATCCAATTTACCATAATCAACCTTACCCTGGTTATACATATCAAATACCAGCACAACCTGAGTTTGGTATGGCTAATCCTGGATAGCCTGGAGGTATTCCAATCCCATCTGCTTAGGCTATTCCACATTATCATGGATATCCTCCTCTGGGTACTAGTATTGTTCCTCAAGGTTATCAGTTTGCACAACAATACCCTAACCGTAGGTTACCATTCATTGCAACTTTAGACTTACCAGAATTACCTTGACTAAAGAATGATCCAATTTATTATCTCCATTTTGGCCGGCAATACCAATTAAGTTTCAGAGTGATATACCAAATTTTGAAGGAAAATCTGGAGAAGACCCCTCAAACCATGTGATGAATTATCATATTTGGTGCGCATCCAACTCCTTAATCGATGATTCCATTTGACTGAGACTTTTTCAGAGAACATTGATTTGTTTAGCTGTGAAGTGGTACATCGAGTTACCACGCAGCTCTTTCAATAATTTCAATGCTTTAGCAACAACGTTTATAACACATTTCTAGTTGCTAGTTTGTTATGACAATGGCACGAAAATTTTAACTTCATTAAAAAAAATTACATCTACATAAATTTCAGATCACATACACGAATGGCAACATAGATGACGTTTAGTGAATTTTTTTATTTTAGACCAAATTTTGGCAGAATGTTTTATTAAATCATTACTTCCCAATATTACTGAAGATGTAGCCAAGGGAGACATTGTAACAGAATAACAGGTCATATGTCAAGCACAATACGTAGACCTCGTATACACACAGTCTCATACTCTATATGAAAAATTCCTGATTTATCACACCCAGGCTAACATACTTCAACTCCTTCTGGTTCTCATTCTGCAGATGGTGTAATTGGTACAGTTAATATGACAAAGGGTAAGAAGAAATCATCTAAATCTACTTCTCCAATTATAAATATACCAGATTCACCTAAAGGATACCCTCCCCTCAAAACGTCTTCTAAAATTCACGTTATAGACTCATTTACAACTAAAGCTAAATAAGAAGAAGGGGAAGGGTAAAAATAAGCAAAACACTTCTCCTAAAGAGAAAGCTAAAAAAACCGAATTATTAGATGAAAAACGGAAACCTCGTTATCCTTGTCTTATCTGTGATGAGGATCACTATATCAAAGAGTGTCCACATCGGGTCGAGGAATCCATATTTGTCAAAGGTTCATCCACACCTGATGTCTTAAAATATCATTTTCCATCTCAAGATAGAAAAATGATCATATTTTCTTCCAATTCATCGACATATATTTTTATGATGTCCCATGTCATGGTTGTGACACGATCTGAAGACTATGGATCTAAGAGTCCTGTAATTGGTAAAGAGATTGAATCATCTAGTCAACCACCACTATCAACTCCTTCGGTTTCCGAACCATTGAAAATCGAGAAACCTAACCCTGATTTAGTAATTAAATCGTGTGCCAAAGGTGTACTTCGAAAATCGACTTTCAATCCACATGCGAAAGCCGCTCAGAATTACAACATTGTTGAAGATTTGGCCATATCCCCTTCAACAATGTCAGCCCTCGAGGTGTTGCGATCTTGTCCAGCTTAGAGGAAATTACTATTATCAGCTATAGGAGCTATTGATCCTCAAGACTCGAATCTGATTGTCTTTGACCTCGAAAATTTTGTACCTAGCTCCCATATAAAATGGCTTTTCAAATTCCAGTATTATTCAAATCAAGGCGAGTTTTTTGCATTGTAATTGATGAGGCGGCATCTATGAGTATTATTTCATTATCTTGTTGGAAAACTCTTGGCTCTCTGATAATCAACCAATCACCAAACATCCTTAAAGTCTTTGATGGAAGAGGTTTTCACCCATTCAAAATACTCCAGGATCTACCTATAGAAGTAGAAGGAAAAAATGTAACGCTAGAGGTGGAAGTTGTTGATGCCCCTCTTGATTACAACCTTCTTCTGGGTCGCAGTTGGTGTTATGCTATGACTGTTGTTGTTTCATCAGTATTTCAGATGATAATGTTTCCTCATAAAGGAAATATTATTAAAATCGATCAATTGTCTTACTTTGCTTCAAACCCTACTTCTACATATAGTATCCAACATGTTGGAAAAATAGTTATCCCTTACGAAGAGATTGGTGTAGGACTAGTTAAGGATTCCGCTCTCATGGGCACTTTTGCTATGCCTTCTCCCAACGTATTGCGAACTATTGCCAATATAAATATGATCACATCAAGCACAATTCCATTTGATGTGGAATGTGCCTTTAGAATCATAATTGGACTCTTATGGTGGCGAGATGCCTTTAAGTCCTAAATTTTGAGTTGACTTAATGTAAGCTACACAATGTCATTCATTCATTGATCCTTAATATTACATTGGGAAGAGAACATATAGATGAAGCTAGAATTTAAGGAAGCTCCTAAACTATCTAGAGTAAGCATGATATTTGTATTAGCCACTCCTGTGTCCAAAAAAAAAAGGTCAAATCATAAGTGATAATCCTTATATTTTTTAAGGTTAATCATGTTATTGTTTGAAATTTTATAATGTTAAATAAAAAAATTTGCATAATAAATATTCAGTAGCTTTTGTAAAGGTTAGGAACCATGTGGATGGCCCACAAATTGTAGTAAAAAATTATGTTATATCTTACAGGGAAGAGAACCTCGATATGTTTAAGGCTAGATAAACAAAGTGAAAATGCACTAATCAAACTTTTGATAAACTTGAGAAAATACATGCATTAAGGAAGTAAAGAAGGAGAACTTGCTGCAGACAAATTTATGTAGCAAAGAGCTTGTTTGGTACCATGGATCCATTGGATATGAAAATTGTCTCTTTCAGAAAACTTCAGAGAATCAGTGATGTCAAATTTATCAATTACAAGGATAAAACAATCATGAGAATGTCTGGTAATGTAGGTTTGTAAAAGATTGATCACTACGACGAACTACTCTACGTAATAAGTATCATTTTTTTGCTACCATGGATCTCTCGAACATATAAATTATGCTTCAAAAGAACCAGTGGCATCAAATTTATCGACGATAAGGATATGGCCATTATCAGAATTAGTGATAATGTAGCGTTGTAAATGTTTAATTGATATAATGGCTCCATCTGTTATGCTAATTTACACACCCAATTTTTATAGATATTCCTCACAATCCCCATTTCATTGAACATGGAAATTTCCTTGTTCATGTATTTGCTTGATTTGTACATATTTTTGCTAAAAAATAAGGGCATTCCTACTTTTCAAGGTAATCCACATAATGAAAAATGACAGATTCTGAAACCTTCTGTTATTTAAACACGAAGACCAAATACAAGAGATGATGCTATCATGGTTTCCCACAAAATTGAGCCTTAATAACCCCCTACATCCCTCCCATATGTGTCTCGCATATCGACATGAAAGTATAAGACGATCTGAATTTTCCATTCCTCCCAAACATATCACACAGATATCTCGACCCTCAATTCCTCATTTTTGTAGATTATTCCATGTCAATATTGTGTCAATGATAGTAAGCCAGAAAAAGCTCCTAATGTACAAAATATTGTCTTTCCATATGTTCCGTTCCCAACTGTGTCCAACATGTTTCATCATAGTTCTCGGTATCGCCACATTTATGTCCTTGACATACGCCATGCCCTTATTTAGACTTCCTCTCCATACGAGATGATCCTTTTCACCCAGTGAGTCTAAAACAATCCCACCACCTCTAATCTTAGTTACATATCTCTCCCATTCTACTGAAATATGTTCATATAACCCTAGTTTTGTTGCCCCACTCCATCTTTGAGAATCATTACTATCGCCTCCAATATGAAAAATATTTCCTAGTACATAAAATACTTTTGAATGTATGTTGTTTATTAACTATATCGAAAGGGTATGCTTCTTGTTCATCGCTTTTATGACATCTACTCCGATTTTGATTCTAGATCCATCATAAGCCTCCCACCTTATGACTCTCGCAAACAAATTTAAATTGTGCATCATCCTTTTCCAAATATATGATCTGTTAAATTTTGTCCTTTATCCTCTATCTAGCTGAGTGGCTAAATCCATTCCATACAAATATTTATATATATTGACATTTTCCAAAATACCCTCCCCTGAAATAGCTCTCCACAAATTCTTTATGATCAATGCCAGGTAAAATTTTGTGGTATCTATAATGCCCCACCCACCATCCTCAATGGGTCGAGCCATATATGACCAAGCTATCAAATGAAATTTACTTTTCTCCTTCATGCTAACCCTTAAAAACTATCCCATAATAGCATAAATCATGTTTGTGATTTGTCTCAGAAAAAGAAATAGATCCATCCAATACACTTTCAGATATTGTAAAACTAATTTCAGCATAATGATCCTTCCTCCCATTATAGCCATGTATGTTTCCAACAAGTCAATTTTTCCTAAAATCTTCCAAATAACCATTCCCAGTCCTTATTATAATATCCATTTGGTTTCAGGAAACAACCAAGGTACTGGAAGCCAACATCTATATCTATGATATTAACCCCAATAAGATCCGCTATCTCGTTATTCCTCCCTGCTTCATCTTCAACCCCAATAAGAATTGATTTCCCCACATTCATACATAGTCCACTAGCCAAACCAAAAGTAGTGATGCATATTTTACAAATTACCCATTCCTTAGTAGAAAATTTCCCACCTAACAAGAGATCATATACACGCATTAGGTGTGTTATGAACATATGTCTAGATATTCTAAAACCAATGATACTACCTTCCTCCCTCAAGCTTCTAAGCTTCCTACTGAAATAGTCAATAACAAGAATGAAGAGTAAGGGTGATAGGGTACATCTATTTCGCAGGCCTCTTCCCGCCCGAAAGAATTTTGTGGGAAGACCATTAATGATGATAAAAAAGTTTGTGATTTTGATGCACCCCATGATCCAATTAATATTCTGTATGGATATACCAATTTTGATGAGAACACATTTAAGAAATTCCTAGTCAGTGCAATCATATGCTTTCATGAGGTCAACCTTGAGTAAGCATGCATTTTGTTTCAAATATTTAATATAATGTGCCATTTCTTGTGAAATCGTTATCGCGTCATGAATCGACCTCCCTTCAAGGAACCAATATTGTTCTTCTGTAATAAATTTAGACTATATGGGCTTGATCCTGCAAGCAATAAATTTTCATATCACCTTGTAAGCCAAGTTGCAAAGAGATGTTGGTCTATAATCAACGAAAGTGGTAGGATTTTCATTTTTAGGAATCGTCGCTATAAATGTAGCATTCATAGCATGAGATACAAACCCACCTTTTCATACCTCCACTGCAACCAAGACCAGATCTAGAAAATTAATTCCATGAAATGTAAGAATAATTCCAGCCCCCATTTGTCTGGTCCCAGACTTTTCTCCTTGGCACAAACCTTTATCACTGTTAAAACCTCTTTGTCCATGATCGGACACCCCAATAATTCATTTTTCCTCCCCAATGGACATATCAGGTAAGATGGAAATGAATTCGAGTTGTTCTGATATAGGATGAGACAGAGCCGAGAAATGGTCTCTAAAATTGTTAACAACTTCCTGTTCAATTTATGCATGTGTCTTAAATTTGTTACCATTCTCGTCTGAAATGCTTCTAATAGAATTGATCAATTTATGGCTATTGTATTGTGCATGAAAATAATTCGAATTCTTGTCCACTTCCTTAATCCAGGTATCCCTACTCTTCAATTGAATCTCTTCTTCCTGGGATTTTAATATATCGTTTCTCCTACCTTCTAACTTAATAATCCAATATATATATTTATCAGAAAAATAAAGAGGGTCCAAGGGGTCATTATAATATTGAAGGTAAGTCACAATATCAATAATATCTTTGCATTCAACCTCCTTTTTCTCCTTAATCCACTGCCTTCCTTCCACCTTCATAAAGTTAAATTTTGGTAAATGGAAAACGTCGGATTGTTCACCAGATTGGTAACCTCCCGAGTCTAGACCCCATGTACCATAGTATTAAACTCTAGCAATTGTAGCCATTTCAGGTTAAACTTAAAGGGATCATTTTTCCTCCTTATCTCTCCTTTCTAGATGAGTGAAGTAGGACTATGATTAGAAATTTATATATTTTAAATGCTACTACTTAATCCCATAGAGAGATTACATAAGGACATACAAACAGGAAATCTATGTAGCCTTTTGTATATACCTTCACCATTAATGCGGTTGTTCCTCCATGTCGGTGCTAGTGGAGTCGATAGAATGTCAATGAGGGCCTATTCCATAATCATATCCTTAAAATAGGATGAAAATGGATCTTTCCTCGCTTTTGACCCCCAAGTTTCTCCCTCATCCATAGTGAAGTTTAGATCCCCCTCAACTATCAATAAACTTAATTTAAGAATCTCGGAGCCAGCCACCTAGTTGAAAAAAAGTTTGTGCCCACTATATGGTGCATATAAGTTAATGATCCAAAGCCTTTGTCCCACGACCAATAAATGGCTAGTGAGAATGACACCTGCACAAGTGTTGAAAGCTCTCATATCAAATATCTAAGGATTCCAAATAATCCCCAATCCACCTGAATGTCCATTTACACTGGTGGCACACACATGCCACTTTGGGCAAATTGGCAGCAATATCTCCCATTTTTTCTCCCTAAGCAACATGTTTTCGTGTCGTAAAATCATGTCAAGTTTATGAGTTCTCATCAAACGCTTTAGGGAACGAATCTTTTGGGCTTCTCTCAAAGCCTATATATTCATATAGGTTATATTTATGGGGGAAACAAAGTCACAGACAACTCCTTTCTAAGAGCTCAAGTACCATAGAAATCACAGATTGTGACCTTAGCATAGGTAAATGTCGGATATATATCAAATATGGGTATCTACTCCCCCTCAATGAAATCAATGGTGAGGTTATACATATGGAAGGCCGACACCTTTTTGTATTTGGGTGGGCTCTTCTTCCTCTGTGTCACATTCTTATAAACCTTAGTGAAGACCCAGTTTGTCCGAAAAATGACCTATCGACCGATAGGGGTTCCATTGACTCAGATGAGGATAATAATATCTTCAACTCTTTGTTAGGAGACAAGGCCGAAGTGTTAGGAATTGATTCCAGATCAATAAGGACAGTCGGATGATCAAGGCCATTTTCGGTCACTATAGTTCCCCCACCCAAGGATATTTCCCTTCCCACCCCAACTTCCCCATCCATTTGACTCAATATTATGTTATCTGAATATCCTCGTCCCCCCTCCAACCACTCATCCAAGTGAGCATTAACATGAAGTTCATGAAATTTCCTCCAAAGGTACTCAGGTTATAATGAGAGTGCAATCCCAAACGAGATTTCCCAGCCACTATAACATGTGAATTTAAAACAGAAATGGACTCATTTTAATCCACTTTTTTATTACATTGAGGTGCTATTGTAAATGAGGGAGTGGGTGTCGAGTTACCTCAGTACAAAGCATAATTGGATGAAGTACCACCCATAGGAGCCTCATGAGCAGTATCTTCCCAATATTCCCCGTCCACTGTACTACGAAAATCCTTATGATGGAGAAATTTTATTTTGCAATTTTCTACTAGGTGGCCTGTCTCGTGGCAGTTCAGGCATCTGTAAAGGATGTTCGAGTATTCAATAGATAATAAGAAGGAAGAAATTCTCCACTACAATTCCAGTTTTGCTACCAAACCCCTTCCCAAATTCAGCTCAATCATTACCCACGTCATCCTTTTATCGAGTTGACCAATACATCCCTCATCCCAATAATAAAATTTCCCGATTCTATTTGCAATTTTTGTAATCATGGATTTATTCCATAGCAAGCAGTAATCCCAGTAATTTCGCCCAAACCAGTTTACTCATGGGTACCTCCACAAATGGATCAAACCCCGCCCTCCATTTCGCTTTCACCCATGGGGTGTTCAGTATAATTTCAGCATCGTCTAGACTAAAACAATGGAAACAGATCCATCCATTAAAAATAACACTAACTTTGGGTTTGTACTTCAGCAATTTAAATCATCGTTCCTCCACCCATATTTTAGCATGCTTCCCATTCATCTGCATATATTGCCACATGCAAACAAGCACCTTGATTCTGAGTCTTTCAATGCTTGTCCAATACGAGTCACCCCCTAGTAGGAGAGGAGGTTCTCCTTTCATAGCATTAACAGGAATTTTTTTAGGGATATTTCTATGACCAATAGTTGCATCCTGTATACCTTTTTTGGATTTCTGATAGCAGTTGCTAGAACTATCCACCCCTCTATTCACCTCCTGCTCTACAAAACCTTTGGACATTACAGGTGCTTGAGAATTCTTATTCAATACCACCTACTTAGCCTGAATCGTGAGCTCAATCAGTTTCTTCGAAGGTGGGTAAGAATCCCCCAATATGTCTACCAGATGTCCTTCTAATGCCCTCCCACCCCTACACCTACCACAACCCTCGGTAGCTCTCTGTAGGTTCATCGTTCAATATTGTGGTGCGTCGTCTTCCTCCCAACCCTCGGCAGCTCCTTCCAGATTCACCCTTCTGATTGTGGTTCACCTTCTTGCTTCAAACCCTCGGCAACTCCTTCCAGGTTTCATACCTCACCCCGTCCTTTTACCTAACCCCCTTAATTAAGCAAGGGGATAAGGCAACGATTTCAAGAATATGGATTAGAATAGTAGAGGGCAGATGAATTTTGCAAGAAAATGTCTCTCTGGTCGTTAGTGATACACGGTGAAGGACATCAGAAAAAGTGGGTAGTCGGTTCTCCCTTGTTTCTTGGTTAGTGTGTTGGAATTTCTGAGTATTTCAAAACAAACAGAGTAATAAAAATTCCCCAACTTCAACACAGAGATTCAATGGACAGAGATGCACACAATACTTCTATTTCATTAAGAAAAAATATTACAATGATGGCATAGAACTACTGTTCTGGCATTTACAAAAAAAACAAGTTTCTGTTGACTGCTACAACACACAGTGCAGAAATCTGCTCTCTATCTCTTACAAAATACACACACACTACTCCTCTATTCTCTTTTTTCTTTCATATAGAGTCTCTCACTGTTTTTCAACACTCTGTCATATTTTAAAAATACACAGCAGTCCACTTAAAAATGACCACACACTCCACTCCTTTTTACATTCGCATGCACTAACCTATATATATATATATATAAACTTTAACAAACTTTGTCATGGCACTTTTAAAACATTTAAAACATGAAACATAAAAAAAATGTTCCACAAGGTTTTTAACTGTCCTGGCCCTAGCAAGAATTAAATCCCATTGCAAACGATTTTTCATACCAAATGGTCTGGCGACTTGAGGCACCAGAATCCGCGCGATCACTCTACGATTGGTGAGAAGGTGGGACCACCCACAGTTTTGAAACAAAAATTAAGCTCCTTTGTATAAAATTATCGCGTACCAATTTTACCTTGTGACGTCACCCTCAAAACTGCATGATAATATTTGATCGGTCCACACGTCCTGTGACTTGGAAGTGGGTCTGGTTCTTTGCATCAGTAAAGGACTAGTGACATTGGCATTCAAACTATGTGATAGCCAATTGATTGGCTAATGGTGGAGCCCGCAGTTGCAGTGCTGGCATGTGAGGACCTCTATGATGTGGGGTCATTCAAACAGAAAAAATGGCGGTAAAACACAAAATGGTGCGAAGTAGCAGTGGTTGGTGAAGTTATGAAGGCATGGCATGGTGAGCATTGAAGTTGGAGATTGTGTGGTTCAGAAACACAAAATTTAATTTGCAAAATAGGGCTATGACTCATAATCAAAATGTTAACTTGTAGGTTTTACATTAGAAATTAAATTTTAGGGTTCAGTGCATGTTCAAATAAAAAATTTATGAGCTGCTGCTTCCTCTGTCCTTTGGCTTTGCAGTACTTAGTTGAATTTAAAAATTCAATACTCCCCCTTAAATTTCACTGTTGGGTTTTCTTCCATACCCAAACACTTTCTTGAATAATTAAAACTCTTCTGCCCCAATGGTTTTGTTAAAATGTCTACAAAATGCTCCCCTTTTCTGCAATGCTTCAGAACAATTTCACCGTTGTTCACTAGCTCCCTGATGTAGTGATACTTGGCATCAATGTGTTTTGTTCTCTTGTGAAACACTGAATTATTTGACAATGCTATTGCTGAGGTATTATCACAATAAACTGTTGTGCCTTTTACTTGTTCATGACACAAGCTCCTCAACATTCTCCTCATCCAAACTACTTGACATGCTGCTGCTGTAGCTGCCACATACTCTGCCTCTGTTGTAGATAAAGCCACAATTGGCTGTTTCTTAAAAGCCCATGAAATGGCTCCTGAACCCATATGAAAAACATAACCAGAGGTGCTTTTCCGGTCATCTATACTTCTAGCCTAATCACTGTCAGTATATCCAATCAACTCAGAATATTCTGAAGCAGTGTATAAAATTCCATAACTTTTTGTTCCTTTCACATACCTCAGAATTATTTTTGCTACTTGCCAATGTGCCTCCTTTGGCCTTTCCATAAATCTGGAAATTAAACTTACAGCATGAAAATATCCGGCCTAGTTGCAGTCAAATACATGAGGCTGCCAACTGTGCCCTTGTACAAACTTGGATCAAAATCCTTGTTATTGTCCTCTTTGCTAAGATCCAATCCCATCACTGTAGGAGTAATTGCTGCCTTGCAATCCTGGATGTTAAATCTTTCCAAAAGTTCTTTTACATATTTAGCTTGAGAGATAAAAAAATTTATTTTCATTTTTCTCTACTTCTATTCCTAAGAAGTATTTCAGCAATCCCATATTAGTCATCTCAAATTCATCCTTCATGACTGATTTAAAATTCTCAATGAGAAAATCATCATTACCTTTAAATATCACATCATCAACATATAAAACAACAATAAACATCTTACCATCTTTCTCCTTGATGTATAATGTGGCTTCTCCTTCACATTTTTCAAACCCATTTTCCAGTAGATAGGCATCTATCCTACTGTACCATGCTCTTGGTGCTTGTTTCAGCCCATAAAGAGCTTTCTTCAATCTGCATACTTTGTACTCTTGGTGTTCCTTCTCATATCCCAGAGGTTGTTCAACATAAACCTCTTCCATCAATACTCCATTTAGGAATACTGATTTCACATCCATTTGGTAAACTTTCCACTTGTGTTGTGCTGCTATGGACAACATTGCTCTCATTGTTTCCATTATTGCAACTGGTGCAAAAGTTTCCTCATATTCTCTTCCTTGTTGCTACTTGTAGCCTTGGACAACAAGTTTGGCTTTGTGCCTTTCAATCCCACCTTCAGCATTGATCTTGCTTTTGTAAACCCATTTCACTCCAATTACTTCTTTGCCTTTTGGGAGATCAACTAATTCCCATGTCTTATTTTTCTCTATGGCATTTATTTCTTCATCCATAGCATCTATCCATTTCTTATCTTTTATAGCCTCTTCAAAATGAATAGGATCATCTACATGACAATACATTGAAAATAAAGAGTTCATACCTTCATTTTCTGTCTCTTGCTCATAAATATCATTCAAATTTCTGAATCTGATTCCTCTTTCACTTGGTGTACTTGTGCTTGTAGAAGCACTCAAATATGCTCCTTGTGATGTGCTTGGAGGAGCACTGTTATCACTTCTCAAGGGTGTTCTCCTACCTGCTTGTGGTGTCCCTTGCTGTCCTTGTGTTGGTGGAGGTGCTGCTGCTAATGAGGGATGTATTTCAGTCATCTCTTCCTCATTATCATCATGAGACAAACAACTCTTCAAATTGATTGTTTTCTCAATGCTTCCATCCCAAGCTTCTTCTTCAATGAATTGCACATCTCTGCTTATAACAAACTTCTTGGTGGATGGGTTATACAACCTGTATGGCTTGGATTCTTCACTGTATCCAATAAATATGCACTTCTCCCCCTTACTATCCAACTTCTTCCTTAGTTGATTTGGAATGTGTGCATAAGCCACACAACAAAAAACTCTCATGTGGGTGACACCTTGTTTTATGCCACTCCATGCTTCTTCTGAAACTTTGTTCATTACAACTTTTGTTGGGCATCTATTCAAGATGTATGCTGCACAATGTACAACTTCAGCCCAATATTCATTTGCCAAATGTTTTTCTTTCAGCATACTTCTTACCATGCCCATGACGGTTCTATTTTTCCTTTCAGCAACTCCATTTTGCTGCGGTGTGTACCTTGTTGTAAATTGCTTGTGTATGCCATTTTCTCTGCAAAAACGTAGAAATTTTTTTGAGATATACTCACCTGCTCTATCAGTCCTTAAAACTTTAATACGTTGCCCACTTTGTTTCTCTACAAGATACTTAAAGTGGCAGAATTTCTCAAACACTTCACTTTTATATTTCAAGAAATACAAGCAAGTTTTTCTTGTGTAATCATCAATAAAAGCCAGCATATAGTGGTTGCTTGCTAGTGATGGTGTTTGCATTGGTCCACACAAATCTGAGTGGACAATTTCTAAGGGTGCCTTTGCCCTTATACTCTTTCCTAATGGAAAGATTTCTTTGTGTTGTTTACCCAAGATGTAGCCTTCACATAGGCTGTCTGGTTTCTCAATCAATGGTAATCCCTTTACCATTCCTTTTCTATGCAACAAATTTAGATCTCCAAAGTTGAGATGTTCAAATCTCCAGTTCGATAACCAATTTTCATCATTTGCTTCTCTTTGGAATGTCTCTTGTGTCACTGCTGCCATTTCAGCT
This sequence comes from Pinus albicaulis, assembly GCA_034641835.2. Classification (NCBI taxonomy): domain Eukaryota; kingdom Viridiplantae; phylum Streptophyta; class Pinopsida; order Pinales; family Pinaceae; genus Pinus; species Pinus albicaulis. The sequence goes on along the minus strand of CM076584.1, from coordinate 1,648,078,067 downwards.
CCTTTCTTCAAATATGCTCTCATCTTGAGAGGGAACATTCTGTTCTTTTCCATCTTCATTTGTGCAATGCATTGCTTGCTTGGTGGTTTATCCATGCTGGTGCATATATTATCTTCAAAGAAAACATTATACCCCTTTTGAATGAGCTGTCTAATGCTCAAGAGGTTACACTTCATACCAGGCACATAGTAAACATCTGATATGGATCTTCCTTCTCCTTTCTTTGTCAAAACACTTACTCCGCCTTTTCCCATGACAGAGACCTTACTGTCTGTCCCCAATGTTACTTGAGTCTTTACATTTTCATCTAACATGGAAAACATGGAAATTTTTCTAGTCATATGGTTTCTACATCCTGAATCTAGAAGCCATATATCTTCATTCTTTTATCCAGCCATATTACATGCTAAAAACAGCTTCTCTTGACTCATATTTTCTTTTGTAAAATTAGCACTGGGTCTATTACCCATGTCACTTTGTTTCTTCCTACATTCATTGGTATAATGGCCATACTTTTTACAGTAATGACATTGGACTTGGAATTTATCATACCTTTGTCCATGTGCTTGACTTTGTCCACCTTGCTGGCTGCTACCTTGGCCTTGGTTCTGATTTTGGTTTCTTCCCCTTCCATGATTATTTGTAAGGCTGCTTCTTCCTCCTCTGTTTTGGCTTCTGCCTTTTCCTTTTCCTTTGTAGTTTCCTCTGCCTTGATCTCTTCCTCTTCCAAAGGACATTTGGGTCTTGAAGGCATTCTCTAAAGATGAGTTTGTTGTTCTTCCCAATCTTTGTTCATGAGTCATCAATGATGCATGAAGCTCATCAACAGTAAACATTGAGAGATCCTTTGTCTTTTCAATGGTTGTGACTATAACATCAAACCTTGAGGGTAAGCTCCTCAACACTTTCTCCACTATCTTTCTTTCTTCAAGTGTCTCTCCATGAAACCTTATCTAGGTAACCAACCCAATCACATGTGTGAAGAATCAGTCTATGTTATCAGACTCCTTTATATGAAGAGTTTCAAAGTCTCTCCTCAATAATTGTAGCTTTGTTGTCTTCACCTTCTCCATACCTTGATAGGCAGTCTGGAGGGTATCCCATGCATCCTTGGATCTCTTGGCTACTGTTATCCTTGGAAACACACTTTCATGCACTTCTTGATAGAGATGGAATAGGGCTTTTGAGTCCTTCTTCCTATTTCTCTTCTCCTTCTGTACTTGTGTTAAGGCATTAAAAGTTTGTTCATCTGTTGGTTCTTCAAAACCATCTTAACCAAGCTCCCATAAGTCTTGAGAGGAAAATAGGGCTCTCATTATGATTGCCTAATAGTCATAGTTCTTCCTATTAAACTGTGGGAGTTGAGTATTTCCTATACTCATGCTTGTGCTGGCTCCTGACATGGCTAGCACACTAAACTATGCTCTAAATTTAACTGTGTTTTTAAATAAACCTTCTCACTGCTTGAGAGTTAAAATCTGTCTTCAAAAAGAACTTCTCTGGACTGCACTTTTTAAACACAAAACAAAAACTATGTTTTTGCAAAAACCTAGAATTTTGCTGAACCTTCAAACTGCTGGAGAACTGCTTCAACAACTCCTTCCTTCAGCTTCTTTGACAAACTTCAAAGAGCATGGACTAGCTCTGATACCATGTTGGAATTTCTGAGTATTCCAAAACAAACAGAGGAATAAAATTCCCCAACTTGAACACAGAGATTCAATGGACAGAGATGCACACAATACCTCTATTTCATTAAGCAAAAATATTACAATGATGGCACAGAACTGTTGTTCTGGCATTTACAAAAAAAACAAGTTTCTATTGACTGCTACAACATATAGTGCAGAAATATGTTCTATGTCTCTTACAAAATGCACACACACTGCTCTTCTATTCTCTTTGTTCTTTCATACAGAGTCTCTCACTATTTTTCAACACTCTGTCATATTTTAAAAATACACAGTAGTCCACTTAAAAATTACCATAGCCTTCAGGCCCCCCTTTTTTTATATATATTACATAACATAACCCTTCTCCTTTTTTTTTTAAACATTACACTCCACTCCTTTTTACATTCGCATGTACTAACCTTTATATATATATATATATATATAAACTTTAACAAACTTTGTCATGGCACTTTCTTTGGAAATATTTAAAACATGAAACTTATAAAAAAAATGTCAACCCAAGGTTTTTAACTTTGTCGCGGATATGAAAACGGGAATTAAATCTCATTGCAAATGATTTCGCATACCAAATGGTCCTACTTATGTCAGGCACCAAATCTGCGCAATTGCTCTCTGATTGGTTGGAGGTGGGACTCCCAGATTTCAAAACAACAACTAAGCTCGTTTGTATAAAATTATCGCGTACCAATTTTTCCTTGTGACATCACCCTCAAAACTGCATGATAAGATTTGATTGGTCCACACGTCTTGTGACTTGGCAGTGGGTCTGGTTCTTTGTGTCGATAAAGGACTGGTGACGTTGGCATCCAAACTATGCGATAGCCATTTGATTGGCTAACGGTGGAGCCCATGGTTGTAGTGTTGGCATGTGAGGACCTTCGTGACGTGGGCTCATTCAAACATAAAAACTCGTGGTAAAATAAACAATGGTGCAAAGTAACTATGGTTGGTAAAGTTATAAAGGCGCGACATGGTGAGCATTGACGTCGTAGATTGCGTGGTTCAGAACCACAAAATTTAATTTGCAAAACAGGGCTACAACCCCTAATCAAAATGTTAACTTGCAGGTTTTACATCAGAAATTAAATTTCAAGGTTGAGTGCACGTTCAAACAAAAAATTTATGAGCTGCTGCTTCCTTTGTCCTTCGGCTCTACAGTAGTTGAATTTAAAAATTCAATATGGCAAACTCGCAGAGTTAACCCTGGCCCTCGAAGGAAGAAGCATAAGGCTCCCGAAAACAAAATTCTCGACTGAGTCGTTGCACTACTACTGGAGTTGGCTCTCTAAATTTGGTATTCCACTTGCCCACCTAATCACATTCGCTTTCGTGTACACTGTCCACGCCAGCACAACCAACCCAAATAAGAGTGACCTCAACACTATCACTCCCATTCTTATTGGCGCCAACATCTTGGCTGCTGCCCCCTTCTCTGGCCACTCCAAGAACGCTGCCCGCTCCTTCGGTCCTACTGTTGTCAAGTCGATATGGGTGGCTATGTTTGATATGTTCATTATCCAGAAGGACTTGTTTTTAGTGTGATTTTTTGGAGTTCCAAGTGCTAGAATCTCGTGAAAAAAATTGAGGTAAAATCTTAATTTCTGTTATTTAAACTGGTTTTTTTAGGATTCAGCACCCTAAAAAACTTGTAGGGCACTTCAATTGTGCAAGGTTATCCATCAAGCTTCTGTTTTCAATGAATTTCGACCAAATTTTAAATAAAATAGACCAAAAAAACCACCATAAAAATCTTCAGAAAATTGCACTAAAAACTACTAGTTGTTATAAAGAATGCCCGAGTTATCAACTTTATATCTTGTCCAAATATGAAAATTATCAACACAATATGCGGTATCTAAGACTATCGATACTTATGTGATGCTGGATACGCGGATTATCAATGGGCAATATGCGAATTATCACGTGAATGTGGTATACGCGAAGTATGAAGGCCACACGCCAGCTATTTCCACATGATATGCGCGCTTTATGATCCTAATAACCGCGTTGTCAATGAAATATCGTAAATGTCAATACAATACGCGCATTGTGTACCATGCAATTCGCATATTTGAACAAGACCATAATCATAAGTCGCGTTATGGATAATTCGCATAATCATTGACGATTGCCATATCCAGAAGAAATGAGCTGAAAGAAATAGTTTGCTTATCAACGTAGTCTGTTAATTCTCAATGCTACCATGGCTTTGTAGCATATGCTATTAATCAATCAAATATGAGTATTCGCAAAGCAAATTTTCAAACTATCAACCACTAAATATGTGAAGTATCTCCGCTAAATATGTGAATTATTTGAGTCAGGTATGCGGCTTTCAACGTTATCTCTGAAATATCTCAATGCCAATTCTCAATGCTTCCATGGCTCTGTAGCATATGCCAATGATCTTTACCCGCATATGCGAAATTTCAAGTATATGTCAATTATAACGTTGTTATCTCCTTCGGATAGGCTAATTATCATCACGATATGCAAATTATCAACGAGACATGCAAATTGTTTCTTAGCTTTGTCATGGGAATTAAAAAAAAAAAAAAAAACGTTTAATGAGCATGCTAGTTTTCATTTTTTAATCATTCAAAATATATGTAAAAATTATATAACTTTATTCTAAATTAATGAAATATGAGGAAAAACAAAAAGCAATATACATATTGAAACAAAAACACTAATTTGAAAAAATACCAAAAATTTACACCTAACTAATAAAACAAACTTTTATGGTTTTGGGTATGCTCTTATCTAATGGATAAACTACCTTGAATAATTATGTTATTAAAATGTCTTCTCGAAACCATAGGAACGAATGAGATTCATTTTCAATAATAATTATGTGCATAGGATGCACATGCGAAGAAAGTTCATTGGAAACAAGACAGGTCAAGTCAAATGTGTATATTAAAGAGAAAATTTAAATTTCATTGGAAACACTATGGGTAAGTCAAACCAAATCATAGTCACAAGTAAACATACATAGTATAATAAATGAGGCATATTTCTTAATTCTAAATAATCAATAATCATATTTTGATGAAGGTGAAATTCATTTGTCTAAATAGGAATTTAGGATATCATTTTACAACAAATATTTTCTCAATTATTGCATAGCCATTTTCATTTTCTTACTTTGCATGTAAGATGCATAATCAAGTCCTAGGGCAGCGATATAAGAGCTAAATAAGGATTATAGCTAAATAAGCTTAATATTTATTTCAACAAATGGATTTCAACCCGATGAATGTATGATTATTCCTTTCATAGAGCTAGGGTGTTATATGTGATCCAAGGGGATCTTCAAAGGCTTAAAATTTGAAACTCGAACCTTGGCTATAATGTCACCAAGCTAAAGAACTCCACATTGCTAACCTAATAGCATGAATGACAGCTCAATCAGATATTGTATGCACATTCTATCATTGTCGGAATTTTGCAAGTCGTAAGGAGACGTCGGGCCCTACTCTGTCTATGTGGCGATCAAATGGCCAATTAGTCATCGACACATGTCATGCCAGTTTTTTTCCTCTACCCCTGCACAAAAGGAAAAATAAAACACAATATATATATATATATATATATATAATAAAATCCCAAATATATATATAGATTAACTATATGGTTATGACATAACCATATAATAATAATGGTAACCTATGCAATAGAAATTAGGTTCGAAACTATATCAAAAACCCACATAGGAGGCATATATTACTATGCATATAACTCCAAATAGTTGGAAAAATGCACAATGGTTAGTGGAGCAGGCCATATGTTATATATATATATATATATATATATATATATATATATATATATATATATGAGGTGTTGTTAAACATCTCCCATAAAACAACGGGGAGTAGACGACGCAGAGGCATGCATTGGCGGTGACGCCATAACTGCCGAACACCAAGAAAACACAAAGCAACAACATTTAAGTGCTTGACATATGAAATTAAACGAGGTTGGACCCCTAACCACCTTGGTGTTGTTCGCCAGCGCCAACCAACTGCAATAACTCCATTAGGATGTCTTATCAAAAACCCACATAGGAGGCATATATTACTATGCATATAACTCCAAATAGTTGGAAAAATGCACAATGGTTAGTGGAGCAGGCCATATGTTATATATATATATGCGGTGTCATTAAACATCTCCCATAAAACAACGGGCCGACGGTTGTTGAACACGCATTGGCTGGTCGACAGACCCATCGGCGGTGACGCCATAACTGCCGAACACCAAGAAAACACAAAGCAACAACATTTAAATTAACGTGGCATATATAAATGGGGAGTCGACGAGGTTGGAACCCCTGACCACCCTGGTGTTGTTCAGAGTGCTAACCAACTTCCCCAACAACTCCATTAGGATGTCTGCCGGCACAAAACTATTTAAAATCTAACCTTTGTGATTCTAGTGGAGAGGCAGAGATGGTAGGTCCGACTGGCAAAATAGTCTGGGGATCAACAAAGGGTGTTACCATGACGCAGGGTTCCAGGGGCATAACCCTCTTACAGGGGTATCTTTTTTAATGTTGAGGGAATCTAGAAGATTCCTTAGGGGTTCAAAACTTCTAGTGTCATAAAGGGGTCGACTTTATAGTCATTTTTCACGATTTTTTGTGACGAATCCAACCGTACAACTTGCTTCTCCAGGAGAGGACCACCTTTTCAAGCCATCCTCGGAAGTGGATGTATAAGGTGTAATTTTGTAATTTCTCATAATTTATTTTCGTTGCAATTTAATAAAAGAGTCCTCCACACATTGAGCAGGGCCCAAAGACGTAGCCTGCATTAGGTGAACTCCGTTATCAAATTGTTTATGCCTTTCATCTCATGTTTTATTTTGTTTTTTGCTACTTTTTATTTGTGTATGCTACTTGGTTACATGCTCTTTTAAATGAAATTTTGTATGCATTGTTGAAGTAGAATATTTGGATCAATTTTGGTACCAGAGTGGTTCTTCTTGATGGGAGGTTCATGAGTGATGCTAACCAGGAAAAAGATCCAAAAAGGTGAATGAAAACTGGAATTCTTTGATCCCGAAGTGGGGTATGCAACACAAAGACAAAAAATGGTAGATGAGGAAGCTCGATGGGAAGAAGAGTGGAATTATCACAATATCTTCTACACCATGGCAGAGAAAGTAGACAAGATTTTTTTCGAATATGAAAAGACACTTAAAAAAGAGAAGAATGAATGAGATGATCATACCTCAGTATATCATGAAGGTGGAAGAGGAGATCCTACTCAACCACCCTCTCCATCATCTAGTGACAATTCTTCTTCTTCCTCTTCTCATCATTCTAAAAAACATCATAGGAATTCATCTAGAAATCCTTTTTTTAAGCTAGATGTAAAGTTTGATTTTCCCACATATAATGGAGAATATAATGCAGATAAATTAAACAATTATATTAGAAATATAGAAGTTTATTGATGAATTCAACAGATCTAGGAAGATGAGGCCGATATCCAATTAGCATCTCTTTTCCTGTGTGACACTACTCTCATCTGGTGGGAGAGAAAGTTGTAGAAAGGCAACAAAAATTAGGTAATATCCTTTCTTCTTGGTCCAATTTTGTCTCTGCATTAAATGAACAGTTTTATCCTTTGGGTTATCAAAAAAATTATTTAATGGAATGAAAATATTTGAGATAAGGAAAGGGTCAAAATGTACAAAGCTCCATAGAAGAGTTTAGGGAACAAGCTTTGAATTTGGGAATTTCACTTGATTCACCAGAAACTGTAACAAAGTATATTGGTGCTTTACCATAGACATTATTTTTTGTCATTTCAGCCTACTACTATTGATGCGTTAGTGTGAAGGGAATGCCATGATGATGAGAATTGTTGGAAGTTGCATCCAAAGTTGAATCCAAAGATATTTGGTGGAAAGGGAAAGTAGAAGACGGTGGCAACCATGCAACAAGACCTTTGAACTAATTCTGGTGATGAAACAAATATCATAGTAGTGGGAATACAAGGTAACATTTCTCTTCATCGTAATTAAAATTATGAATTGCATGCAAGTACAAGTAATTCAAATGAGTATCTTGTTAATGAACGAAATAGGACAAAATTGTTCCACGTTAGAGTTGTGATGAAACACACTAAAGTGGAAACCTTGTTTGATCTGGTCTCACAAGTAAACTTGATTTCAGAATCCTTGATTAATAAATTAGTGTTGGAGACCAGGTCTCATCCAAAACCCTACCCTCTTGGTTGAGTGTGTGAAAAATCCAAATTTCATGTAACCAAAAAATGTAGGGCTAGATTTGTGATTGCATCCAAACTAGTAGATGAGGTTGATCTTGATGTTGTACCTTTTGATATCTATGGAATTGTATTAGGGAGTCCATATTTTTATGACACACAAGAATTTTTCTTTCTCCATGAAAGCAAGTATCATCTCATGAAATATGAGGTGAGATACATTGCTAGGGCTCATCATGCCAAGACTAGTGCTCGTGTTATAAGTGAAAGTAAGATGAAAAGGTTGGTCAATTCTAGTAAATGATTCATGCTCATTGTTGTGAGACAAAAATATGCAAAGACATCTAAAGCTTTCCAATGTTGTGATCCTACTCATAAAAAAGAATTGTATGAAATTGTTTCTAACTATAATGGTCTTTTTCACGAACCAAGTAGGTTGCCTCCAAAGTGTGAAATCAAACATGAGATCCACTTGCAGTACGATGCTCCTTTACCCAACATTTCTATGTACAAGTTGTCAACCATTGATAAGGAGGATATAAAGAAGAAAGTGCAAGAAATGCTGAACCAAAGGGGTCATAAAGCCAAGTTATTCTCTAGGAAGTTCACCTATTCTATTAGTGCCAAATAAGAATGGTATATGTAGGATGTACATGGACTACAAAGCACTGACCAATATAATGGTGAAGAATTGGTACCCTCGCCCTAGAATTTACTATTTATTAGATAAATTGAAAAATGTTCTCTATTTCACAAAACCAGACTTTCGCAGTGACTACCATCAGGTCAAGATTGGAGAATATGATGTTTGGAAGACGAAATTCAAGAAAAAACAAGGTTTGTTTGAATGGTTGGTGATGCCATTCGGACTATGTAATTCTTTGACAACATTCATGAGGGTGATGAATGATATTTTCAGGCTTTTTCTTGACGATTTGTACTTGTGTATCTTGATGAAATTCTTGTTTTTAGTAGGACATGGAAAGATCATGTGAGTCATTTTAGAAAGGTTCTTGATGTTTTTAAATAGGAAAATTTGTGTGTTTAAATGTCTAAGTGTGAATTTGGTAAGACCTATTTGGTTTGCTTGGGTCACATTGTTGGATATGGACAATTAAAACAGATCCTTCTAAAGTTGATGTGATTGTAAAGTGGCCTAAACCCAAAAATGTTAATGAGGTTTGTAGCATTTTGGGTGCAGTAGAATACTAGAGAAGGTTCATTTCCAACTTCTACATCATTGCATTCCCCTTGCATTCTTTGACAAGTGTGAACCAAACCTTTTAGTGGGGAGGAAAGCCACATAAATCCTTTGATAGATTGAAAGAAAATATGAGTACCACACAAGTTTTGGCCTTACTTGATCTCCAAGAGAATTTTGAGATCGATATAGATGCTAGTAGGTACACCATGGGAGAAGTATTGAACCAACAAAGGAAGCATGTATGTTACCATTCAAAGATATTCTCCTAAGTTGTTGTGAACTATCCCACATATGTCAAAGAGTTTATGGCTTGGTTGAAAGTGTGAAAAAGTGGAAGTGTTATTTGATTTTCAGGGAGACCATCATTCACACAGATCCCAGCCCTTGCAGTACCTCTAGTCGAAAAACAAGCTTCAACAAGAATGTCATTTCTGATGGATGGGATTTCTCCAACAGTTTCACTTGGTAATCAAATACAAGAAGGGAGCTGACAAAAAAGTGGCAGATATGATTTCTCATCATCTTATTTATGCATTTGTAGTTTTTCAAAATGATTCTTTACTTTTTGAAAATTACGTTAAACAATATGATTATGATGAATATTTTAAGGATATTTATGCAAAGCTGACTCATGGATCGCAGGGGGGAAATTACCATTTGCAAGGATAATTGTTATACCATCTTGGAAATTTTTTTATTCCCACCAATGAAAGAATACATGTAGTTAGAGAGGCACATACCTCTCTTGTGTCGGGTCATTTTGATGTATGGAAAAATTTGTGTCATTTACAGAGGATTTTTATTGGCCTCACATGAAAAAATATCATGACTCCATATGTAAAGGGATTTTTTTTGTACACATTTTGTAAGCTCTCTAATAGAAAATTGGGGCTCTACACACCACTCCTTGTTCTGAGTATCCATAAGAAGGCGTGGAAATGGATTTTGTTGGTCATTTTACTTTTTCTAGGAGAGGTCATGACTATTTGTATGTCTTTGTGGATCGATTTAGAAATGTGTGTTTTAATGCCTTGTAAAAAGAATGTCACTGCAAAGTAGACTGCTCATCTATTCTTCAAATTTGTATGGGTCCACTTTAGGTTGCCAACATCCATTGTTTCTGATCGAGACCCTTGCTTCCCTGGAGAGTTTTGGATGACTTTGTGGAGAATGATCGACACCAAGATGAAGAGGAGCACCACATTTCATCCATGGACTAAAGGATAAACATAAGTTTTCAACCGCATAGTGATACATTTACTCTGGGGATATTGTGGCAAGAATCCCAAGTTGTGGGATGGAAAACTTCCCAATGTACAACATGCATACAACCAGGCAGTGCATTAATCCATTCAGATCTCACTGTTCAAGACATGCTTTTGATATTTTCCAAAGGATCCATTAGAGATGGTATTTGGGACAAATGAAGATTCCAGTGAGAAATATGATAGGGAAAAATCATGATATTTCATTCATTGAATTTAAATGATTCACTAGAAATTGCAGGAGCAGTTGGAGAAAAATCAAGCTCAATACAAAGCTTGAGATGACAAGCACCATGTTGATCACCAATTCCAGGTTAGTGATATGGTGTGGACCCACATTAGAAAAGACAAGATGAAAGGGGAAGGAAAGAAGTTGAGACCAATCCGATATGGCCCATTCACCATATTAGAGAATATTGGAGACAATGCTTTTCATCTTTATTTTCCAACATACATGCAAATGTACTTAATGGTGAACATTGAAAGCTTGAATCTTTATGAGACTCCTTTGATCATGGACACCAAAGAGGTTGGAAAATTTCTTATAGTGGAGGGCTTTCCACCCGAAGAGTTAGACAAGCTACCTGAGGATATCATTCTTTATAGAAGGAGTAGGATTTCATGATGGGGAGACATGGAGTACCTTCATATTGGTTTTAAGGGAGTTCATCCAAGTAAGGCTCATTGGATTGAAAAAAAAAAAGTGGGAGAAATTCCCTTAGTTTCCAAATGAATGATAAAGCTTTTGGAAACCAAAAAGCTCATTATTGGGGAGGAATTATCCAGGGAGATCCTAAAAGTCCAATTTTTCAAAGTCCTTAAGAGAAACTAGTCTCAAATCAAAGAGCTCATCATTCTAAAACTTATGACCCGCTAAAGTTTCTCTGAAAAAACTAAATTTTTTGTAGGGAGGACCCATAGTTCCACTTGGAATGCTGACGTCAACAGTACAAATGTTGACATAATTCGTATGAATAATGACATTAGCAGGGTGACTTGGTGTGTGGTAAGCCAATATCAAATCGACATGTGTCAGTTGATGTCAACATGACATCATTGCCTAGTTAGTGGTACATACAAAACAGTGAGTGCCACATGTCAACCGAGTTAGCATGCCAAATTTTCATTAAGGATTCGATAAATTGGATTGGACTAGTGGTCGGCCAAGGTGAATTTTTCACCTACTTAAAATGTGTAATGTACCTACAAAAATTGCTGGTGAAATGACCTCTAGGCCTTTTTATATTAGAAAACAAAAAATGTAAATCCACCAGTCGGACCAACAGAACCAATAAGAAACCAAAGGTGGACTATTTAACAACCAATGATGGAAAAAATTAATAATTGACAATCATATGTTAAAATTAAACAGTAACAATTGGCTGATCTAGCGGGTCAAACCCGTGACCCCCGACCTGCTAGCCCGACGACTTGCCACTAGGCCAAGTGTCCTATCAAAATAAATGTGCCACCAATCAATATTTATACCCATAATTGTCCATGGAATCAGGAGGGAGGAGACCGGTGGGGACGATAATAGAGTTACGTGCCAGAATGATGCACGATCCACGAAGGTCAGAGCATTACCACAATTTTCCAAGGTGGAACGTTGTCACAGGGATATATTTTTGATGCTCAGAGAATATCAAATATTCCCTGGCGGTCCAAAAGTGCCAGTCGAATTTATAGTCATTTTTTATTTTTTTCATCAGGAATCCAACCATGCAACCCGTTATTGCAGTAGAGGTCTACATTTTCATACCATCCATGGAGGTGGAGGTATAAGGTTTCATTTTCAAATTGCTTGTAATTTATTTTCCTTTCCATTTAATGAAAGAGGCATCCCCACATTGAGAAGGGCACAAAGACATAGCCCACATTGGGTGAAGTCCTTTATCAAATTGTCTTGTTCCTTTGATCTCATGGTTTATTTTGTTTTCCACCACTTTTTATGTGTGTATGATACTTGGTTGCATGCTCTTTTAAATCCAATTCAGTATGCATCCTTGAAGAAAATATCTAGATCACATGTGTAGTTGGTTTTCTATGAGTGTTTCTACTATGTATTTTTCTCCTACATCATAACTATAATCAATAATTATTTAGTATTTGGGAAAAGTGATTGAATTAAATTCTCTTTGAAAGCTCATATTTAGGTTTTCCAAATTACTTCTATCTTGTTCAATTTAAATATCAATAGCATAATTATTCTTGCTCTATTTTTTTGTATTTATTTTCGACTTTCTCCTACTATACCTAAATGATGACTTGTATAAAAAACGATAATATATATTTCCTTTGTTAAATTGTTCATATAACCTATGGCTAACATATTTTATATCAAAGACTCCATGCCCAATGGTCCTTGTTCTCTTCTTTCCAAATAAATTTCATCTTACACATTTAATTTGGCCAATGAGCTTAGAAACCAATTGCTAAAGTGAAAATTTTCAATCCAAAGTGGTTAAAGGTTACCTTAGTTTTTTCCCTCTAATTCTGAGATTTTTTATAAGTCATAACAGAAAGAAAATAATAAAACATATTAACCATCCTAGATCCATCTAATTCTAGATATATCATGCACTGAGAGGGATCAAATCCCTTGACATGAAAAGCTTTTTTTGGAGTGTATAATTTGGGGAAAGGTTTGCACCTCAAGGGATTTGATCCCTCTCAGCACATGATAGATCTAGTGTTAGATGGAGCTAGGTTGGTTTCAAATGAGGGCAACAATGTCACATTTTTAGATTATCAGTATTATGCATATGTTTGATATAAGCTTCATACTTTGAAATTTACATTATGTTTTCTTTGCTTGACACGATCATATCATTCTCTTCTTTAATTTAATTTATGTTCCTTTCCTTGAATGTTTTGTATGTCTGTATTTCGATGATATGATTGGTTTATGTGTTTATATGTTTGGATTTTGATGGTAATGTTTTTGAATGTTACAATTGTTGTGTTATATTTTTATATGTGTATGTAATTTTCCATTAGTAATTAGTTGGTGATGAGGAAGGGAGACATTCTTGCCAATAGTTTGTAGGAGGATTGATAATGCACATCTATTTCATTTAATTTTAGGTATCAAAATTTTTGACATTTGATTAATTCTTAATATTTTCCCTCCAGGCATCACCAAAGATATATTGAAGAGTAGTTTTAATTTGAAATTTTCTTATTTACCTCAGTTTGTTGAGATGATAGATATTTTTAATAACTTTAATGTTGAAAAATGATGAAATAAAATTTTTGAATGCAAAGTGGAAATTTAATAGTGTTGAATGGTAGAAAATGTGAATAATAGGAATGTAGTCAATTATAGATAGTCTTCATTGTCGTCAATATCAGACTATTTTCTTTTACTATCCTTACTGTCATCCGTGTTAGTTTTTCCATATTTTAATATCGATTATATGAAAAGGGCAGTTGAAATCACAAACCATTCAAATATTTAACTCGATATATTGTAGTAAACATCATAGCTTCTCTCTTTTTCACTCCAATATTAATAGGTTGAATTATTAAAACACAAATCAATGCTTATTATCAATAATTTTTTTGTGACTACACTAAATTCGAAGCACACTATTAATCAATTTACATCAAATCAGAAACCAAGATCTACATTGAAATCAATGCCTTAAATGCAAACAATCAAATAGGATTGGAAGAAAATATTCTACACCGAAATCAATACATCTAATGAAAGAAATCAAGTAGGATTAGAAAACAACATCTATGTTGAAAGTAAATATATCTAATGCAAGAAATAAAATAGGATTACAAATCAACATCTACACAAAAATAAATGTATATAGTGCAAACAACCAACTAGAATTAGAAAACATCTACACTGAAATGAATGCATATAGTGCAAGTAATCAAATAGGATTAGAAATCAACATCTACACTAAAATCAATGCATCTACTGTAAGTAATCAAATATGATTAAAAATAAATATCTACATTGTAATCAATTAATCTAGTGCAAGTAATCAAATAGGATTAGAAATCACCATCTACACTAAAATCAATACATCTAGTGCAATAAATATTCCTCCCCCTCTCCCTCATTCATCTATATCGATAAGTACCCCCATTAGGCAAATTTTGGGGTATAAAGTAGGCCTCCTAAGGAAATTATAATTTATAAATTAATAGTGGAAAATAATAAAATAAGATTAGATTATATCATCAAATTTTAGAGGGAAACAATAAAAAAATATTTTTTCAACTCATATTTTCAACTTATCTTCCTATGGGTTTACTCAAATTTCGAGCGAGAAAACTCTTTGGATGCATAATTTGATTCGTCATCCATGAAGTACCTATGTTGCATACTTTCTATTGACCCTTCTACATTAAAAACTATAAATACATGGAAAACATGATTACAATCACATTTTTTCATGTATTTCTCATTTTTTCGTGTAGTAGGGTCCATTAAAAGTATGCAACATGGGCACTCCTTGGATGAGGAATTAAATTTTTCATTGAAAAAGTATTATTGCTCCAAATTTGAGTTCTTAGGGAGATAAGTTGAAAATACAAGTTGAAAAGCTAGTTTTATTATTTATAATTTTTTAATGTTTTTACTTTTTTAGCCCACAAATGGTGAATCATCTCCCATGGTTAACATCATCATCTTGAATCCTATTGGTTCTCATAAATTTATTTTGGTTGTAAATCTTTCTTAGGAGGCCCATTTTAGACCTCAAATGTTCTCTAATGCATATATCCTTCTTTGTCTCTCTATCTACCCCAAACATACACACTCTCTCTCCATCTCTACCTTGTCACCCCCCCTCTCTCTTTCCACTTTTCCCTCCCTCTATCCCTTCCCAAATCCATCTTTTTATCCATCCCTTTCTCCTCTTATCTCTTCCTCGCTCTCTCCTCCTCTCCGTCCCTCTCTCTCCTACCTCCTTCTCTCTCTCTCTCTCTCTCTCTCTCCCCCCATCCCTATCACTATCTCCCTACCTTTCTCCTTCTCTCTCTCCCCCTCTCTCCTCCTCCATATTTTTGTCTCCCTCTTTCTCTCTTACCCTTCTCTCCCTCTCTCACTCATCTCCTTCTCTATATTATTTCTTCCTCTTTGATCTCCTTTAGTGAAAGAAATCAAATAGTATTAGAAATTACCATTGAAACTAAAATAAATGCATCTAGTGAAAAAAGTATTCTTCCCTCTCTCTCCCTTCCATCTGTACGTATATCTCCCTCCACATCTCATTATTTGTCTCTCTATATCACCCCACAAAACACACACACTCTCTCTATCCATTTCTATTTCTCTCTCCTTCTCTCTCTCCCTCTCTCTCTCTATCTTCTTCACTCTCTTCACCTTCCATATATATCGCTATGTTATCACTCCATTGGATATCTAAGGCTAAGAAAGATTCCAAACAAAGGTAACCACAAACCAATCTTTTAGCTTGGTAGCTAGCCCTAAAAAACCAGAGAGAGCTCTCTCCACAAAGTCACATCCACGAGGGCTCAATGAATTAGGGTTTTAGGCTAGGTATGAGTACAGGGGTTTGTTTGATTTGAATTTGGTTTTGTTGGATGAGGATTAGGTCAAAGAGGCTAAGTCAAGGAAAATAAGATTAGGGTTGCAAATATTCAATGCGAAAAGGTAGGTAGGATGGCTAACAGTTTATGGTTTCAGGGTGAGATGGATCAGACTGATGAGGGGCTAGAAAGAGCAAGACAATGCATGTATTCTTTCTAAACTGAAGAAAATGAATAAACTATGAAGATTTTCCCAAAACACATCATGAGAGATGTATTCTGTTTATCAACTTGAAAACCAACATATCATAGAAATGTAATGGATCATAAAACAAAACATTCATACATAATGAGACATAAGAAGAGCAATGCTAAATTTCCATACAACAGGTATCCCAAAGAAATAGTTGCAAAATTTTCATTAATTTCTTGCCAAATACTGCTTACACTAGAGTCGTTGATCAATGAAACAACATCCAACTTGGGAAATCAGTAAAAAATTACAAGATATAGACCACAAAAAAACTTCTCCCATCCTGAGGGGTCGAATCGATGAATAGTGGAGCAGTTCCACTAAAAATTAAACTGATACCTAGAGTGTAGGGAGGTCAAACTCACTAATCCCCTCACTTTTCCAAAACTAATTTATTACATCATCATAAAAAGTTTTCATCTAATGAATTTACCTTGGGTAAGTGTAAAAAAACCATAATGGCATTTAAAAAATTGATTTACAGAGGTGCAAACTCCATTTGCAATGTGAAACTGAGAAAAAGTGAGAAATTTGAGAAATATCAGCAAACTGAGAAAATGTGTCAAAAGCATGGTGCCACTAATCTAAGCGCAACACCAACTTCTACTCCATTTTCTAGGGGGTTCCAGGTGTCAAAATTGATATCATGATATCTCATTGGAAAGCCTACCCATTCTAGTTTCCATATCTATGCTTGGTTTCCAAAAAGGTGTTAATTTTACCCTCCAAAAACTGATTCGCCCAAGATTGGTCAAAAGTGCATCGCCAGGCTCCAAAATAGGGTAGAAAGGTCATTTTTTGAGTGTTTTTTGACCTCTTGACTGCCTCTTTGACCCAAAAAAGCTTAGAAAAGTTGTTTTCCTAATTGTAAATTTCCTTCTAAATCAAATGGTGTCTTCAGTTTGTCCATTGGAGGTCAAATTTTATTCTGTGGGATGATGATGACGTGTACTAGGCAATGAATGATTCCTTAGCGAGAATATCAAGCTTTTCCCCTTTATTTTTCTTGGTTAGGGTTTCAAGACTTGATTTGGCCTTTTTCAGCTTTGAGCTTGCAATCTGGTTTTTCTTGAAGTAGCGTTTGGCCCTCTTTCACAATATGTTATTGTCCTTGTTTTCCTTCTCCAAGAGATTATCAAGATGCTGGTTCTCCCTGTCAATCCATTTCTTCAAGTTCTCATTGATAATGATAGAAATCTTTTCATTAAAATTGAGCTCATTAGCAGCTCAGCATAGTTTTTCCTCTCTAGTTCTAGAGCTCTTTTCAGCCCTCTAGTACTAGGTCTTCTTCTTGGAACTTGTTCTTCTACCTCATTGGTTTCACCATACCTTTCATAGGCCTCATCAAGCAAGGCCTTTGCCTTTTTTTCTTCTCTTTTTTCCTTGAGAAGTTGAATATCCATGATGGCCTGCTTGGTCTTGATTTTTTCATTCTCTTGCTCATAATATGTAATGAAAAACTTATATCTCTGTAAGTCTATCTGAAGCTCCCTGATTTGGGCATATTTTTTCTTGAAAGGAATTTGGAGGCCTCATCATCATGCTCCTCATCAAAATCAACAAGGTCAAAATCAGTCTCTGTCTCATGGAGGTCATCCTCCTCATGAATGGCTTCCTCATATACATCTTCAATTGCCATATTTTGTTTTCCCTTATGTACTTTCTTTGTTGGTGAAGAAGGCAGGGCCCCTCCCACAATATGTGGGGCAAACACTTGCCTATGCCCTCTCTAATATTTCTTTGCCAACATTCTAATTTCAACCTATTTAGGTTTGTTGACCTCAACTTTTGATAGATGACTCATCTTGCTCATAAAATGGTGATGATGGTGGTGATGGTGATGGAGTAGGTGAAGTGGAGTGAGGTGGAGTGCAGTGAGGTGGAGGCATGGATGTAGTTGGGTACGATGAAGAAGGTACGTCTTCAACATGTGGATCTTGTGGAGCAGTGAAGATGTCATTTGCAATGAAGGTGTCCCATGAGATGCCCAATTGATCAAGGTGATGGAGGAAAATGATCTTGATCAATGAGTGGTGGAAGAGGCTATTCATCTGCTGGTGATAGTCTCTCTTTTTCACATTGTAAGCCATTTTATCTATGCTCCTGAAAAGTAAGTATGGGATATTGAGCAATATCACTCTTGTGAATTGCATCAGTAGTCTAATGTGGTATGTGTACAGCCTAGAAAACCTCCCTTCATAGTAGAATTACTTCATGATGATCTTGATTATGCGTGCATACCTATCAAGAAGGTAGCTAAAATGGAAAATCCTCCTCATTTCATTCCTGTATCTGGGTTTAATGAATGGTTGATAGTAGTGATCCTCAAAATCCTTAGATTTAAACCACTTCTCTCCCATGTTTAGAATCCCTGTGGCAACAAAAATGACAGATGTAGATACACTGAATGTCACACCATCAATGGTCACTTGATTGTCTCTGAGGTTTGAAGTTAAAACTCTACAAACCATGGGATTATATTGGACCCTTTGAATCATGTTGCAAAACTCAAGGCACCCTACATATTCAAAACAATTCACATTCATGGGAGATGCCCTCAATTAATTTATGTTGGTGGGCTCCATCCTTAGGATTCTTCCTCCTTTTTTTGGCCTTCTCTGTTATCTACCCTCCTCTTACATATAACCTTTGTCTTCCTCCATAGTGTTTTGGTGGCCTAGAAACCCTAGGGTTAAGGTAGATGGGAATGGGGAGTGAAAATGGGTCTAGGGAATAGGGATAGCTCTAGGAAAATTTAGGGAGATGGGGGAAGGGATTATGGAACTGTGGGAGGTGATGGGAGGTCTAAATGTCAAGGGAAAGTGAAACGAGAATTTAATTACAAGTTTATGGAAGGGGATGCCTAGGAATGTAGAAGCCTAGGACTTATGGTTTTTAAGGAAAGGGACTTAGGTATTTGGGAATGATAGTGTAAGGGTAGGGATGTGTTGAATACAAATGTAGGAAGGTATTGTAGAGTTTATGCGTAGTAAGTTGAGAGTGAGGGAGTGATACTAGGGTTTTCCACTTGACACTTCGTTAATTTTTCTCATGAAGAAAAACACCATAAAAATGACATTTAGGAAATAAAGGAGGCAATGATTTTGTATCACTTACTTAATAAAGGAGGAAACAAGCTTATGCTGAAAATTTGGAAGAGTTTAAGGGTGTTTTGTGGCTTCTAGGGCTTGCTGGGAAAAAGCGCAGTGCCAAGCCCAGGAGCGCAGTGCCTAAAGTGAAAATGGCAACACCAAATTCTCTAAGCACAACGCTTGTTTCCTATGCGCAGCGCCACCCTCCTCTAAGCACGGCGTCTCAAAATTTTTCTCTTTGAATCTAAAATTCGACTTTTTTAGGCTGAGGGAGTGCAAACTCAACCTTTAGATGTGAAAATGAATTTGAATGGGATGTCTTAGTGGTCTTTATACTTCATGAAATTGATGATTTTGGGCCTTGGGACCCACTTTCTTCCTTTGTTATTCACTTAACATTTTGAAAATTTACCCTTTACTTGACTCTTTCCTTTGAAAATTTGATGTTTTGATGAGCTTTGAGAATTCTTTGAATTTGAATTTTTGGTGGTTTGGAACCTTGTGAACACTGAGTTAGTAGCTTGGGATGGTGAAATTATTACATTTTGAAAGACATAAAATTACATAATGAAAATATTAAAAATTACATTTGAACTAAAAACTACATGATGAAATAAGAATTTCTCTTTACAAATCATCTTCGCATGGTGAAGAGATGTTATTGGATCGCCCTTGACTTGCTGGTCTTATGATGTGGAAATGAGGCTTTATTGGACCTTGTAAACTGTAATGACCTAATGAGACCTCGAAAAACCCTAAAATACCGAATGAGACCTTGAAGGACTAAACATCAAGATGACATGACTGATATGATGACATGATGACACTGAATTTATGAATGGCATACAGTCAGTAAGGCAGGAAACTATGCCAACAAGAAATAAGATTTGAAGAAGAGTGATGTTTTTTGATTAGGGATACCATCAGTGACTAAATTTTTGCATGACCTAGTGGAATGATAAAAAATTTCTGAGTGGGGCCCCTATAATTATATGAAAAGAGGATTTTGATCATTGATGGTAGGATGCAAGTACTGACACTAAAATTGGCCTTATTGGGGATGATAGCTCTGAAAGAGGTGTCAAGAACACCATAGAATAGAAATCCTAATCCATGTGGGCTAATATGGTAAAAAACTCAAAATACTAAAAATTACTCAAAACAAATATTTTGACTCAAGACAAACTCAAATGACTAAAACTTGATTGAATACCGACTTACTTGATTGAAAACTCAACTTTTGAAAATGATAGAAAATCAGTGAAGCCCCATGGCCTTCACTTCGAGCTCCAAACTCCAGTGATTCTCTACTTCACACTTGCAGAAAATGTAACTGATATTTACAATGAAATGGAAAAATAATTGAAAAATGTGCTTCAAAAAAGATAGTGCTTAAGGATCCTACCATTGACTGGTCCTCGTAAAAAATCTTGTCCATTCATCTCTTCAACCAAATAAGCATTTTGTCCTCGACAAACAGAAATATGATATGACCCTTTCCATAAATTCTATAATTTTCCATGCTTACCCTTACCCTCATTTCTGGCATCCCATTGGAGTACTACATCTCCAACCTTGTAGTTTTCTTCCTTTGTTTTCTGGTCATAGATCTTGTTTATTCTGTCATAGAGTTTTGAATTATTATGAAATACCTCATCACTCATCTATTGTAGGTGCATCATTTGATTAATCTGACATTGTATGGCATTTTCCTCAATCCCTGCTTCTTGCAGCAATTTCAATACTGGGACTGCTAATGATGAAGGAAACATAGTATCGACACCATTCACAACTTGAAAATGAGACATTCCAATAGACTTCTTACTACTCACCTGGTATGTGCACAATGCATTAATCAACTTCTTATGCCAATTCTTTTTATTTTCCTCTAACATTTTCTTAATGATATAGATCAAGGATATATTAGAGGACTCCTCCAATCCATTACCTTGTAGGTAGTAGGCTGTAGAGTGTCCCAACTTAATATTATATCTGTCACAAAAATCAGTCATCTTCTTAGACTTGAATGTTGTCCTGTTATCTGTGATAATATTAGTAGGACAGCCAAATGGGACAAAATATTAGTTTCTAAAAACTGAATGATGACATAATCTCTTGCTTTCTTGGTCGAGATTGCTTCAATCCACGTTGTAAAGTAATATGTGGTTATCTATATCCACTTGTGTTGTGCGGATGATGTTGGGTGAATCTCACCTATGAAATATAGGCCCCACTACTGAAATGGTGCATGTACTGAAATAGGTTGAAGGGCCCCATTGCTGAAATGGTGCATGTATTGAAATAGGTTGAAGGGGTAATGGGAGAATATTTCTCTTACCCTGAAAAACTTGACGTTCATGGAAGCTCATTACTATTTTGTAGACATCTAAAAAAGGTGCCGGCCAATAATATCCCACTCTCAATATTTTATTGGTTGTGGTATTCCAATATAGGTGGCCCCCAAAATCTCCCTTGTGGTAGTCATTCATCACTTCCTTAGATTCTTCTTTGACCAAACAGTTCAGAAACACACCTCTGGGATCCTTCTAGAAATGTGTATTATCCAGTATGCAATACTTTCAAGCTTTGAGTTTCAAATATCTACCTTGACTCTTAGCCATGCCTATAGGAGGGTTTAGGTGTTCCAAAACATAAAAAATATCATAATATGGTGGAGATGATAAAAATATATCGGATACCTGAATGAGATTCACTTCTTCTTCATTATTGGGTAAGGTTTAAATCAAATTGACGTCTGGAGCATGGAGGTTTGAATTAGCCATGAGCTTGGCTAAGCCCTGACCTTTGATCAGCTTGGTGGGATCCATCTAGAGGTCATATTCTAGTAATGCTTCTATCCATCTCCCTCTCCTACCTTCTGGGCCTTTATGCACGAGAACTTCTTTTACAACTGAATTAGGCACATAGGCAAGAGTATGTGAATGCAATATATAAACTTTGAAATATTTCAACGCTTTTAGAAAAGCCAACGTCTGTTTCTCTATGATGTTTTACTGAAGGGTTGCATCTCTGATATTGTAACCAAAAAATGCAATTGGTAGCTCTGTTTTATCCTTTTTCTGTATCAAGACTACTACCATGGTGTGCTCAGAAGAAAATGAGAATATAATGAAATCAATAGTATAATCAGGACTTATCAAAACAGGGGCAATATTCAAGGAAAACTTTACTGAGTTGAATGATTTCTAGGTATCTTCAAACCACTTCACATCATTATCTTTATTTAAAATATTTGTCAATTCTCTAAGAGGCTAAGCCAAATTAGGCATTAATCTACGTAATAAATTCATCTTACCATTGAATTCTTATATTTCCTTTTCACTGCGAGGGAAATTAATCTGCAATATTTCTTGGACACGAGAAGGGTCAATCTGTATCCCATCCTTGGAGATGATTTGACCAATAAGTTTGTTGTCCTCCATGGAAAAAATGCTTTTATTTGGGTTGAGAGAGATTCTAAACTTCTTGCATCTCTCAAAAAAAAAATTTAAATGGTTCAAATGTTCATCATTAGAATATGAAAACACTGTCAAGTCATCTAAATAAACAACCAAGAAAACATCTTTTTCATTGGCAAATGCTATGTCCATGGCCCGCTAAAATGTGGCCCCTGCATTTTTGAAACCAAATGGCATATTTGCATATTTGAACGCGCCCCAAGGTGTAGTAAATTTTGTTTTGTCCTGATCATCCTCGTGCACCAAAATCTGCTTATATCCAAAAAATCCATCCAACAGTGACATCCAGGAATAACCGACGACTCTTTGAAGGATGTGATCCATTTCAAAAGTGGATAGTTGTCTTTGAGGGACACTTTGTTCAATTTCTTGAAATCTATGGAGAGCTAGATTTCTCTAGTCTTCTTTCTTACTCAGACCAAATTCGAAATCCAGTTAGAGAAGCTGAAAGGAACAATAATACTGGACTAGAAAAATCCGTTGACCACTTTTTCAATTGATGGCAGCAATCTAGGATTTATCCTTATCAAATTTTTCCGAAAGGGAATTTGGTTCGAATTTATCGGAATAGTGTGTTGAATGATGCTATTTTCATACACCTTTAAATCTACATATTCTCATGTGAAAATATCAGAAAATTTAGAAATTAATTTAAGATGTTTAGCCTTTACCTCGGGAGATAAGTTCTTGGATAGTTTAACCATCTTTGGTTTGTCTACCATCCCAATGTTTAAATCTTCAACACCCTTTTCCGTAGGCACCAAAGTAGGCTTCCTTGCTACATCATCTTTGTCAAAAAATTATTCCAAATGTATGACACCTTTTGGAATATTGTTGTCTTTCAGCTGAAGTATATGCATATGAGTTGCTTCTATATCCTGGTCATCTTTATCACAAATTTCATCTGTTGAACAATTCTCAAATTCTGCCTCACCTTGGAGAAAGTTATTTACCTTCTTATCATCCCAGAAAACTTGCCAATACTGCAAGTTATCGGGAATAGTGGGTCGATGTTTCACATGAATCTAAAACTTCCTGTTTGAAAAGATGGGAATCTTAAAATTTCTTGCAGCTATATCCAATGAATGTGCCATCAGATTTTTATTCCTTGGCACAACTATAAGTATACACTCCTCAAACATCTTTAAAATATCTATTAAAACATTCATTTATTGTCTCATTCGGGGATCGTTAGCTTGATATTCACCTTTAACTTGCTTGATTACAAGTTTTGAATCACCATACACAACAATCCTTCTTGCTCCCAATTTCTTCAATATCATTAGGCTAGTAATCAGTGCTTCATACTCTGGCTCATTGTTAGTACAGTCAAAATATAACTTGTAAGAGTATAATCTAACATTTGTAGGAACCTTACTTTGTTGATGAAAAGGGTTTCAAACCCAAATTCCAATGCACACCCCATATTTTCCCAGGGCACCATCAAAGTCCATGGAACATAAACCATTTTCATCCTCCAAGTGTTGAAACTCTTATTTCTGTTTTGGCTCAATTTTCTGAATTGTTTCTTCATTATTTTCCAAAGTTTCTTTCGCTTTATCTAATGGCTATTTTGAGGTTTTTTGTGCCTCATCTCATGGTTTCTCTGATGATCTTGAAAAATTTTCTTTTTCCTTTTCTATAACTTATTTGATGCAATTATGAATCTCTGGAACATCTTCTACGTCTACAAGCTGGCTATCTACATAATTTAAGCTACTATAATTCATAAAATGAATGACTCTAAATCTGTATGTACAACATTTATCAGATGATTATTGGGCTTTTCTTTACTTGTGATCATAGATTTCATCTTGGTTTCACGGTACAATTTTCTCAACTGTCCGAAAACAGGGATAGTTGCATAAGAAAAGTCTAATTGTAATGTGCCTCTCAATTTCCCCCCCAGGATAATGACAACATCATGCCAAACCGTGGTGGTATGTCAACTACCACCACATCCATTAGAACATTCTTTTCTAGAATCTTCTCTATGGAGACTACCAAATATTTAATAAGGCCAATACAATAGACTCTACCTGAATCGAACAAGTATAATTCATGGTAGGGATGAGTGATATCAAGGCCCAACTTTTCCATTATGGATTTTGACATTAGATTATGGGAGGCTACGGAGTCTAACATGGAATTATTTAAAATGCATTGGTGGATTTTTAGACTCAAATAAAAATGAGGAACCTCACTATCTTCTAATTGACCATCAATAGCAAGACCAAAAATGAGTTTGGGATGATCATCTTTAAAATTTAACATGTCGGATAGAGGATCTACTTTAACCATCTTGGCAACATGGGACTTATACTGGTTATTATTATCAAGCTCGGTTAAAGGAATATACACTTTTAATTTTGAAATTCTAGTTTCTAGGCTAAAGGGAGTGGTTTTGTCTACCTATTTAATGACCATGTCTCTTTGTCCAGCATGGTCCATTAATGGAGCTTCTTTATTCTCACTGTCAATTTCCTTATTTGCTGAACTTGTGGATGGATGATTTATCTTGTTCTAATTTGTGATTGTAGGATATTTTACCTTACTCATATTACTTGGATAATTCTACTTTGTCTGAGTATCTTTCTACTGAGATGCTCTCTTATAAATGGGATTAATCGACATCTCTGCTCCTCAATGATAGCTGCCTATTTTGTGAACTAAGTGAATTCAAGTACCCCCGCTGATAATCATCTAATTCAGTCTCCAAATCATGATCATTGGCAATGATGAAATATTCATCCTTAGGCTCATTTTTCTTTTCAAAATACTCTTCATCTCTTGTAAAAAAAAATAGGAAAACCGTCAGCTTTGAAAATGAGACTTTCCTCAACAATTAAGTCTTCATATTCTTCTTCTCCTTGAGCATAGTTCTACTACATGGGTGTCCTGATTTGCTGATGTGGTGGTGGTTTCTCAGGATCTCATTGTTCTCTCTACTTGATCCTTAACTGAGGCTATTGTTGGCATCTATAGTTAGGATTTGTGACCTCATGATGTCTCTTAGTGATGGACATCCTGTCAACCATCCTTTCTATAGTCCTTATCAATGTCTCCATCTTAGCATCAGAAGATGAGGTGGATGGTTCATATTTAATAGTGAAATTTATCTCATTTCTAGCTCTAGCCCTCTTCATCAGTAGATTTGCTTCAACACTGAACGTGTTCTTATGAAATATCTTCCAATGTAGCTGGATTTCTTTCCCTTAATTGGTAGGCCATGTCAGGATCAAATGCATCTGGGTAACATATGAGAGCTAAGCCTGGAGGAGGTTTGATCTCAATGGGAATTGCATTACAAATTCTATTGAAGCAAGTATTGAAATATTGGAATGCTTCATTGAGATTTCTCTTTATGTTCTCATACTCAGAAAGAAACTGTAAATGATTTTTCTTTACCTCCCACCGAGCTATAAATGCATCAACCATCTGGTCTGGAGTGGCAATGGAATTAACAATTAATGATATAAACCAAACTTTGACATCTCCAAAGAAGCTTTTGGCTATAATACTCATTTTGGCATTTCCAGCATTAACTTCCTCCAAGTCTATGAATTAAGTGACGTTAAAAATGTGTTGTCTTGCAGATATGGTAGAATTTTCATCAAACAGGGGGAGTATTTGGCCATAACCCTGAGGTAAATCATTCAATTGAGCAGGTAAGATAAGTGGTGCAAATATTGCCATGATTCCTACTGAGTGAAGTGTTGGATTGACAATAGGAGGGATTGGATGAATAGGTAGTGCAACAACATTTGTAGGTACTAAATTAGTAGGTATAAATGATGAGGTTGAGGGTGCATATGAAAAAGCAACAATTGATTGAGGTTGAGTTTGAGTTGAGACATGTATTGATTCTTGATGGTAGAATTGGATCCAATCTTTGATATCAAGGTCTAATTCAGGTTTGATCTCTTCAAAAGACCAATATTTCAGAGAACTAAGATCTAATTCAGATAATGACTTGACCTTATAGACTCTTAAAGGATCAAATACTATGTCAGATAAATAGGTTTCAGACTTAGATCTAAACAATGACAATTCAAATTTTGGATCATATGGTATATCTTCAAGAGATAGTATTTTAGTAGGCAGTGAAGTAGATCTTACTAATGGAATTGGACCTAACTGTTTCTTTGTAGTTTGATATCTATGCCTCTGGAAAATATTTTTGGGCTCTTCGACTGGATCAACTGGATCAGGATCGGTATTTTCTATGGTATGTCTTCTCGAAGCTAGCTCATACAATCTTGGCACTGCAATTATTCAATTAGCCTTTTTTGAAACTTAACCCTATCATCCAAAAGATCAAATTCCAATGTTTCTTGTCATTCACCCAGGGAAAATAAACCTTTCATTCCCCGACAACGATGCCAGCATGTTATCACTCCACCGGATCTCTAAGGCTAAGAAAGAGTCCAAACTGAGGTAACCACAATCCAATCTTTTATCTTGTTAACTAGCCCTACCAAACCAGAGATGGATCTCTCCAAAAATTCACAGCCAAGAGGGCTAGATGAATTAGGGTTTTAGGCTAGATATGAGTACAGGGGTTTGTTTGTTTTGAATTTGGTTTTGCTGGATGAGGATTAGGTCAAAGAGGTTGGGTTAGGGAAAATAAGATTAGGGTTGTAGAGATTCAATGGGGCAAAGTAGGATGGAAGGCTAACACTTTAGGGTTTCAGAGTGAGATGGATCGGACTGATGAGGGGCTAGAAAGAGCAAGACAATGTTGAGAAATATCATCAAAGTGAGAAAATGTGTCAAAAGCACAACGCCACTACTTTAAGTGCAACACCAACTTCTACTCAATTTTTGACGGGGTTCCATGTGTCAAAATTGATCTCATGATATCTCATTAGAAAGCTTGTCTAGTATAGTCTCCATATATATACTTGGTTTCCAAAAAAGTGTTGATTTTACCCTCCAAAAATGGATTCTCGCAAGACTAGTCAAAAGCACAGCACCAGGCTCCAAAATAGGACATAAAGGTCATTTTTTTAGTGTTTTTTGACCTTTTGACTGCCTCTTTGACCCAAAAAATCTTAGAAAATTTGTTTTCTTGACTATAAACTGCCTTCTAAATCTAATGGTACCTTCATTTTTTCCATTGGATGTCCCTAGGGTGTTGCGCTTTTTCCAGTGTGACTCTGCAAAATTGCCAAAAACTCAAAATTTTCCAAAATTTTCAAAAATTGCCCAAATTTTTTCAAAATTTCTTCTAGGGGATGATGATGAGGTGTACTAGGAAATGAGTGATTCCTAATCAAGAATATCAATCTTTTCCCCTTCATTTTTCTTGGTTAGCGATTCAAGACTTGATTTGGCCTTTTTGAGCTTTGAGCTTGCAATTTGGTTTTTCTTGAAGAAGTATTTGGCCCTCTTTATCAATATGTCATTGTCCTTATTTTCCTTCTCCAAGAGCTTCTAAATTTTCTGGTTGTCCCTGTCAAGCCATTTCTCCCTATTCTCATTGACAATGATAGCAAAATGTTCATTCAAAGTGAGCTCATTAGCAAGCTCAACCTCCTTTTGCCTCTCTAGTTCTAGAGATATTTTTAGCCCTCTAGTCATAGGTATTATCCTTGTAACTTTTTCTTCTACCTCATTGGTTTCACCATACCTTTCATAGGCCTTATGAAGAAAGTCCTTTGCCTTGTTTTCTTCTCTTTTTTCCTTGAGATGGTGAATCTCCATGATGGTCTGCTCGGTCTTGAGTTGTTCATTATCTTGCTCATAATATGAAATTAAAAACTTAGATCTATCTAAGTTGGTCTAAAGCTCCTTGATTTGGGCATATTTATTCTTTAAAATCAATTTGGAGGCCTCATCATCATGCTCCTCATCTAAATCAACAAGGTCAAAATCATTCTCTGTGTCATGGAGGTCATCCTCCTCATGAATGGCTTCCTCATGTACATCTTCCTCTGCCATATTTTGTTTTCCCTTCTATATATGCTTTGTATATGTCTTTTCCAACATGTTGATTTCAGCCTCTTTAGGCTTGCTGACCTCAACTTTGTTAGGTGATTCATCCTGCTCATAAAATGGTGATGATGATGGTGATGGTGATGGATTAGGTGAAGTGGAGTGAGGTGGAGTAGAGAGAGGTGGAGTGGAGTGAGGTGGAGGAATGGATGTAGTTGGGTGAGATGAATAAGGTACATATTCAACTTTTGGAGCTTATGGAGCAGTGAAGATGTCATTTTCAATGAAGGCGTCCCATGAGATGCCCACTTGATCAAGGTGATGGAGGACAATGATCTTGATCAATGAGTGGTGGAAAAGGCTATTCATATGTTGGTGATAGTCTCTCTTTTGCACAATGTAATCCATTTTATCTATGCTCCTGAGAAGAAATTATGGGATATTGAGAAATATTACTCTTGTGAAGTGCATCAATAGTCTAATGTGGTATGTGTAGAGCCTAGAAAACTTCCCTTCACAAGAGAAGTACTTCATGATGATCTTCATCATGGGTACATACCTATCAAGAAGGTAGTTGAAAGGGGAAAACCTCCTCCTTTCATTCTTGTATCTTGGTTTAATGAATGGTTCATAGTATTGACCCTCCAAATCTTTAGATTTAAACCATTTCTCTCCCATGTTTGAAATCCTTGTAGCACGAGCAATGATAGATGTAGATACGCTGATGGTCAAACTAGAAAGGGTCACTTGATTGTCTTTGAAGTTTGAAGTAAAAACTCTACTCAATATGGGATGATGTTGGACCCTTTAGATCATGTTGCAAGACTCAAGACACCCTACATATTCAAAGAAACTGACAGTCATGCTACAAGCCCTCAATTCATTTGTGTCAGTGGACTCGAGCCTTAGGATTCTTCATATTTTGTGTGGCCTTCTCTGTTCTCTACCCTCCTCTGTTTGTCTACCCTCCACTTCCATATAATATTTTTCTTCCTCCATAGTTTTTTGGTGGCCTAGAAACACTAGGATAAGGTAGATGGGAATGGGGAGTGAAAATGGGTCTAGGGAATAGGGATAGGTATAGGAAAATTTAGGGAGATGGGGGAAGGGATTAGGAAACTGTGCAAGGCAATGGGAGGTCTAAATGTCAAGGGAATTGGAAATGATAATTTAATTACAGGTCTAGGGAAGGGGCTACCCTAGGACTTAGGATTTTTAGGGAAAGGGACTTAGGGATTTGGGAATTATATTGTAAGGGTAGGGATTGATTGAATAGTGATGTAGGAAGGTATTGTAGGGTTTATGGGTAGTAAATTGAGAGTGAGGGAGTGATACTATGGTTTTCCACTAGATACTTAGTTAAATTTTCTCATGAAGAAAAACACCATAAAAATGGCATTTAGGAAATCAAGGAGGAAATAATTTTGTTTCACTTACTTGAAAAAGGAGGAAACAAAGTTATTCTGAACATTTGGAAAAGTTTGTAGGTGCTTTGTGGATTCTAGGGCTTGCCAGGAAAAAGCGCGGTGGCAAGCCCAGGAGTACAGTGCCTGAAGTGAAAAAGGCAACATCAAATGCTCTAATCACAACATGTGTTGCCTATGTGTAGCACCACCCTCCTCTAACTACAACACCTCAAAGATCTGCTCTTTGACTCTATAATTCAACTTTTTCGGGCTGAGGGAGTGAAAACTCAACCTTTGGATGTGAAAATGAGCTTGAATGGGATGTCTTAGTGGTCTTTATACTTCATGAAATTGATGATTTTGGGCCTTGGGACCCAGTTTCTTCCTTTGTTATTCACTTAACCTTTTCAAACAATACCTTTTTCTTCCTTTGACAATTTGATCTTTTGATGACCTTTGAGAATTCTTTGAACTTGACTTTTTGGTGGTTTGGCATCTTTGGAACACTGAGTTAGAAGCTTGGGATGGTGAAACTATTACATTTTGAAAGACATGAAATTACATAATGAAAATATTAAAAATTACATCTAAACTAAAAATTACATGATGAAATAAGCATTTCTCTTTACAAATTATCTTCACATGGTGAAGAGAGGTTATTGGATCAGCCTTTACTTGCTAGTCTTATGCAGTGGAATTGAAGCTTTATTGGACCTTGGAAACCCTAATGACCTAATGAGACCTTGAAAAACCCTAAAAGACCTAATGAGACCTTTAAAGATTGAACATCAAGATGGAATGACTGATATGATGACATGATGACACTAACTTTATGAATGGTGTATAGTCAACAAGGTATGAAACTATGCCAACAAGTAATAAAATTTAAGGAAGAGTGATGCTTTTATTCTAGGGATACCATCAGTGACTAAATTTTTGCATGACCTAGTGGAATGATAAAAAAATTCTGAGTGGGACCCCTAAAATGATATGAAAAGAGGATTTTGATCACTCATCATAGGATGCAAATACTGACAATGACACACTATATCACTCTCTTTCCTCTTCTATCTCTCTTTCTTCCTTCTCTACTTTCTCCTTCTCTTTCCATATCCCTTACCACTGCCTCTCTCTTCTCATCCCTCCCACTCTCCTCTCATCCCTCTCTCTCCATCTACATTATCACTCTCTCTCTATCTCTCTCTCTCTCTCTCTCTCTCTTCACCACTCTCTCTCTATCTCATGTCCTCTCTCTCTCACTCTCCAACATTGTCATGATCTCCCTCCCTCTCTCCTTCTCTCCCCCTTATCTCCATCCTCCTTATCTTTCTTTATATCTCACCCCAAAACATGCACAATCTCTCTCTATCTCTCTCTCTCGTCACTCCCTCTCTCTCTCTCAATTTTTCTCTTTCTATGAATTTCTTCTTCCCTTCCTTTCTCGTCTTCCAACTCCATCTCTCTATCCCTCCCCCTCTGCTTATGCTCTCCCTCTCCCTCTCTCCTCTCTCTCAAGTCACCTATGTTGTCCTTCCTCTCTCTCCCTTTCTCGTGCTCCATCTATCTCTCCACCTCTATCACACTATGTCTTTGTTCTTCCCTCCCATATGTATCTAGAGTTAATATATATCATGATATATTAATATATATTATAATATAACAAATTTAATGTTATATTGAATTGCATATTATATTATTCCAAAATTATTAAATTTAATAATATTAATATTATGATATATTAATATTCATATTAGATTTAATAACAGTATTGATATTAATATTAATATTATATTTAATGATATTTTTTACATGGCATGATAATAAAATTTATAATAAAACTACATGAAATTAATATTTTCAAATATTACAATTTTGATGTGGAAATATTGATGTGTTTAAAGATTTTAATATATCCATAGGATATGGTTTTTATTTAAAAGATTTATTTTACAAATATTTAACTAAAACAAATATTAAAATATTTTGAAGCAAGATTTCGATTCTTTATCTCGAATTAACCTTTTTACTTTCATTTAATGAATTTGGAATTTTAATGCGATTAAAAAAAAAAATGAAGATAAATTTATGATCCATTCAAAACGCATGAGACAATTGTATTGAGACACTATTTATATGTTTTGTATGGTTATTTAGATTTTTATTTTGGTTGACATTTCAAGTTAGTGGCCAGTCTCACAAACTAATTGGAATAATAAGAACGAATAATAAGAGCAAAGAAAATATTAATAATAAGTAAATTAGTGACTCAGAATGAATATCAAAAGAGTTTTGTTCTCTTCATGAATTCTTAATTGTTTATTTATATCTTTATGTAAGTTATAGTTTAAGTCAACATTATTTATAATTTTTTTCTTTTTTTTAAATTTTGGCCAACATTAGTGAGATTTTAGCCGTACATACAAACTTACACATATCCCGCATATTTGGCTATAGTATGCACCTCTTGGTGCAATTACCTATTATTTTTAAAATTTAAATAGTTAATTTGTATTAAGTCAAAAGGTAGAAACTTAACTTTCATTTCAAAGAATAAAAAATTTAATTATGATCTCATGGATATCAAGGGAAATTAGGAGTTTACTATATAGATTTTTTTAGTAAAGTATTTTGTACTATATTCCCCTACATCTATCAAGAAACAAGAAAAAAATAATTACATTTTAAAATGGAAAGTAATACCCTCAATACATATAGATTCCATGGGTTGAGTTGAGGACCACAACTCTATCACATAACAATATCTTCTTATAGGAGCAACCTAACTTAGAGAGAAAGTCCACTATTCCTTAAGTATTCAAATGTAAATAACATTTAAAATAATACCTCATTTTCGCAAAGTAAACTCATTATATATATATATATATATATATATATATATATATATATATATATATATATATATATATATATATATATATATATAATTATTTATATTTTAATTTATTAATATAAAAATATAAAAATATATAGTTCATATATCTACAACTTATATCTTTAGGGGCTATGATTCTGTTAAATGGGAAATGGAAATGTTCTGTTCAAGAATGTAATATTCATTTGATAAGTGTTAACCTATGTTTACAAATATTTTTCCATCGTGTGTTTTAAATAAACCCATACATCTTCATTTAATAATGGATGCATATGATTGTGGGGAACTATATTTATATATTTATAGGAGCATGGGCTGAGTACAATTATCATGGGGAAATGAAAGTGTTCTTTGATCTATTTTGAGAAGGAAAGTCAACCACCATTCCCTAAAATCTCTCATTATCATTCATTCTATGATTCATGTTAGTATAAAATTTATTGGAAGATGTACCAAAAAGATCTCACTTAAGTCTTAGGTGACAAGTGACCCTAACAACAATTGCGGTTGGTTATACTTTAGATATGCAACAAAAATATGAGAAAAAATTGCAGAAAAAGAGATGCATGCATTGCAAAATAATAAACATAAACATAAATATGATGTAATAACCCAATTTTAGAAAGGCATTTAAATATATAAATCCTTTATTAATAGCACCTCTCAAAGGATATTACACAAGGGTTGAAAATCTCCCTCAATCGGATGGGTCCTTTGATGTCCTTGATGTTTCAACTACAGATCTTCCTCTCTCAATACAAAAAAACCAAATCAAAGTGGAGAAATATAATGAGAGCTCAAAAGTATGGAGACGATAATGGTGGTGATGATAATGATCATGGTGAATAATGAATGAAAAACCATCTTATTTATAACAAAGTATTGGGTTAATCTCGAAATTGGGAAATAGTAAAATATTGTTGACCAAAATCAATATCTAACCGTGTGGAATACTTTATAATATTTTTGGAGGTAAAAAATATTCAAAATAGTTAAATACCTTTATTTATAAATAATTAATAAATAAAATTATTTATTAATTATTTCACAAATATTAAAAATTGTGTGAAAATGAAATGATTATTAAATGGTGGTTTAATAACTATTCCATAAATGGAATTAAGGAATAATTAATAAATAGTGATATATTTAATTATTCCTATGTGATTTAGTCAAATGTGACAAGGAATAATTATCAAATAATGATTTAATAATTATTCCTAGAGAATACTAAATAAATCATGATTTATTTAATTATTCTCATGGGGTTTTTTAATTTTAACCGTAAATATTTTTAATAAAAGGTGGTTTAATAAATTTTTTCTTATAGTGAAAGTGATTTTACTATAGTAAAATTAATCTTACATGGTATATTTTGATCCACCTAGTTAGAAATGGCTAGGTGATTACCTTTTGGTGATAACATATTGTCCCCCAATGTATGAGTGTTAGGATAAAAGCATATGACCAAAATATGATGTAAGGAACACTTTCAAGAGACACCAAAGGGGAGTCAGAGAGAGAGAGAGAGAGCGGAAACAATGCAAGGATGGAAAAAATAGAGGGGGCAAGGCCTACTAAATTGATATAAGTCTCCTTTTATTTAAGAGTACATGATCTCAAATGCGGTGGGGGAGGCATATCCATACCCACCGAGATAATTGAGTACAAATAATAATGATGAGCCCAACAATGTTGGACTAAGATACAAAGTACATGATACATGACATGCTAGCATTAATAGGCCAAAAAATAATACATTGGATCCCATATACTTTATGCACCTAGAAATACACGTGTCATGATTGCATATAATCACATCTAAGTACATGAGACATAATGCCATTGAGCCTGACATGGTGAGGGGGATTCACAACCAAATAATCCCTACAGAATAGGAAGGGTATTTGAAGATCTGAATGGATCATTTGAAGGAGAT
Organism: Pinus albicaulis; assembly: GCA_034641835.2. Taxonomy (NCBI): domain Eukaryota; kingdom Viridiplantae; phylum Streptophyta; class Pinopsida; order Pinales; family Pinaceae; genus Pinus; species Pinus albicaulis. The sequence goes on along the minus strand of CM076584.1, from coordinate 1,648,043,152 downwards.
ATACACGTTGTGAGTGTTGCAAGTGGTTGGAAATGAACCCATAAAATATGTGGAACTGCATATAAGGTTGGATCATTATCTGTGGACATCCAAGCATGTGCAGGGCTACCTAAATCAATACCCCCTAATGAGTTCTGGAACATCTCATGCACACCAGAAAAACTTAGGTACAATCTGTTGGATCACCGGACCATCAAGTGTACGATTCTCAATCGCACAATAATGAGCTGGAGTTGAGCACATGAGAAACAACAAAGTAAAAGGGAAATATTGATTCCATTTTCTTTGTCCAAGGCACCAAACAATGACGAAATTTGGAGCTAAGGTACACTACCCTCTAGACCACACTTTAGGAATAAATGTGTTGAAGTCATTAGAAGAGGACCTGCCCTAGGTGAGGCAATGTCGAATCCTCACCAAAGGCATGAGGAATCATATTAGAATGACTGAGGGAATGACACTAGGGTATGATGAAGGAATGACACAAGATGAGTGGTGGGCTAACGACTTCCCTTGTTAGAGCATAATATGCATGGTTGACTTGGTAGTCACTGACTCGATTCTGCAAGGGATGGTCTATTAATCAGAAGAATATTTTTTAGAGACAGAAAAATATATATGAAGTCTGAAATGAGAAAAAATGGCATAAATTTGATGCAAAATGGATGGAACACTATAACGAGGACTCAATGGGACTCATAACATACTCCATGAATTGAGGGGTGACTCATCTTAGATTCCCTGAACAAGGGTGACTCAGTGATGTTGCTACATAGTAGAGGCCTAGGGGGACCATAAAAACATGATTAGATAATTGCTACTTGTGAAAAAAATTGACACACGAGTCAACGAGTTCCAAGGAAAAGTGGAACCAAAGTACAGGTGGCTCATATGAAGAGATTTGTTTTTAATTGGCGGTAAAGTGAAACTTTGTGGAAAAAACAGTTTCCAGATGAAGTATCAAATTACCAATAATAAAGGGAGACCCATTATAAAACTTAGTGAGAGACATTCAATGGTGCTAATGTTTCATCAAATTGTACTCCAATTTGGTTGTAATGGGGGATGATAAAACTAGGGTTTTTCCTATCAAAGTTAATTTTTCCCCCAATCCAATTCATTTATAAAGTGAGATGAGGAGAATTTGGAGAGGAGGAGAAGGTCCTAAATCTTATGGAGATCGTAGCAGACAAACCGACCATCAAAATCAACATCTGCGAGTTGGAGGTAGGTGGCCTAACCGTACTCATCATTTTTAGTGGCTTAGATTTTTATGCTAGGGCCTCAACATTCTGTGGAGGACTCATGATAATCATGGTCACAATGCACTTCTGGGGGCATGTTCTACATTTTGGAACACAGAGACAAAGCCATTAATTGCACCCAATGTAGTTTTGAGGGAAGAAACTGTGTTTTGGGCAAGGAAGAAAACCATGACTAGTGGCCTATGGGGGGTTTAAGCTGAGGACTAGGAATTTATGGCTTTAACTTAGAACTGAAAAAAACATAATGGTGTTTTGTAGGTATGGAATATTTAATGGTTGACTTGTTAGAAAAATACTTGGGAACTATTTGGGTTGATATTCGAGGGAGTCTGATAGTCAGAGTAGTTTTGGGTAGATATGAGGTTCTCTAGTTTTTGGAGAACCCATTAATGAGGGTAAGTGAACCCTTGCTGTTGTGGATTGTGAGCTGTGGGGCCTAGACCAGGAGGCATTTTTGGTGAAGGGGCATAGGATCGAGCTCACGATCTACGACATATATTTTCTGACAGGACTGGCCCCCTATGTGGTAGTAGGGGTGATACATCTAGTGTTGCCTCGTGAGAGGAATATAAGAGAGTTTATGGATAATAATTTTAGACCTGGTGTTTGTGAAAATGGAATAACCATCCATATCATTGACTTATAGAGGTTTGGGGCTTGACCTAAAACTACAATAGTGGTGCAGATTTTGGGTATTCATGCCTTTCATCACATCATTGGGGGGCAGATGTTGTTGGTAGAGAGTGTACTAGCAGGGACCTACTATGGGTGGGCCCAAATGATGTTGTCATCATTGTAATGATAGTTGACACTATGCAGGTGATGAACCAATGATAAATTTTCATTTGGGAAAGTTTTGTGTTCATTCTTCTTTGAGAAGATGCCGACCATTCACGTGCCAAAATCTTAAATCATAGATATTATATAAAAGGACAGGATTACGTACATGATAAGCACCATTCAATTACATGGCAAGTAACAAGGAACCAAGATGAACATGAAGGTGAAGGATGCAATGACTAGGGGAATAAACTAAAAAACCTATCACAACATCATAATTGGCCAGGTTATTGGTCGCAAATCTGATGTAGACATTGTTGGAGTGAACTAATGAATGCATAGGGATGAAAATAACAGAAGATGTCGAGGCTAGATTCTTGGAGAAGTGACTCACACCATTAGAATAACCGATATGAGGTGTGGATCATGGATCCATATGAAAGACATAAGAAGAAAATGAATGAGATGATGGGGGATGAAAGCTACCTAAATGTAGAGAAAGAAAATGATACACACATTTCAATGGTAAATGCTATGGGTAATTTTTCTTCAAGTAGAGTGAATTACGAGGGTTAGGAAATATTTGACCTTCGAAATCCTCTAAAAAGTATTCCCCCTTGCCCAGGCACTTAAAGATGATGTAAGTACTTAGACATAATGGTTTGAACTTCCCAGTCCCCAGGAAATCATGAGCTTGGTAATAGATAAGAAGAAGGTCTCCTTCATGAGAGGTAGGAGGTGGAATTTCCAGCCATATTAATATTTGGTGCACATTTTGGCCACTTCAATGGTTTTCAATGAGACACGGTGGTCTTCATTGGCATGTTCAAGCATCATAAGTCATTTTTATAAAGGTTGGCTATCCGAGAGGAGTTCAAAGTCAATGTAGATGGAGGGGATTTCACACTCGATCAGTAAGACTGCTTCCTCTTTGAAAATAAGGTGGAAAGGAGTAAACCCATTGACGATTTTTATAGAGGTTATATAGGGCCACAAAGCAAGGAAGAGCATGAGGAGCTTCTTGGTTGTGTGCTTATTCACAGTTTGCTGAAGCATTTGTAAGGATTTTATTAACCTATTCAACCTGGACATTTCCATGAGGGTAATAAGATGATGAATATTTATGCTCAAATACTAAGAGAGAGGATAACTCATGCCATATATCATATTTGAAGTGTCAAACATGATTGAAAACCAATTTTTTTGGAACCCCAAATTGAGCGATAACATGGTTAAAGAAGAAAAGGGCTACAATAGTTGCAATATTATTGAATGTAAGCATGGCTTTAGCCCATTTGGTGAAATAGTCAACAACCATAATAATATAATTGTGGATATTAGTGGATGGGGGTTGAAACTCCATAAAGTCAATAGCCCATTTACATAAAGGAATGGTTGCAATGATAGGATGAATGTGAGAAGGTGGAGCTCAAGCCTTAGGGGCACATAATTGACAATTGGGACATTATTTGACTTCCTAAATGAAATTGCTAAAGAGAGAAGGACACAGGTAATAGACACACATGCTTTTTTTGGATGTGCCTATTCCAGAGAGGTTACCATCACAAGTGCCACTGTGATAAGTGTTGAGCACTCGTTGAGCTTCAACATAAGTGAGACAATGATGAAGAACAATGTCAGCACCATGAAAATAGAGATTATGACCAATGAGGAGGTACCAAGGGGGTTGATGTTTGATATGTCGTCTTATATCATGGTTAAGATGGTGGGAAAATTTATGGGTTCGCAAATATGTGACGATGTCACCATATGAAGGATCATCAGAGGTGATGGTGAACAAGTGTTCATTTGGAGGATCATCGTTGACTAGTGGACCAGGTGCACCAGTAGGAAAGTCGGAAATGAATTCAGCAAGGGCCAAACCTTTCTTACCCTTGGGTGTATAAAATTCATGACATAACTCTTGAATTCTAATGATCCAATGGAAATACTTCCCATTAATGATCCGCCAATTCAACAAGGAGGAAATTGGGTTGGAATTGGTCACAACTTTGGTGGTATGCATAAGGATATAATGATGAAGATTTTGAAGAGATAACACAACAAAAAGCGCCAATTTTTCTTCGTGGGAATAGGACACAGGGGGACCGTTAAGGTTTTTACAGACGTAATATATGACATGCTCAATTCTGGAGGCATCTTCCTGTATTAGGACCCCGACAACTGAATAGGTGGAAGCTGAGATATACAAAATGAAGTCCCTTTCAAAGTTAGGTGGATTGATAAAAAAATCAGAAGTGAGAGCATGTTTGAGGGAATCGAAATACTATTGAGCATGGTCATCCCAAACAAATTTATTTGTAGATCAAAGAAGTATAAGAAATCCATGCATGGTGGTTGCATAGTTAGGAATAAACCTATGAAGAAAGTTGGCTTTTCCTTGGAGGCTTTATAACTGGTGAAGGGTATGAGGAGGTGGATGTTCAAGAATGGCTTGAACTTTGAGAGGGTCCAGAGTGATGTCATATTTGGACAGAATGAAGCCCAAAAGATGGTTAGCAGGAGTGAAAAAGGCAAGCTTAATGGAGTTAAGGAAAATTTTATACTTATGGCATCAAAGGAAAATGATATGAAAATCATGAATATGTTGCAACCAAATCTTAGAATGAGTGGTGAGATAATATAGATAGGAAAGAAAATATGAGCCAAGTCATAGAAATAATAGGACATGGCCTACTAAAAAGTGTCTCCAATACTATTTAAACCAAAAGGAATAACCCTAAGGAAAAATTTGGTTAGGTGGAGTGTTTTCCATGAGATCAATGTACTATACTGGAATCCCTAAGGTAATATAAGATAAAATCAACGTAGCCATGACAGGGACAGAAAAAAATCTAGGTTGAGGTAATAATAAATTTATATGACCAAAAGGATAATAGTCTGGAGTAACTTCTCTCATATTTTTAAGTCCCGGGGGAACTATTTGTGGCTGGAATGGACTAAAGAGGCACCATCAGAAGGAAAAGGTCCTTAAGGAATTATACCTAAAGGCTGGGTTGAGTTGGGAACAACGGGTTACAGAGGCGTTGGCTATTGGATGGGCACAGTAGATCGCTTGTTAGAAGCCTGAGATGCTTTCAACATGCAAACACTGGACAATTTATGCTCAAAAGACATAGGTGGTGGACCATAATAAGAACCAAGTAAGCAGAATCTTTCTAGACTTTTGGAGAGACATTGGTGAGGGACGAGAAAATTTTATTTCGAGTCATCTATGATATTATGGACTTAGGTGACATCTTAGACTTATGATCATAGTATGTCAACTGCTCAACAGTAATGATATTTCCATTACGAGGAAAGAACATCTTATATAAAATCGTAGATGCATCAACTGACATGGCATAGGTATAACTATGACCTAAAATAATGTTGTAAGCTAAGGGGGCATCGATGACTCTAATGTCAATAGAAACACTATTTCTAGAAACTGTGATAGGAAAGTTGCGATATAATCCAAGGGGCGGTGATGGATGACTGTCCTAAGCACAAAGAGTGATGGTGGATGGGGACAGGTCTGGTGACCCAAGTTGCTTCCAAACACTAGCAGTCATCACACAAGTGGATGAACCTTCATCTATGAAACATCACTAAATAGTGGTGTTTCTTATGGAGATTTTGATTTGAAATGCAATAGATGAAGGGGGGGATGTTCCTATTTATCAATTTAAAAGACAATTAGATGATCATCTGAAAGATCTAGAACATCCAAAGAAGAGAGTAGAGCTTTCCATTGGGATGGGAATGTCTAGGGAACTTCTAGCATTAACATGGCAGCAAGAGACTGTTCCAAGTCAGCTACTATGCTATAGGTATGCGAAGCTTTAGTAGAAGAAACATTTCAACATAATGGACCTCTGGGGACATTGGTGATGACCTCTTCCTTGGGATGAGGGATATGTGAGGTACCATTTGATGATAGAATAGGATCTTTGGAAGCTTGAGGTTGGGACTCAATCATAGACGTAGAAGGTGGATTTTTAGATTGGTGTGATCGAGTCTGAAGGTTGGCTTGTGCTGAGCTGACTTCATCGTAAGAATATAGTAATCATGGTAACCAGATTGTTGAGGTTTGGGGGCGACCTCACCTTTTGTAGGTTGGGAAGATAGATACACTTCCTAGGGAAAAGGATTGGTAGGAAAAATTGTTTGATATGAAGCAAGAGCTAGAGGAAGCAAAGCCATGGGTTTCTGTCCTCTAGGGGCAACTACATGGGCTTCCCATACTTGATGCATTTGAGGTAAAAGGGTGCAATCATGAGTATAATACCCATATAACCCACAACATGTACAAGGCTTATTCATATGGAGAGCCTTTTTCTACTTGGTTTTTCCACCCTGTTACTGGGTTGCGTGATTAGGCTGGTTCCCCTGGGGTGCATTAGATGGTGGACCCTGGTTACCCTCAGTACCTTGAGATTGTTGGTTTTGGTTACCTTTCCCCTTATTCCTTTTCTTGGGATTTTATGGATTGGTCACGCTCTACTGAGCATACACTTGACATTGATGAGGAGGTGTGTGTTGTGGCAGAGGTTGAGGAAGCATGGGAGGCTGAGGCGTTGATGTTGGATGTTGAGAATTTGTAGGGCCGGTGAATAACTAAAATTATCTTCTTGATAATTACTTGTGATCTTACTTTATTTACTTATGTCTTTGTTGTGTAGGTAAATCCCCTCTACGGATAGAGACGATCCCTCTAGCCCTAGGGTGGGTCTAGCAGCAAGAGGAAAAGCTAATGAGTTGGTCCCTAGTTAACGAATGAAATAGGTTGGGATAGATTGTCCTACTTGTATTCCAATGTTATTGTCACAGTTGTAATGTTGATCTTTTGATCTCTACCTGGACATGTCGTAACCCTTTAGCAATGGTACTCGGGTGCATGCAGAAAGATCAAAGGACAAAGGAAGCATACAAGACAAAAATTGCGTTCATAACTAGCTAATCAATCAAGGAATATTAAACACATTGCATAAAGTAAAACACATTAACACAAGATGGGAACTAGTCATCAGTCATGTATATGTTAATAGAAAGAAAGAGATTACAACCAGAGCCTTGATGTGATAGCCTCCTTCAGCGAGTTCAGTCAAAGTGCGTCTCGAAGGTTCGTCAGGGAATTGGGACGAGGTGAGGACACAAGCCTAAGCTCTCTCTCCACAAAGGTCCCTTCTCTACTCATACCAGCTATATCAGACTATTTCAGCAAAATGTTCAGCAATTCCTATTCAGCTACTTGCATCAATGTGAGAGAGGTTTATTTACAGAGAAAGAGGAGGAGGTTGGGATCCCTCAAATGGTGGAAAAGAGGCCTTATCCTTTGGGATGTTTCCCCAAAAGGTGGAAACAAGAAGGAAAATGTAGGTGTTCATGGTTATGTAGTCGAAAAACCCAAGCTGACTCGCCCACGAAGTTGTTAGGATAGAAATTTCGCCTCTATATTTAAAAAAAATTCCAAAAACACGTTGGCATGGGTAGATCACTAGACAGAGCGCCAATGGGCGCGAGGCCCAGTATTAACTCCTTCATAGGCATGAGGCTATAATAGCCTACCAATGCCAACCAAAATACATGTGTTTTTTTTAATCTGCTTCATGAATTGACAATAGAGAAAGCTCCTCAAGGCCAGGGATCCAATGACACTTTTTTCAAGGCATCACACTTCATATAAGTCATAGGAATGGTCCTCCAATGTGTGGGATGGGGATTGCAGGGATGGTGACAAAAGTCTCTGTAACAGATGGCCCCTAAAGCATGAGGTCCAAGAGAGAGGGAGGGGTGAAATTATTTCCGAGAACACGTTCAAACAAAACACCTCTGTCGGAAGACCTGCAAGTACAAATACAACTAATATCTCTAATACATGAACATGTGGCATGGGTGCAACCATCCATAATAGAGTACATATATAAACTATGATCCAAGGTATGGATGCAACCATCTAGCAATAAGGATCCACAAATAGACTCAAGTATGGTCGCAACCATCCAATCAGAAGAGTCATGCATATAGCCATGATAAACCAAAATATCCCGCAACTTGGATCTTATCAGACAAAACCCCGGGTCTTACGCTCCATCTCAACCCAAACAAGTACAAATTCAAGTATGCGAATATGTGAGCTGAAGTCGAACATGCAAGAAAATCGCCTCATTATTAGCCAATGATGTAAGTTGTTAAGAGGCATGAGAGAAATGACCAATAATGAAAATGGCTCTCAAGGTACAATAGGTACAATTTGTTAAATGTGAATAGTGATCTGGTGTTGAACACCTACAGAATCACTCGATCGAAGGCTAATGATGTGGACCTATCGTTGAATGTGAAGAACATGCCATTGAGGCATGCGGGCTCCAAGGTACCGGAAGGGACTCTTTAGATCAACTTCTTGGATAATGAGCTGAAGTTGACAGGAAGTGACCTGGTCGAAGGATGGCCATAATGTTTCCCACATCATCAACACGAGATAGAGGAACATGATGATAGTGAATCAAGAACAAAAGAGGATTAGAGGGAGGTTGAAATCTGCAATCGAAAACTTCTCTTAAACATATCAATGACACGACTATGGATTTGGAATTATTTTACATCAAAGGATCTGAGGTCATTATGAAGTGGCAAAGAGCAGATGAGAGGCCAAAAGAGATTACCAAAACCCTTGGAGGAAAAAAATGATGGATTGAGATGTCCCCAACTCGACACGAATGCATATGAGTTTCATGTTTAAGAGCGACATACTACCATAATGACCATGTCTGATGTCATAATGAATGTGTTCGATGACATGTAGATTTTAACGAGCCTGGCGAAGGAAGAACTCAGCATCTTTTTATGTTTAGAGATTTTGAGAAGAAGTGGAAAATAAAACTCCAGCAGTCCCTTTTCGTAGATAGTCTCACAGATCCAAAAAGGTATAAAATTGTGTCTGAGAGAACCTCTTTGTCATGATAGGCTAAAGTATTCCTTTTTCATAAATAATCTATTCTAGCCCGAAAAAGGGGTAAACGTATACTGGGTAGATATCATTTCACAGTCATTTAACAAGTTCAAAATGACAAGAGTCTCGGCAATATTTTCAGTTTTAGAGAGTTAGAAAAGAGCTGAAAGATGACTCCAACAATGAATTTTTCGTGTTTTTATCGAGTCCAAAAAAGTATTAAATATAACTCGTTACTTCATCATTGTTTACGTTGAAAACCTGTTGTTGCACAAGAGACGCAGGTAAAACAACATGGTGAAATAATCAAAAAATACGCTTTAAAACCTAATTAGGGTTCTGAAAAGTTATAAAATGCCAAAAATGGTAAAAAAATATTACTTTTCACTTTTACCTCTTGTGAGCAATAGTTACCCTTTCGGCACTGTGATTTTGTAGTGGTGATAGTGGGAAATCCAGAAGACCAATATCAAATCCGTCAGTTCCCGGTAAGAGCTAACATCCTTCCCTGAATTTTTATTATACTTTCATTACCTACAACCCCAAATTTGGAAATATATGGGGAAAATTGCAAAAAATAGGGCGTGGTGTTTGGCGTGAGTATCGGGCACGGACTTGCGCTAATTGACCAAAATTTTGAACTGGTGCACGCCAACTGCAATGACCATTTTAGCTTATAAATGCAAGAAAATAGGCCTATTTTCACCAATCATAAGCTTTTAATTTGGCTAATGACATTCATATGAATTTTTTTGCAGGTGTGAAGCGGAAAAATGGTGATCGAATGGGAAGAACGAGAACACAATGAAGAAGATGAACTTGCCATGGACAATGAAAGATGCATGGAAGCTCTCAGAGATTGTGGGCTCAATAAATTCTTCATGACACCATGCCTCAGAGCTCAATCAGATTTGTTGTAGTATTTAATCAGTATCTGGGATGTGGATCAGGAAAAATTCATTCTTCATAATCAAGAACTTGAGATTGAGGTCTCAGAAATTTATTTTATAACCAAACTGTCGCGGAGGGGGGCAGTACCAGTCCTGACCCACACTCGGCCCTTAATGGAGAACATGAGTATGGTTATTGACAGGGTGTGCCCAGGGGCAAGAAAAGGATTGGGAAGTGGAAAAGTGGACATCCAAACTATTCCATATCTAGCACTAAAGGTAGTGTTACAAACCATCACACGAGCTGTAGGATCCCAGGCGCCGCACGAGGCCAAAAAGACACAGCTACTTCTTTCTCTAGATTGCATGGCACCAACCCTCTACAATTGGGAAGAGGTAGTGACAATCAACATGAAGTGTCAACTGAAAAAGTGGAAGAAAACCAAATTTAGGTAGTTCAATTACAGGTCTATTCTGGTATCTTTCATCTTGGAACGACTACCAATTTTCCAACATCAGGAGGTGATAGTCCTGACACCACCAGCACAGAAGCCATGGATGGCCTGTTGGGTAGCTCTGATGCCAAAGTTAGGGGGTGGGAAACAGATGTCCTAGAGACCAAATTTCTTTGATTGGCTCTGCTGACAACTGATTTTTGTGGAGGACTAGCCCTATTATGGCACATATTTCATCGGTGATACAGATCTCGCACTCCTAGAAGGAGAGGATTGGGATGAAGTACTTGGTAAGACTCATTTTTCATTTTCATGAGTATTATGATTTTTTTTGGTTATGCATGTTCTAACATTAAATCCATGTAAGTGCAGATGTTGGCCCAGACAGACCTGCAGGTATGTTTTCGATAGCGAGGCAGATCCCTCATGATTTTGATGTTGCCCCTCATGGTAAGGGAGGCGAAGAGGAGGAAATCATATGCAACTTGGAGGGAATCTCCCGCGAGATCCTGGACTATGCGTGATTCAATGATGTTCCTCGTGCATACCAGAGACACACTGCAGGTGTGTCAAACCAAGTTCACTGGTTGCTGAGGTGGCTTGTACGATCAGTGACGTGCTATCATGAGCGTCATGTAGAGTAGACACCTAGTTTTTATTTCTGCATATTTTTTAGAGGCATGATGTCTCAGGATGTAACCTAAACATGCATATTTTTTGAACTATTGATGCATAAGGATGCAAAAACTATATATATATATATATATATATATATACATATATTTTTTGTATGGATCTTTTTCATGTGATGATGATTTTACAAATTACGCAAATGTCTATCTAATACAATGTTAGCTACTATATCAGTCAATGAATTCATTTGTCTAGGAATATTTTGATATGTAATGTAATCAAAATTTATTTCCAGTAAATGAACACGTAAATACAACCTTAAGATGTGAGGGTTCCTAACATAATAATGTCCATTAAGTTGAAGAACAACAAGCTGTGAGTCTAGGTTAACAATCAATGCATGAATGTCGAGGGAAATGGCCTCAATTAATAGTTCAATGACAACAATATATTCAGTGACATTGTTTGTAGTTCGTCCTAAACAGATACCTTGAAGGTCTATCAACTCACCAATAGAATCACAAATCACCCAGGCTACTGAAGACAGCTTCTGGGTACTGCGAGAAGCACCATCCATGAAACCGACATAAGGGGTAATATACATATGCACAACAAGAAATGGTCCAATAAGCGGGAAATGATCGCAAAGCACACCAAGCCAAAAATGTACAAAAATGAAAAAGAACATCTATCTAAAAAAACATGCACAAATGACTCATGCATAATATTTTTTAAGATACAACCCATTTGTGGGTTGATCCAGAGGATGAACTTCATAATCAATGAGCTCATAGGCCCTATTCTGTAAGACATGTTTAGAAATTTAGGGCCCATGCCACATGGGTTTAAATTTTCCTGCCCCCCAGCTTATCGTGATATTGGTCATACAAGAGGACGAGGTCTCCTTCTATGAAGGAACGAGGGGAAACCAACTGGTCAAAATTATCTTTGACCCACTTTTTTTTGCTTTAATGACCATAACAGAAAAGTGGCGAGTTTCATCAAGCCTCTCCAGATAGAGAAGACGCTCTTCTTCGGGTGAAGTATTCGGCAGTAATTCAACAACTAGCTTGAGTGAAGGTATTTCACATTCAATCAGAAGGGTAGCTTCTATACCGTAGACAAGATGGAATGGAGTGAATATGGTTGCATCCTTTACTGAGGTTCGATATGCCTAAAGAGCCAAAAAAAACATGAGATGCCAATTTGATTTGTGCATCCTAATTGTACGTTGAAGCATTATGACGAGGAATTTTTTCACGGCTTCAACCTGGTCATTGGCCTAAGGATAGTACGGCGTTGAGTTGTCATGACGCAAACCCAACTTGGAATTCAACTCTACCACCATGTAATGCCAAAAATTGGAACCATGATCGGTAAAAATGGCCTGAGGGACACCAAACCTAGCAATGATATGATTGAATATGAACTGAGTTGTTGCCTTACCATCGGCCGTAAGTGTAGGCATTTCTTCGGCCCATTTGGTGAAGTATTCAATGGCTATGATGATATAAACATGCCCCCCGACTAAGTGAGGGTTACACATCATAAAATAGATGCCCCAGTTCACAAAGGGACCAACGATAATGACAGGGTGGAGAAGGGAAGGTGACATGTGCATCTTCCGCTGATAGATCTAGCAATCATGGCACATACGAAAAAAATTATGCAGTCTTTGAAGATGGAGGGCCAAAATACCCAAGATGAAGAATTTTCTATGCAATAGCATATCTAGACATGTGACCGCCATAGGTGCCACAGTGATAGTCATTCAGGGCCTTTTCAGCCTCCTCGAGAGTCAAACACCAACGGAGAATGGAATCAACTTCGACGCGATAGAGTGTATCTCCGACTATACGATAATGTTTCGATTGATGACGGATGTGTCGACGAACATCCTTCATCAACTCAGATCAAAATGTGGAAGTCTCAAGATATATGATGATATCACTATACCAAGGATCGAGGGTGCTAATCAGAAAAAGCGTGTCTTCCAGAATGCGTTCCTCAGAACCAGATGGAGCAAAATCAGAAGGGAGAGAGCATATCAGTTCGTCGAAGACTAATGATTTCCTTGATTTGGCAGTAGTGAAATTCAAATCGAACTCTTGGAGGATGACGATCCACTTCGAGTACTTGCCCCGCAACAATTGACTAGTCAATATGCAAGTCATAGGGTTGTAGTAAGAAATCATAGCCACTGTACGCAATAGAATATAGTGATGAAAACATTGAATAGCTTGAACAACAACCAATGCAAACTTCTTGACAAGTGCATATCGCGCTTCAGTATCGAGAAGGTTACAAGATAGATAGTAAATGACATGCTCATCACCATTATCATCATCTTGCACCAGAACCATGGAAATCGTGGTGAATGCGGCATCTAAATAGAGGGAGTAATCACGATGGTAATTTGGTGGACACAACAGAGGAGCATTAACAAGCAATGTCTTCAATGCGTCAAAATATTTCTGAGCGATCTCATCCCAGAGGATGGGATGCCTTGCTTCAATAATTGCATAAATCCTTTAGCCACTTTGGCATAGTTAGGTATAAAATGACGTAAAAATTTAGCCTTTCCCTCTAGACTCTATAGCTAATGTAATGAGGATGGAGAGGGAGATTGATGATGGCTTCAACTTTGAGCAGATCGAGACGAATCTCATCTTTGGACTCAATAAACCCTAAGAGTCTATCGGAGTCAATGTAGAATATGCAGTTATGTGGATTCAGTTGGATGTTATAGCACCGACAGTGAATAAAAATCTTACGAAGATGATCAGGATGGTCTTTACACTTAGCTGAATAAGTCGGATCGTCATCCAGATAAGATTGAACAATGTGCTTGATATCATGAAAAGTGTATGACATTGCTCGCTAAAATTTTTCTCTAGCATTTTTCAGACCGAAAGGGAGTTTTTTATAAGTGAAAGTACCCCAAGGACAGATAAAGGTAGTCTTATGTTGATCAACCAGAGAAATTTTAATCTGGTTATAGCTAGAAAACTCATCCATAAGGGAAAAAATTTCACTCCTAGCGGAATCATCAATGATTTGATCAATAAAGGGAGTAGGATAATTATCCTTAGGGCAAGCCTAGTTAATTTTGCGGTAATCAACACAGACATGAATGGTACCCTATTTCTTATCTACAGGAACAATATTGGACACCCATTTTGTCAAGGGAATTAGATAGATAAAACCAGCTTTAAGAATTTTTTCAACTTCTCCCTTAATAGCAACAACCTTTCTAGGATTCACAGGATGAAGACACTGGTGAACAGGCTTCACACCAGGATAGGTAGGAATATCATGCACCACTATACTTGGATAGATTCTAGGAATATCTTTGTAAGACCATGCAAAGAGTTCGCGGAACTCGTGGAAGAGACTAGTATAGACCTAAATCTCATCGGGAGAATAGGTCGCCCCAATATGGATGTTCTCGACAACTCTCTTTTTAACAGAAATTTTGACAGGCATTGTCTGTATAATATTACTCAAGTTACCTTCCACAAATACTTCATATATCAGAATAGTCATCTGAAGCATAGGAGAAGGAAATTGAGAAGTGAACCTCTCGAGACACATAGACATGGCCCCAAGTCTGGGCATAAACGAGGAACAATGATGATTATCATCCCAAGAAAGATCCTCGAGAGACATGGTTTCCACGATGGCTTCATCGGAGGGAAATATCTCTCTCAAGGGATTGGGTGAATCCGAATCGCCAAGCCAAGGGGATTGAGAATAAGTATCAGAAGACATGCCCACAAGAGCATGATCAGGAGGCAGAGGATCCGAAGTCGAGATAAGCTTACAATAATCAATCTCAATCAGATTTAATGACATCGAATCTCCAAGTGAATCGATCTTCTCGGGTGAAGGGCTGATCCACGGATGGTCAGACCTAGAAATAATATTAACCTGAAAAGTGTTGGGTGGAGGAAGAGGAAAAATACCCATGAGGGCAGGATCTTTGAAAAGACCCGGCCCTACACTCTCATAAAGCATAGGGATTTTATCTACATACAGAATGTTGTTCTCGAAAGAAGAAGTGAAGAAAGACAACTGATCATCAGTAATGATATTTCCTTTGTGTGGAAATTGCAAGACGTGAAAGAGAGTCGATGGCTCGCATAGCATGGCATGAGCCCAACTACGACCGACGAGAAGATTGTAATTGAGCTTGGCATCAACTACTTCAACCTTGACATTGACAGTCTTCCCTTCTAAAGTAATTGACAAACTAGCGAGAACACCAAGAGGTTTAGATTCTCTTCCATCAAACGCTTCTAGAGAATTTGGAGATGAATTCAGAGCTAGAGAACTAATGGCTTTCCAGCAGGTAGATGACATGACGCACATAGATGCACCGTCATCCCCGACCACTCGATGGAAATTAAGTCCATTAATCCCAACTTGAATGATGAGCACAAGCTGGTGAGGGAGATGTGGGATGAAATTCTCCAAGTCGAAAGTGATAAGGCTCGAATCAACAGGATCAACCCTGTCGATCACAGATAGCAAAGCCTTCCATTGAGACAAATAAATTTGAAGTAATTCTAATGAAAACATTGTACATGGTGCCTGAGCCAAATCCTAAACAATACTTTAATGTTGAGCAGCACAAGCATTAGGATTGTAAGAAGACTTACAGAGTACACCTTTGGAAGGTGGTCGTACAACGGGCTCAGTACTGGGCCTTTCGGTCTGAAGAGGGCCAGAAGCAGGAAGAGGAGGAGGACCATTGGAAATCTCTTTCCCCGCTTCCTGACATGGTTTAGTATAATATTTCAACCGGGTAGCTAGAGAAATGGATGCAAAACCATTCATCATGAAAATCTGAGAGCTAAATGGGGCAGAGGACTGAGGTTTCTCTACCACATGAGTCTGCTGTGACGGAAACAGTTGTTTGAGAACAGCCAGAGTTCCTTGGGTGCCTTTGAGCATTTGCCTCACTTCGGCCCATCAAGGATAGTACTTTGTGTAGTGCTCTTCATCAAAAATCAAGCAAGGATACTTCAGTTTATGCTGTGAACCATCATCAGCATGAGATTTTTGAGAATCCTATTTCGGGGTATCGGCTTTGGCCTTACCTTTACCCTTCTTTTTACCCATGGAATTTTTAGCTGCTGGATTGCCCTAAATGGTGTTCACTTCCGTATTTTAACCAGAATTTGAGACCGAATGAGAAGCAATATCATTGAAAGGAGTATATTTTTTCTTCCCAAGATTCAGAGGAGGAGACTTCCGAGAAGTTTGAGACATGAAACCGATGATGTCGTCGATGGATGGTATTGTCAGTGCTTTGGAAGTTCCAGGGCTAGGAGCATTAGGAAATATATCATACAACGTGCTAGACTGGGAGTACACAAGATCAAGGTACTGAGCACAAGAAATGGCCTATTATTCGGTTACACATGCCCCAATAGCTATGTCCTTAGCGATTTGATTGACAAACGAGGTAGTGAACCAATCAGTTAGAAGCTGATCAGGAATCTCAAACTTAATCAAGAGATGATAGTGCCTCCATTCATGAATATGATCTAAGATATGAGTAGCTTGGTCCTATTTCAAGGATGTGAGGAGGTGCGTCTCGATCTCATACCAAACCGGTAACTGAAAATTTGTGAGAAATGCCATAGCTAAAGAATTGAAGTCCTAAAAGATGCCACGAGATAATTCGATGTATCACTTGCCAACAGCACCAATAAGAGTCCATTGGAAAATATGGAGTTGGATGGAATCGTCAAGCCAAGAGTTAGATGAACACCACAAGTGGTAGGTCATAACATGCGCTTGGGGGTCTTCACCGGACTTGCCCTCAAACTTAGGGCAATCACTAGGAATCTTGGTTGGAACTAGAGGCTAATACGGGTTATGAAGAATTAGATAATTTGTTAACTTTGACACATCAAGCAGTTCCAACGTTGCGAGAAATGGCAATTGAGGATTAAAAGGCATCAGAGGTCTTTGATAAGGACTAGTGTTAGCATTCCACCCAGTTTGAGAGAAATTTTGCCCCCATATGTTTTGTCTCAGAGGATTATGTCCATAGGGTTTATAAGCCTAATAGTTCTGCCCATATTGGGTTTGAGGACCGGGATCGTGATTCTCAGCATACCATTGAGGTCCTTGCTAAGCAACATATGGATTATACTGTCGAATGTAAGTGTTTCCTTAAGGTGGATTATACACCAACTGGGATTTATTTTGAGGGTAATAAGTGAAATCTTGGGGTGCACTATATACCGCCTAATATTGACCTTAAGGAGGGTAAGTAGTGCCTTGAGGTTAAGAAAACTGAGCAGGTTGAACTGGTTGAATCGGTTGCTGGGCTCATTGAACAGGTTGAACCGGCTACTGAGCAGGTTGAGCAGGTTGAGTTGGCTGTTGAGCAGGTTGAATCAGCTGCTGAGGTGGGGCAGGCTATCCCTGCAAAGTAGTTTGGCCTGGATGCTGAGCGCCATCGGGTTGCCCTTGTGGAAGAGGTTGGATCGATGGTTGAAATGGACCATGTTTCTCGTGCAAACCAGGTTGACTTGGTACAGGATCATAGGGTTTTCATTGTTGTACAAAAGTTTTGCCTTGCAGAACATAAGGTTGATGCTGTTGCACAAAATTTTGTCCCTGTGGTGGATACATTTTCCCCCCAGGAATGTAGGATGCTCCTGGTTGAAATTGAGGTTGACCAGAAGGACTGTAGGGTTGTCCTTGTTGGACAGAAGGTTGACCCTGTAAGGGTTAGCCTTGCGGACTGTAAGGTTGTCCCTGTGGACCAAAGGGTTGTCCCTGCTAAACCAAAGGTTGTCCCTATAAGGGTTTTCCTTGTAAGCCTAAGGGTTGTCCCTGTAAGAGTGGTTTATGACGCGAAACTGCCTGATAGGGATCAGTCAAAGGCAAATAAACCACCTGATTAGGATCAATTGGAGGAAAATATATGGGATTACTATAGACATCATAGTGATGTGGAGGATTGGTAGGAGCTTGCGGCTACTGAGAACCCTGAGGTGCAAAGTTCTACTGCTAGATAGCCAACAGATGCTCATCGAAGGTAAGGCCACTAGGGATAGAAGTAGAAATTGTAGGTGCACTAGAAACAGGTGTGGTTTCCACAATGCGAGGTTGTGATCTACTCACGATGGGCCTGACAAGCCACGTGGGATTGAGAAAGATGTACATGTGAGTAGCAAAAGACCCTGACGATTAAGTTGTACTAACAATCAGTGCAGATGAAGCCACACAAACAGTGTGTCAGACCGGGATAGATGTAGCAATGGTTGACGAGCTAGGTGTCGAAGGAGACCACAGATAATTTAAAGGATGGAAACTTATCTTGAAGTTTAAAAAATTGGCGAATCTCACTAGTCCCTAATATGCAAACTATAAAATGTTTATTGATGTATTTGTAAAATTATTCAAATTTATAATGATATTATATATATTTTATATATAATGTTGGCAATTTTTAACGTAAAATAATTTTATATCGTAAAATTTGGGCAAATCATTTTTATAAAAAAATGGAAATTGGCGAATTTTTTTTTTGGAAAAACCATGGAAAATTAGCCTACCTGCAAATATTAGCCCCTAAAATTTTCCATGAAGGAGACATTCCTAATGTAGGAAAGACCAAACTCCTTGGAGGAGTTGATGTACTGGACTGTGCTATGGATGTAACACCAGAAATAATCTGACCCAAAGTATGATAACTGGGTGGAAGAGACACCGATTGAGGATAAGGTTGACTGGAGGCACGCGAGGGATCTTCTGGGAAAAGATGATATTCCCCTATAGAAACATGTTGTTCTTCACTACCGACAGGACTCGAAGAATATTCCATATATGACGAAGTCATAAGATCGTCAAAAAGACGACGAGGATTGGGAGGTAAAGCAACGACTAATAAAGGTGATCCCAAAGTAAGAGGAGGGAATTATTCCTTGCTCCCAAAACCATACCAAGCACCCTGAGGTGGCCAATTGAACTCAATCAACCCTTTAAGAGGAGACTGGGTAGTGAGAAGTAAGACAGTCGGGAGGATAGGCTGCAAAAACTCGACAGACCTAGTGGACTGAGGAGTTTCCAAAGAAACGTCACGAAAAGGACTACCACTAGGAGGCAATGAAGAAGACGACAAAACTAGTACTTCCGTCACTCTGAAAAAGTTTCAAAACAGGAGGAAAATGAGATAGCCTACTCAAGGCTTCAATATCAAACACTAAGGAACTACAAAAAACAATCCAAGTAGAAATATTTAATGGGCATGTGATCGTAAGCAGTTAATTTTTACGACATTGAAACGAAACTTTGTTGTTTCATGTTTTAAGAGTCGAGAAACAGACAAAAGACTACTCTAGTCACTTTCAGGTTGGACGAGTGTGAAAGGACAAGTGCTCGACGATATTTTCACTTTTTAAAGAGTCACAAAAGATCGAAATGACTGCTCAGGTAATCTAAGCAAGAGGGTGTACCAAGTTTCTGTGAACTTCCATATACACCTTGGTGATCAAATGAAAGAGAAATGGCTAAGGACTTGACGTATGTGCAGGTAGTCTCCTTGAATGATGTGTTCGGTGTATCATGGTTACAGGGTAGAAGACTCAACTTCTTATGGATAAAGGTTTGCAGCCTATGAGCATATCCCTTTATATACGTGACGGTATGGGGAGCACAAGTCCGTTCTAGTACTATCTAAAGCCATATGGTGAACGACAACTACTAGGTTTAACGACGCTGGAACATGTCACTAGCCTAGACCTCTAAAATATTTGCATTAGGTTCCACTGATTCCTTAGATTGATTGAATTGATTTTAAGGTTGATCTTGAATTAATGTTTCAACCCCAAGGCCTTATCGAATGTTCTCTCGAATTCCTAAATGCACATTACCTGCAAAAGAACACCATTTATGTTCAATGAATGCTAACTAAGAGAAGGATAGGAAGTCTATTACAAAGCAACAATCAATTGAAACTATGCGAAGAATTTCACTAATGCACCTAATGCAACCAAATGAGAAAATGAAAACTCTTTCCTAGTTCAACTAAGAGCTAGTAATGCAAAAGAACATTTTCATTTTCAAGAATAATGAAAGAATGCAATTTTTTGTTTTTCAAATGACTTGAAGCACACAATGCACCTTTACTCTAAAGAAAAAACAAAACAAGCACTAGTTTTGGGCACTACGAATGTAAAGATCTACAACGAATGAATCAAATGCAATACAAACATCAAACACACTCAAAATAAGAATGCACTCTTTCAAGCAAGCAAAAGGCTTTCAAAATGATCCAACAAGCAATTTGATCTATGCTCAAAGCGACGCAATGGAGAGTCAAACGAAATCAAGAGCGATCATCCAACAAACCAAAAATGTAAAGAATCAAAAGAAAGACCAACACAATCAGTCAACGAATTGAGACGACGAAGAGAAAAGTGACTTGAATCTTCAATCAGAAGTCTCAGTGAGAAAACAACACCAAGAAATCCTAGGGCTACAAACTTCACTGATGAGAAGATAGAAAAACAACTGAGAAGACCACTATTGTAGAGTCAAAACACTTATAAAATATGAATTGCAAAGCAATAAATCAACCTAGAGCCAAGAAATACTGACAAAAACTCACAAAACAAGGTAAAATTAAACCCTACAGGATGGGAACGACTGTCAGGTTGTAATCCATTCCTAACATAGGTTGGCATGACTGTCACAAAAGGAACAATTTCCAATTGGTGCGACTGTCAACAAAAAAACCGCGTCAAGATGGAATTACAAGGGAGAAAGATGAAACCTCTGAGCAGAGATCAGTCTTGACACTCTAGAACTGAATAGGGGGTTTTAAAATAGTCAAGCTAGATAAGCAAGTCAGAAAAGAAATCAAATGACCAAAGTTGACTTGACTAGTCAAACGCTCAACAAACAACGAGACGAAAAAATCGCACTGATCCCTAGTGGAGTCACCAACTTGTTGTGTTAGTAAATCCCCTCTACGGACAGAGACGATCCCTCTATCCCTATGGTGGGTCTAGGATCAAGAGGACAATCTAATTAGTTGGTCCCTAGTTAACGAATGAAATAGGTTGGGATAGATTGTCCTACCTATAGTCCAACGCTATTGTCGTAGTTGTAATGGTGATCTCCTGATCTCTGCCTGAACACGTCGCGGGCCTTCAGCAATGGTACTCGGGTGCCTGCACAAAGATCAATGGACGAAGGCATCATACAAGACAATAATTGCATTCATAACTAGCTGATCAGTCAAGGAATATTAAACACATTGCGTAAAGTAAAACAATTAACACAAGATGGAAACCAGTCATCAGTCATGTATATATTAATAGAAATAAAGAGAATACAATTGCAGCCTTGATGTCGCAACCTCCTTCAGCGGGTTCAATCGAAGCACGTATTGAAGCTTCATCGGGGAATTAGGATGAGATGAGGACACAAGCCTAAGCTCTCTCTTGACAAAGGTCTCTTTCTCTACTCACAATAGCTATAACAGACTGTTTGAAAAAAATGTTCAACAATTCTTATTCAGCTAGCTGCATCAATGTGAGAGAGGTTTATTTATAGAGGAAGAGGAGGAGGTTGGGATCCCTCAAAATGGTGGAAGGGAGGCCTTATCCTTTTGGAGGTTCCCTAAAAATTTGGAAACAAGAGGCCAAAGTTAGGTGTTCATGGTTATGCAGTCGAACAACCCAAGATGACTCGCCCATGAAGTTGTTAGGACAGAAACTTTGCCTCTATCTAAAAAAAAAAATCCAAAAATAGGTTGGCATGAGTAGATCACTGGGACAGAGCGCTAATGGGAGTGGGGCCCAGTGTTAACTTCCTTCATCGGCGCAAGGCTATAACGGCCTGCTAGTACCGACCCAAAAACATGTGCTTTTGTTAATCTGCTTCAGGAATTGTCAACAGAGAAAGTGTTTTCCTCAAGGAAAAGGATGCAATGACACTTTTTACAAGGTATGACACTTCATATAAGTCACAGGAATGGTCCTCCAATGTGCGGGATGGGGATTGCTGGGACGGTGACAAAATGTTGTGTAACAGATGCCCCCTAAAGCATGAGGTCCAAGAGAGAGGGAGGGGTGAAATGATTTACGAGAACACGTTCGAACAAAACACCGTTGTCAAAAGACCTGCAAGTACAAATACAACTGATATCTCTGATACATGAACATGTGGCATGGGCGCAGCCATCCATAATAGAGTACATATATAAACGGAGATATGAGGTATGGACACAACCATCCAGTAGTAAGGATCCACAAATAGACTCAAGTATGGTCCCAACCATCCAATCAGAAGAGTCATGCATATAGTCATGATAAACCAAAATATCTCACAGCCTAGATCTTATAAGAAAAAACCCAGGGTCTTGCCCTCCATCTTGATCCGAACAAGTACAAATTCGAGCATGCGAACATGTGAGCTGAAGTCGAACATGTAAGAAAATCATCTGATTACCAGCCAATGATGTAAGTTGTTAACATGCATGAGAGAAACCACCAATAATGACAATGGCTCTCATGGTACAAAAGGTACAATCCACAAAGTATGAATAGTGATCTGGCTTTGAACAATGGGAGAATCACTCAATCGAAGGCCAATGATGTGGACATGTCGTCAAATGTGAAGAACCTGCCATTTAGGCATGCAGGCTCCAAGGTACTGGAAGGGAGTCTCTAGATCAACTTATTGGATAGTGAGCTGAAGTCGATAGGAACTGACCTGGTCGAAGTAGGGCCATAATATTTTCCCACATCATCGACACAAGACAGAGGAACATGATGATAGTGAATCAGGACCAAAAGAGGTTTAGAGGGAGGTTGGAATCTGCAATTGGAAACTTCTCTTCAACATATCAGTGACACGACTCTGGATTTGGCAGTATTTGACATCAAAGGATCTGAGTTCATGATGACGTGGAAAAGAGAAGATGAGAGGCCAAAAGAGATTACCCAAACCCATGGAGGCAAAAAATGACGTAATGAGATGTCCCCAACCCGACACGAATGCAGATGAGTGTCATGTTCAAGAGCGACATACTGCCGACACAATAGAGAACTAGTTCCTTTTCCCTCCACCATTGTTGGCGAGTACCCCAATTATTTTTGGAAAAGAAGCTTGAAGGGGATGACATATGCTTGTCTTGTAAGTTCGTCCTTCAGACAAATCCAACCTAGTACATTTTACGAGCACTAGGAAGGATGAAATTAGTTGCGTCATAATGACTGTTTCCAATGTCATGTAGATTTCAACGAGCCTGACAAAGGAAGAACTCGACATATTTTCATGTTTAGAGAGTTTGAAAAGAAGCAGAAAATAAAACTCCAACAGTCCCTTTTCATAGATATTCTCACAAATCCGAAAAGGTAGAAAACTGTGTTTGAGAGAACCTCTTAGTCGCAATAGGCTAAGGTATTCCTTTTTCATAAATAATCTATCCCAGCCTGAAAAAGGGGTAAATGTATATTGGGTAGATATCATTTTGTAGTCGTTTAACGAGTTTAAGATGACAAGAGTCTCGGAAATATTTTCAGTTTTAGAGAGTCAGAAAAGAGCTGAAAGATGACTCCAACAGTGAATTTTTCATGTTTTTACCGACTCCGAAAAAGTATAAAATATAACTCGTTACTTCATCGCTGTTTACTTTGAAAACATGTTGCTACACAAGAGATGCACGTAAAACCAATTTCTCGAGATAACATGGAAAAATAATTGAAAAATAAGCTTTAAAACCTAATTAGGGTTCTGAAAAGTTATAAAATATCAAAAATGGTAAAAAATAATTACTTTTGACTTTTACCTCTTGTGAGCAATAGTTACCCTTTCTACACTGTGATTTTGCGGCCGCAATAGCGAACAATCCGGAAGACAAATCTCAAATCCATCTATTCTCGGTAAGAGCTAACATCTTTCCCTGCATTTTGATTATACTTTCATTACCTACAACCTAAAATTTGGAAATATATGGGGGAAATTGCAAAAAATAGGGCGTGGCGGTTAGCACGAGTATCGGGCACGGACTCGCGCCAATCGCCCAAAATTTTGAATTGGGGCACGCCAACTGTGACAACCCATTTAGCTTATAAATTCAAGAAAATAGGCCTATTTTCACCAATCAGAAGATTTGAATTTGGCTAATGACATTCATATGAACATTTTTGGAGGTGTGAAGTGGAAAAATGGTGATCGAATGGAAAGAATGAGAACATAGTGTAGAATATGAACTTGCTATGGACAATGAAAGATGAATGGAAGTTCTCAGAGATTGTGGGCTCAATAAATTATTCATGACACTATGCCTCAAAGCTCAACCGAATTTTTTGCAGTATTTAATCTGTATCTAGGATGCGGATTAGGAAAAATTCATTCTTTGTGATTAGGAACTTGAGATTGAGGTCTCAAACATTTATTTTATAATTGGATTGTCATGGAGGGGGGCAGTACCAATCCTAACCTGCACCTGGTCCTCAATGGAGAACATGAGTATGGTTATCTACAGGGTGTGCCGAGGGGCAAGGAAAGGATCGGGAAGCAGAAAAGTGGACATCCAAACTATTCCGGATCTGTCACTAAAGGTAGTGATGCACACCATCACACGAGCTGCAGGATCGCAGGCACCACACGAGGCCACAAAGACACAACTACTTCTTACTGTATATTGCATGGCACCGACCCTCTACAACTGGGCAGAGGCACTGACAATAAACATGAAGCATCAACTGAAAAGTGCAAGAAAACCAAATTGAAGTAGTTTGGTTACGGGTCTATTCTGGTATCATTCATCTTGGAATGACTACCAATTTTCTAGCGTCAGGAGGTGATAGTCCCGACACCACTAGCACAGGAGCCATGGATGGCCTGTTGGGAAGATTTGATGCCAAGGTCAGGGGGTGGTTAACAAATGTCCTGGAGACCAGAGTTCTTTGGTTGGCTCTGTCGACAACTGATTGTTGTGGAGGACTAGCCCTAGTCTGGCACAGATTTCACTGGTGATGTAGATCTAACACTCCCAGAAGGAGAAGATTGGGATGAAGTACTTGGTAAGACTCATTTTTTATTTTCATGAGTATTATGATTTTTTTTTGTTATGGATGTTCTAAAATTAAATCCATGTAGTTACAGATGTTGGCCCAGAGAGACTTGCAGGTATGTCCCTGATAGCGAGTCCAACCCCTTACGATTTTGATGTTACCCCTCATGGTAAGGGATATGAGGAGGAGGAAATCATATGAAAATTGGAGGGAATCTCCCACGGGATCTCGGACTATGCGTGATTTGATGATGTTCCTCGTGCATACCAGAGACACACTGCAAGGGTGTCAAATTGAGTTCACTACTTGTTGAGGCACCTTGTATGGGCGGTGACGTGCTATCATGAGCATCATGCCAAGTAGACACCTAGGTTTTATTTCCACATATTATTGAGAGACATTATGACTCGGGATGTAACCTAAGCATGGATGTAACCCCCACTTGAGTATGTGGAACTATATTTTTAGATTCAAAATAAAAGTTATTGGGTGTAAATTTCTCTAAATGATAATGTTGTCTATCAACAATGGAGAAATATTTTGCAAATTCTAAAAAAATGACATCTCTGGAAAGAATATTATTTTTGTTTTCTTAATCATATAATTTGTATTCTTTTTGTACCGGAATAACTAAGAAAAATACAATTATGAATTCTAGCATTTAATTTTTTTCTTTGATGCTTAGGAATAACAACATAAGAAGTAGATTCAAAGACTTTAAAATAATGAACTGCTCGTAACTTATTTTACCAAAGTTCATATGGTGATTTTTTCTTCATGATAGAAGAAGGACATATATTTTTGATGTGTGCAACACATAATATTGCTTCTCCACAAAACATTAACTTGACATATTTCAAAAACATCATTGATCTAACCATGTTAAGAAAAGTCTTAACCATCCTTTCTGCAACATCATTTTGTTCTGTATTATATGGAATAGTAGTTTTGTATTTGATTCCATTATCTCTTAAATATTGTTAAAAATATTTAGAACTATATTCACCTCCAGTATCTATTTGTAATGTACATTTATTCAATTGAATTTCATTTTTACCATAGCATGAAATTTTTTAAACATATAAAAAACTTGTGACTTTTCCTTCAAAAGATAAATCCAACACATCCTTGAATAGTCATCAATAAAGGTGAGTGTATATTTATTTCCATTGGAAGTTTTTACAGACATAGGTCCACATAAATCTAAATGTATGAGAAATAATTTTCTAGAAGATCTAGAAACTAATCAACTATGAAATGGTTGTTTACAAAGTTTCCCCAAAATGATAGCATCACATTGTATGAAATTTGATGGAATAGTGGGAATACCTTTAATGCCTTTCTCTTTCATAATTCTAATGCTTTTATAGTTTATGTGACCAAATATTGCATTCCATAATAAACTAGAAGGAAAACTGTTATTCTGCTGCAATAATAGAGTTGAATGTGTAGCAAACTATGTAGTAGAAGGAGTAATATTTAATTTCAACAATGTACCTTCTTCAACGCTAGTCATAATTACTAAATTATCACTTGCTCTACGAATTTCAACAATTCCATAAAAAATATGGATTGATTGTCTTTGTTGTCTGATATAAATGAGGGACATTATGTTCCTATGAAATTTTGGTATATAAAGAATATCCTTTAAAACATAATCCACTAAATGTGGAATCTTTAATCTAATTGATAAAACTCATGATGGTATAACTTCATATTTATTATCAAAATATACAATATTATCAACATTATCACTGGAACTTTCAAAAAGATGTTTTCAGAATGCCATATGATAGGTAGCACCTGAATCTAAAATCCAACTGTCCTCCCATGAACAAAATGCAGCATTAAAAAAATTATCAATGTTGAAATTTTAGTTAGAAACTATATAATGAGAAAATTCACTTGTTTTACTTTTGTTAGAAAGTGGTTTCTCTGCCTTGTCATTAATTGACTCTTTCTTTTCATTGTTAATATTCTCCTAAGGAACCCTGCAATTAAATGAACTATGCCTAGTTTTTCCACATCTATAACATCTGATATTTGGTTTATTAGACTAAAAATTATCCTGTGTCTGATCATTTTGTTTTCTATCACACTTATTGTTGTTATTGTTTCCCCCCTTGCCTCTAAAGTTTCTTCTACCTTGGCCTTTGGTATTCTTGCCACCTATGGCAGATTCACCTTGTGATTTATATTCCTTTTGTGCATGGAACAAGGTTTCTATATTTGAATTAGAAACAAAATATTTCTTTCTAAAATCATTTTCTCTTTCTACAACTTTATTCATTAATTTATAAAAAGTAATGTCCTTTAATTATCCACTAGCTTAGAGAGAGTCTAACTAGTGAGAGTATGCATGGTGTAGGGCCTTAGATGAAGGAAGTTAATTGTAAGTCTATTTTAACACCTGTGGCTTCTGGAAAATAACCTTTATTTCAAAATCCAATCTCATTGGATTATTTTCCTTCACCTCCAAATTAAATAACTTCAATAACAACTTAATAATATCTAATTCTGAATGTGAATATAGAGTTCCTTTAAAATGTATAATGATTCATATGTTGCCTTATAGGAATGAATGTATCTTCTTACCTTTTTTGAAATTGATGTTGTAATCAAAGCATAAGCTTTATTGTTCTTGAATTCCCAGATAACACGTTGTTTTTCATCTTTTGGAACTTCTAGTTCATTTTCTTTATCGTCTCTATCTTTCTTCTCTTGGAAAACATCTTGCCACAAATCATTAAAAATCAATTCACTCTTCAGATTTATTATCCATTATAGGTAATTTTATTTTCCAAAAAGGACAACTCCAACCAAATAAATTATGAATGCTACTTTAAAAAAAAAAAAAAATTGATTAACAAAAAAAATCCAGGAAATTTTATTCAGTTTAATCTTTAATCAATGAACTATGTAAACAATATATGATGCAAAACATGGAGACTGTGTATGCAACTTGTATAAATAAATAAAGCAGTCATCCTAAATAAGTCTTGAGAAATATAAATAAATAAAGCAGTCATCCTAAATCAGTCTCGAGAAACTTCTTCAGGATGCCCCCCACAAAGGTAATACACATCGATGTTGAACCAAAACAGAACCATATCAAAAAAAATTAATGAACGTTAATTAACAGAAAATTAATTAACAAACCTCACAACTGAACGTGTGCATAACAATAAAATTCAATAAACCATTTAGATCAACTCCGACGGATCCAACGATATACGATGACACAAAACTGTCATATCATAACAAAATAGGTGGTCCTGGGGATGAAATTGACAAAACCATTCAAAGTGTAAATCGCCATCTCTAATTAATTATGGGGGCATCCAGACTAATTTCAAATATCATGATGTGTGGTGTCACGGTGGTTACCAAGATCACCAGTCCTACAAGAACACATCCATATCAATGAAGTTCGAACCAAACACAATGGATCATTACTTTGAAGCTTTCCAAAGCTAGATCTGATACCACTGTACAAGCCCATTGAACTCCACTATAAATCATTATTCGATTAAGTGAAATCATTAAGAATTTATACAAACAAAGGATAATTATGAGATCACAATCATGTTGTGATTTTTCTAACTGTAAAACAAATATATATCAAATAATCAACTTTAAACTAATAACGTACAATATTGTAATATTCCAAAATTTTCCTACAATAAATTGGAATATTATTTTTTGTTGATTTCACCTAGGAGGAGAATAAATGGGTAAGGAGGCCCATGCATAATGGAAATCTCAATAAAATCCCTCATAGTATGAAAGGGGATCATCATTGGAGTTGGTTTTCACACCCTCATGTGTGAACAGGGTCATTTGCAAGTGGACAAGGTCAAGTTTGACCAAGTCAACAGCGCTGGGAGAGGAGGGGAAAAACACTTTTATAGACAGTGTAGTGTGAATGGGAAGAGGGTTATTTGGTGGAGGAAACCCTAAAGAGTGGGACCCATGGAGAGAGGGCTTTCACTTGTTTAAAAGGAGGGCAAGGCAACCATTGTTTCTCATGTCATGTATTATATATTTTATGGTATATTCAGACTTTGAGCAATCTCCAGCTGTTTAGCTGAGTTGTAGTGCTGCTTAGCACGAGGGATTCCTGTTTAGGCTTTCCTCTCCTTCTTGAGAGGCCTCTTGAGGGATTGCACTAATTTTCCTCACATCCAGGCTTGAGGCCAAGAATCCTCCTCCAAGACAGCGTTATTTCTGCAGCAAAATAATGTTGTGTTGCAGGGTGTTGTAGTGAGGGTTCATAACTGTTAAGGAGGTAAATCCCCTCTGCAGACAAAGGAGATCCCACTAGCCCTAGAGTGGGTCTAGCAACAATCGAAACACGCAATGACGTTGGTTCCTAGTTACAAGAAGGACAAAGATTGCGATAAGTAACCTACCTCAAAACTCACGCTATTGTTGTCAAGGAAGAAGTAGTGCTCTTCGTCCCTAGCCTGACAGATCAGAGTCCTTCCATTCGCCACGTTAGGACACCTATACACATGTAGAGAAACAACGACATACAATGTAATACTTAAAGCATGTAACTATATATTAGTCAGAGAAGATATAATTTGTTGCATTACGTGAAAGAGTAGACACATGAATGGAACCAAAATCAGAGTCACTTATATTAAATATGAAAAAAAGGGAGATTACAACCAAATTCTTTGACACTATGATCTTCCTTCGGCGGGGCTTGCAGCGGAGTGTGTCTCGACAAAGCCTGTCAGGAATCTGGACAAAGCTCTCTCTCTCTCTCTTACGGGGTTCTCCTTGGCTCTACTCTCAAGAGTCGCTTAGCTATAGTTTCCTTCCTAGATGTTCAGCTAGCTAGCATATGGAGAGGGCGAGATTTTATAGAAGGAGAAGAGGAGGTCGGGCTCCCTGTAATCATGGGGGAGAGACCTATCTCTTAGGAAGGTTCCATGAGAGGTGGAAAACCACTTCCTAAACAAGGAGATCCAGATGTAAGCAGCCCAAACCCATTCTGGTGATCCATTATGAAGTTGTTAGAATTCAACTTCCGCCTTCTATTGTTAAAAAAAATTCCTTAAAAGGCTTGGTGCAGGGTCAACAAAGGGACATAGCACCAGTTGGTGCGCCAACTAGTGTTAAATTTCCCCATTGGCGCGAGGGATGAACTGTCTACCCGCGCCAATGCTCAAACCTATGTTTTTAGGGTTTTCCAGAGGAAATGTCCTTCAGGAGAATTGTTGTCCTTATGCAGAAGGATGCCATCAAGGTGTTTTTAGGACATTTAGCTGTTAACAGGTCATGGGATTAGTCCTCCAATGTACAGGATAAGGGATTTCAGGGACGGTGACAAAATGTTGTGTAATAGATGCCCCCTAAAGCATGAGGCCCGAGAGAGAGGGAGGGGTGAAATGCTTTATGAGAACGCGCCCAACTGAAAACAATGCCATCGGAAGACTTGCGAAATACAAATACAACTGATATCTCTAATACATGGTATGTGTATGGGCACAGCATCGATAGTAGAGTGTACAAAAACTAGGATCCAAGGTATGGACACAACCATCCAGTAAATAAGGATCAATGAGTAGACTCAGGTATAGTCGCAGCCATCCAATCGAATGATTCATGTAATAAATCATCATAATCCACAAGAACCCGTAGCCTGGATGTTTAACAGAAAAAATCCAGGGTCTTGCACTCCATCTCGACCCAAACATAGTACAAGTTCGAGCATGTGAATATGTGAGATGAAGTCGAACATGCAAGAACATCATCTGATTACCAGCCAATAATGAAATTTGTTAACAGACGTGAGAGAAACCACCAATGATGACGATTTATCTCAAGGTACATGAGGTACAATCCATGGAATGTGAACAGTGAGCTAGATTCGAACACCCGCAGAATCATCCGATCGAAGGCCAATAATGAAAACCTTGCGTTGAATGTGAAGAACCTGCCATTGAGGCATGCAGGCTCCAAGGTACCTGAAGGGAGTCTCTAGATCGGCTTCCCGGATAATGATTTGAAGTCGATAGGAAGTGACCTTGATCGAAGGTGGGCCATAATGTTTCCCACATCATCTACACAAGACAGAGGGACATAATGTTTGTGAATCAAGATCAACAGAGAATCAGAGGGAGGTTGAAAAACTGTAGAGGCCAACTTCTCTTGAACATATCGGTGGCACGACATTGGATTTGGCAGTATTTGACATCAAGGGATCTGAGATCATGGTGATGTGGCAAAGAGTAGATGAGCAGTCAAAAGATATTACCCAAACCCATTTAGGTAAGCAAATAACGAGATGAGATGTCCCCAACCCAACACGAATGCAGACAAGTGCCATGTTCAAGAGCGACATACTGCCAACACGACTATGATACTGGTTCCATTTTTCCCCCACCATTTTTGGCGAGTACCCCAATTATTTTTTGAAGACAATCTTGAAGGGGATAGCATATTCTTGTGATGTAAGTTTGTCCTTCAAACAAATCCAACCTAGTACATTTTACGAGCCCTAGGAAGGAGGAACTTGAGTAACGTCATTATGACAGAGTCCGATGTCATCAATTTTTTAACGAGTCTGACAAAGGAGGAACTCGGCATCTTTTCATGTTTAGAGAGTTTGAAAAGACAGTGGAAAAGAAAACTCCAGCAGTCCCTTTTCGTAGGTAGTCCCCTAGATCCGAAAAGGTAGAAAAATATGTCTGAGAGAACCTCCTAGTCATGACAGGCTAGGGTATTCCTTTTTCGTAAATAATCTATCCCATCCCAAAAAAGGGGTAAACGTATACTGGGTAGATGTCGCTTCACAGCCAATTTTAACAAGCTCAAAACGACAAGCAACTCAGCGATCTTTTCAGTTTTCGATAGTTAGAAAAGAGCTGAAAGGTGACTCAAGTAGTGACTTTTTCTTGTTTTTACTGAGTGCAAAAAAGTATAAAATACAACTCGTGTCTTTGTCTGAATTGAGTAAAAACCTGTCGCTGCACAAAAAACAAGTGTAAAACCCATTTTTCGAAAAAATATGATAAAATATTGACGAAAACAAGTCTTAAATCCTAATTTTGACTTGAAAAGTTATAAATATTAGGAGCAGTAATTTTTTTTTTACTTTTCACCCTTTTACTTCTTGGTAGAGCGATAGTGAGACATTTCCCTTGCGATTTTGAGGTGGCGATTGTGAGCAAACCAGGGGACAAATCCAAATCCTGTCTTCTTCAGGTAAGAGCCGCTTCCATTAGCCATATTTTAAGTCATTTTTCATAGTTTTTTATTATGATTTGGCATCCCTGAGGGGGGGGATTTGATAATTTAGGGCTTCCGCGGTTAGCGTGGGTATCGGGCATGGACCTATGCCAATCTGCTCTGTTTTACACAGAGCCGCGCCAGTTGGCGCAATTGTTAGCCGAACAACTGCGCCAACAGCGCAAAGCAAATTCTGGCCAAAAAAACTAAAAAATGCACCAATGAAACATGAATTTGAATGCCCAAGGATGTTTCTAATGCTCCTATGTTTGATTTGATGCAGGCATTCAATAAAAATGGTGATTGAATGGAAAGAAAGAAAGCATAGTGAGGAAGACGAATTAGCAATGGGTAATGAGCAATGTATGAATGCTCTCCGCAATTGTGGATTGAAGAAATTGTTCCTCACACCATGTCTCCGGGCCCAGCCCGAATTATTGCAATATTTGATTAGCATCTGGGACAAGGACTAGGAAAGGTTTAAACTTGAAGATCAGGTACTGAAGCTCAAAGTGTCAGACGTTTACTTCATTACTGGACTATCACGCTGGGGTCCAGTTCCTATCTTGACTGGCACCAGGCCCTCAAGTGAAAGCATGACTATGGTCATGAACAGAGTGTGCGAAGGGGCACGCAAAGGGATAGGTAGTGGAAAGGTAGACATACAGACTGCTCCCGACTTAGCACTGAGAGTAGTGCTACATACTATCACGCGGGCTGCAGGATTGTGGGCACTTCATGAGGCGAAACATACACAGCTCCTTCTCACATCAGAATGCATGAACCCAACAGTTTTTGATTGGGCCACAACCGTGACAATAAATATCAAACGACAATTGACCAAATGAAAAAATACCAAGCTGAAACAGTTTGGATATGGATCCATTACGGTGTTGTTATTCCTAGAATGACTACCTATCTTCCAGTGCCAGGGGTCGTAGTCCCGGATCCACCATTGAGAGAGCCTCGGATGGCTTGTTGGGCAGCATTGATTCCCAACGCAGGGGGCGGACAAAAGATGTCATGGTGGCTTGAGTCATTTGGATGGCTCTGGCGACAACTGATCGTCGTACAGGACTGGCCCTATGTGAGCACTGATTTTACTGGAGACCCAGATCTTCCGCTCCCAGAAGGAGAGGATTGGGATGAGGAGTCGGGTAATATTGTTTTTAAATTTTATGATTTTTTATGATTTTTTAGTATAAATGCATGTTCTAACAGCTAATCCTATATGTGTAGATGTAGGCCTAGATAGGCCCGCCGGGATGTCACCAGCAGCGAGGAGGACCCTTCTCGCTTATGACCCGCATGCTGCGGAGGGCGAGGGGGACGAGCTTGTACAAAACCTCAAGGGACTTTCTTGGGGCATTCCAGATTATGCTCATTTAGCTGATGTTCCCTTGGCTTATCAGAGGCACACCGTAGGGGTGCCAAGCCATCTACACCACTTACTGAAGCAGTTGGTGTGGGCAGTGATGTGCTACCATGAGCACCATGCCGATTAGTCACCTAGGCTTTCTTATTTGCATATTTTTTGAGAGACATGTCATCTCCGCATGTAATTAAAGCAAACATGTATATTTTTGGTTTTATATGATGCACACGTTGCAAACACTCGACATATATATATATATATATATATATATATATATATATATATATATATATATATATATATATATATATATATATATATATATATATATATATATTATGTATGTATATGTATGTATATGTATGTATATATATATATATGTATATGTATATGTACATATACATATACATATACATATACATATACATATATATACATATATTTTCTACATGGATCTTGCTTTACATATGATGATGTTTTTACAAATTGCGTAGATGTCTATCTAATACCATGTTGGCTACTACATCTGTTAGTGTATTCATTCGTCTCGATATATGCTGATATGTGATGTAATCAAAATTTCTTTCAAGTAAAAGAATACGTAGATACAATCTTAAAATGCATGGATTTCTAACAGAATAATGACCATTGAGCTGTAAAACTACAAGCTATGAGTCTAGATGTACAAGTAATGTGCGAATGCTAAGGTTAACAGCCTCGGTTAATAATTCCAAAATGGCACTATACTCCGCGATGTTATTTGTAGCAGGCCCTAGACAAACACCTTGTAAATTAACCAACTCACCAGCAAGATCGTAAATTACCCACGCTGCCAAAGATAGGTTCCTGGTACTGCAAGAGGCACCATCCACGAAACCGACATAAATAGTAATAGACATATGCACAATCAGGAAGACCCAATAAGCAGAAAATGCTTACAATGCACACCACACCAAACATGCACAAAAATGAAAAAAATAACCTATGTACATATACTACACGAGAATGATTCAAGCATAATATTTCTTCAGGTACAACCCATTTATGGGCTGTGCCAAGGGAAGACCTTCATAATCGATCAGCTCATAAACCCCATTTTTCAATACATGCTTAACGATATAGGGCCCATGCCACATAGGTTGGAATTTACCTGCCCCAAGCTTGTCATGGGCTTGATCATATAAGAAGACGAAGTCCCCCTCGATAAAAGAGCGCGGAGAAACTGTTTGATCAAAATGAGCTTTAACCTGCTTCTTCTGTGCCTCGATAACCAAAGTAGCCAAGCAGTGAGTTTCATTCAATATCTCGAGATATAGGAGACGTTCTTCCTATGGTGACGTATCGGGCAACAATTCTACAGCAAATTTTAATGAAGGGATCTCACATTCAACCAGAAGAGTAGCTTCCATACCATACACCAACTGAAATGGTGTGAATCCGGTTACACTCTTCACTGATGTTCGGTAGGCCCAAAGAGCTGAAAACAATTGGAGATGCCAATTCTATTTGTCTATACCAATTGTTCATTGAAGCATCGTGACAAGCACCTTGTTCAGGGCTTCAACCTAGCCATTTTCCTGAGGGTAATATGGCGTTGAGCTATTGTGACGCAAACCCAACTTATATGTTAGCTCTGCCATCATGTAGTCCCGAAAATGAGATCCATGATCAGTGATGATGGCTTGAGGAACGCCGAAAAGAGTGATCACATGGTTGAAAATGAATTGTGTAGCTGTCTTACTCTTTGCAGCCAGTGTAGGCATCACTTCGGCCCACTTAGTGAAATAATCTATGGCAACGATGATATAAGCATGCCCCCCCCACCGAGTGAGGGTTACACGTCATAAAATCAATGCTCCATTTGGCAAAAGGGCCCACGGTAATGACAGGATGTAATGGGAGGGGTGGCGCATGCATCTTGCATTGGAAGATCTGGCATGCATGAAACTTCGGTACTGCAAAAATACAGTCTTTAAATATAGATGGCTAGAAATAGCCAGCACGAAGGATCTTCTATGCAGTAGCATGACTGGACATGTGACCACCACAGGCGCCACTGTGACAGTCATTCAAAACTTTCACAGCCTCTTCTAAGGTCAAACACCGGCAGAGTACAAAATTGACTCCAACACGATATAAGGTATCTCCGAAAATGCAATATGGTTGCGACTGATGTCGAACACGGCGTCAAGCATCCTTCATCAACTCAGACCGAAAGGTAGATGTCTAAAGGTACACGATGATATCACCGTACCAGGGATTGAGAGTGCTGATTAAGAAGAGAGTTTCGTCCGGGATTTGATCCTCGAATTGAGATGGAACAAAGTCGGTAGGGAGAGAACAAATAAGATCAGCAAAAGCTAGTCATTTCTTTGATTTGGCAGTGGTGAACTTCAAATCAAACTCTTGGAGGATCACAATCCACTTTGAGTACTTGCCCCCCAGAAATTTTCGAGACAAAATGTAAGTCATGGGATTGCAGTCGGAAATCACGGTTACTGTGCGCAACAGAATGTAATGGAGAAACTGCTGAATGGCCTGGACCGCAGCTAGTGCTAACTTCTCGACGTGTGCATAGCGCTTTTCAGTGTCGAGGAGGTTCCGAAACAGATAATAAATCATGTTTTCATTACTGTCATCATCATCCTGCACCATAACCATGGCAATTGTACTGAATGTGGCAGCCAAATAGGGAGTAAATTCACGATGATAATTTGGAGGACGTATTATTGGAGCATTGACAAGCAACTTTTTAAGGTTATCAAAAGATTGGTGAGCAATCTCGTCCCAATAGAAAGGGATGTCCTGCTTTAGAAGTCACGTGAACCCTTTAGCTACCTCCGCATAGTTCGGGATAAAGTGACGTAAGAAATTCGCTTTCCCCTGAAGACTCTGAAGTTGATGCAATGAGGATGGGGATGGGAGGTTAACAATAGCCTCAACCTTAAGAGGATCAAGGCAAATTCCATCCTTAGAGACAATGAATCCCAAAAGTCGACCAGAGTCAACGCAAAAGATGTACTTGTGAGGATTAATCCTGATGTTGTAACCTCTATAGCGGAGGAAAATCTGGCGTAGATGTTCTGGATGGTCTTCACGCAGATCTGAATGAGCTAGAAGGTCATCCAGGTATGGCTGAACAACATTACATATGTCGTGAAAGGCGTAAGACATGGCACACTGAAAGGTAGCTCCAACGTTTTTTAAGTCGAAATGGAGTTTCTTATAGGCGAATGTTCCCCACACATAGATGAAAGCGGTCTTATGTTGATCGGATGGAAGGATATTAATTTTATTATAACCTAAAAAGCCGTCCATAAGGGAAAATATCTCACTCCCCGCACAATCTTAAATGATCTAATAGATAAAGGGGGTGGGATAGTTGTCCTTAGGGCAAGCTCGATTAATGTCTCGGTAGTCAACACAGACTCTAATTTTTCCCTGCTTCTTATCCACAGGGAAAATATTGGAAACCCGCTCTGTCAGAGGGATTGGATAGATGAAACCCACTTTAATAAGTTTCTCAACTTCAGCCTTGATAGCGGTGGCTTTTCGAGGATGCACTGGACGCAGACGCTTGCGTACAGGCTTCACACCAGGATAGGTGGGAATTTTGTCCACGACGATACTGGGATCGATTCCAGGCATCTCTTCATAAGACCATGCGAATACATCTCAGAATTCACGGAAGAGACTAGTGTACACTTGGATCTCATTGGGAGAACAAGTGACTCCCACATGGATGTTCTCGACGATCCCCGATTTAACGGAGATGTCGATAGGCATCGTTTGTGTAATATTACTCACATTTCTTTCTGAAAAAACTTCGTGGGTTAATATTGGCGTTTCGAGTGGCGGTGAGGGAACCTGAGATGCAAAATGCTCGAGAAAATTAGACATTGCCCCTAGGCCAGGCATGAATGAGGAACGATGATGTCCATCACTCCATGGCAGATCTTCAAGAGACATAGTCTCCATGATAGCTTCGTCAGACGGTAAAACTTCTCTCAAAGGATCGAGCGAATCTGCATCATCGAGCCATGGGGATTGAGAATAAACATCAAGATCCATGCTCAAAGGAGCATTATTAGCAGGAGGAGGATCCGATGCAGCAATGAATTCACAATAATTGATTTCAACCGGGGTCAGAGGCATTGATTCTCCAAAAGATGCAACCTGTTCAGGAGAAGGGATGATCCATGGGTCATCCGACCTAGAGATCATGTTGACTTGAATGGTGTTTGGTGGTGGAATGGGAAAAATACCCATAAGAGTGGGGTCTTTGAAAAGACCCGGTCCTATACTATCAGGGGGATTTGAAATTTGATCCACGTATGGTACGCTGTTCTCAGAGGATGAGGTGAAGAAGGACAACCGATCAACAGTAATAATCTTGCCCTCATGTGGAAAATTCAAAAGTTAAAAGAGGGTGGATGGAATGCACAGCATGGCATGGGTCCAACTGCGACCGAGTAGAATATTGTAGTTGAGTTTGGCATCAACAACTTCCACCTCAACGTTGATTGTCTTCCCTTGCAATGTAATCGGTAAACTCGCGAGAACACCTATGGGTTTTGATTCCCTTCCATCGAATGTCTCAAGGGCATTAGGAGATGAAGTGAGGGCTGGAGAACCAATGGCTTTTCAGTAAGCGGAGGACATAATGCAGGTAGAGGCACCTTCGTCCACTATGGCTCTATGAATATTGAGGTCGTTGATACCGACTTGTATAACGAGCGCGATCTGATGCGGAAGTCAGGGGATGAAATTCTCCAGATCAAAGGTGAGAAGGCTAGAATCGGCAGGATCGATCCCACTGATTGCAGATAAAAAATATTTCCACTAAGACAGACAACTCTAAAGTACTTCCAACACATAAATTGTGGAAGCCGCCTGTGCTAGATCCTCAACAATGTTATAATGTTGAGCAGCACGAGCGTTCGAATTATAGGAAGACTTTCGGAGGACACCTTTGGAAGGTGTTTGTACAATAGGTTCAGCACTGGGCCTTTCAATCTCTAGAGGACCAGAGGCAGGTGGGGGAGGTGGGCCATCAACAACTTCCTTCCCAGCTACCTAACGTGATCCGGCATAATCCCTCGACTGAGTGGCAATAGATACAGGTGTAGCACCATTCATCATGAAAACTTGAAACCCAAATGGCACAGACGGTGACGGCTGCCTGACCATCTAGGTTTGCTGAGATGGGAAAGGTTCCTTAAGAACTGTCGAAGTCCCTTTGGCACCCTTAAGAAGTTTACTAACCTTGGATCATCTGGGACAATCTTTAGTATAATGGTCTCCTTCACAAATTAGGCAAGGGTACTTTGGTTTTCACGATGAACCATCATCAGCATGTGGTTTGGATGATTCTGGTTTTGGGGCATCGGATTTGGCTTTGCCTTTTCCCTTGTTTTTACCTTTTGAAGTCTTATTCGCAGGATTGGCCTGGATGGAATTAACTTCCGCGGTCTTACCAGAATCAAAAGTAGTCTGAGGAGCAGAATTGTTGGAAGAATTAGATTTCTGCTTCCCATTGGAAGACTTACGAGAAGTCTGAGAGACGGAACCAATAACATCGTCTACTGATGGGGTAGCTGGTGCTTTAGAGGTCCCTGGACACGAGGCATCAGTCAAGATATCGTATAACGTGCCCGATTGGGAGTACACTAAATCAAGGTACTGGCTGCATGCAATGGCCTGTTCCTTAGTTACACAAGCCCCCATAGCAATGTCTTGTGCAATCTTATTGACAAAGGAGGTAGTGAACCAGTGATTTAGAAGCTAATCAGGAATGTCAAACTTGATCAGACGACGACGACGTCTCCATTCATGAATGTGATCTGAAATATGAGTAGCTTTGTCCTATTTCAGAGATGTCAAGAGATGTGTCCTGGCTTCATAATGGACCGGTAACTAGAAATGCTCAGGAATGCCATAGCCAAAGTATTAAAATATTGAAAAATACCACGGGGGAGTTCTATGTACCATTTAGCAGCAGAGCCAGTAAGAGTGCGCTAGAAAAGATGCAGACAAATCGAGTCATCAACCCAAGAATTCGAAGAACACCATAAATGGTATGTCATGACATGCGCTTGGGGGTCTTTTCCATATTTTCCCTCGAACTTAGGACAATCACCAAGCACTTTCGTCGAAACCAAAGGCCAATATGGATTATGAAGAATCTGATCATTGTTCAATTTCGTCACGTCCGGTAACTCCAACGTGGCGAGAAAAGGCAATTGAGGATTAAAAGGCACACCACATCCTCGATAAGAACCTGTACCTGTAATCTACCCCAGTTGAGCATAACTCAGCCCCCGTTGGTTCTGTCCAGGAGGATTCTAACCATAGGGGGTATAAGCCGGATAATTGGGTTGAAATGACGGCTGATAACCAGGGTACGGGAGTTGATAACCAGGGTACTGATTTTGATTATATGTGGGCCCCGTTTGAGCAGTGTAAGGATTTTGTTGCAAAGTCTAAGTGTATTCTGGCTGTTGAGGGTAACAACTAGAACCTTGAGGCGGGTTGTAAACCGGTCGAGACTGACCTTGAAGGTAGTAACCGCCTTTGGGTCGAATGGGCTGCTGGTAAGTGGGACCCTACTGAGTCGAATAAGTTGGGTGCACAGGTGGATTCGGCTGTGGCATAGAATAAATTGGCGACTAAGCAGGGTTAACAGGCTGTGCAGGTTGTCCTAGTTGAACAGGTTGACCTGGCTGATAAGAAGCACCAGGTTGCCCTGGTCGAGTAGGTTGGCCATATGGTGGGGGTGGGCCAGGTTGTGCTTGATAACCAGGTTGACCTAGGATAGGACCATAAGATGGCCCTAGATGTGCAACATTTTGACCAATAGGAAACTGAGGTTGCTGAGCTTGCACCAAAGGTTGAGACAGATGGATTTTCCCCCCAGGACCGTATGATGGTTTGGGTGGGTATATCGGTTGCCCTGGTTGGACCACAGGGTGAGGCTTTAGAGGTTGACCTTGAGGATTATAACACTGCCCTTGCGGGCCGTAAAATTATCCCTACTAGACCGAAGGTTGTCCCTATAAGGGTTGTCCTTGTGGGTCATACGCATATCCTGGCTAGGCCGAAGGTTGTCCCTGGAAGGGTTTTCCTTGAGGGCCAGAAGCATATCCTTGCTGAAAAAAAGGTTGTCCCTATAAGGGTTGCCCTTGCTAATTGGAAGGTTGCACAAGTAGTGTAGATACAAAACCGTTAATATACTGATAAGCCTCAGGAGTAGGCAAATGAACAGGGTTTCCTTGCTCATCATATTGATATGGAAATACATAGATCAGGGCACCATCCACTCTGTAATGGGAAAAGTAAGGATGATTAAGATCCTAGGAGGACTGATCGGCCTCGAAGATCTGCGGTTGTAAAGACAGCCGGTACTCCTCGGGAGAAATGTTCTCTGGAATGGTAGTAGCCATATAAACGTCTTCAGGAATTGATGAAGC
Source organism: Pinus albicaulis (assembly GCA_034641835.2). Classification (NCBI taxonomy): domain Eukaryota; kingdom Viridiplantae; phylum Streptophyta; class Pinopsida; order Pinales; family Pinaceae; genus Pinus; species Pinus albicaulis. Next base: position 1,648,002,034 of record CM076584.1, on the reverse strand, counting down.
CCCAACTGCCTGAGTGGTGAAAACAGGTGTGGACGTTGCCACACAGACAGAAGGTCTAATAGGTACCGATGTGACAAAAGAAGATGCCATGAGAGGTGTCTACGGCGACACTCCTAACGAGGGAATGGTCGGTTCCATGGACGGAGTCAATATTCCCATAGAGGCAATAGATGCCATGACCTGACTTAAAGACCTATATCCAGCTGGGAGAGATGGACTAGGTGAAGACATCACAGACGGTTCAGGATTGTCTTTGGGAAAGAGCTGGTAGTCCTCACTAGAAGTAGGAATTCCCTTACTAGGAGTAGGGCTGGATGAGTCCATATATGACCCTGCCGTAAGATCTTCTAAGAGACAATGGGGACTAGGAGGTACCACAGCAGCCAAAAATGGTGATCCCGATGTAAGAGGATGGAAGTGCTCCCCAACTCCAAATCAAAACCAAGCGTTGGACAAGGGCCAATTGAACTCAATTGGTTCTCCAAAGGGAAGCTCAGATAGGACTGGTCCCCCAAGTGGAAACTCGGATACAACGGGCTGCTGATGCTCAGCAGAGGACTGAGAGACTTCTAACGAATCGTCTGTATAAGGACTAATAGTAGAAGAAACTGATGGTTCTGCCACGGTGACTGTAGCAAAAAGAGGAAGAGATCAAAAACAAAAAGTCACGGGCGAAAAATCAAGGCAAACAAAGCAGGCCAAGAAAAATCAATTTCTAAATGGGCGTGTGATCGTAGGTGATTAAATTTAACACATTGAAATAGGAAATTTTATTGTTTCATGTTTTAAGAGTCTAGAAACAAGTAAAAGATGACTCTATCACTTTCAGTTTGGAAACAAGTGTGAAAGGACAAGCGCTTGATGATCTTTTCAAATTTAATGAGTCGGTAAAGATCAAAATGACTAATCTGGTAATCTAGGTAAATGGGTGTACCAGATATCCATGAACTTCCATATACACCTTGGTAAAAATGAAAGAGAAATCAACCAAGGAATTCACGTACATGCAGGTAATCTCCCTAAATGTTGTGTCCGGTGTATCATGGGTAAAAGGCAGTAGACTCGACTTCCTATGGATAAAGGATTGCAACCTAATGGAGTATCCCTTTATATACGCGATGGTACAAGGAGCATAAGTCTGTACTAGCGTAGTCTGTAGCGAGATGGTGAGCAATAGCTGCTAGGCTTAAAGACGTGGAACACGTCTCTACCTTAGACTACTAGATGTTCCATTAATTTTCAATGTTGCATAAGGTTAATCCAATAAATTTTAAAGTTGAACTTCAATTTACGTTTCAATTTCAAGGCCCTATCGAATGTTGGATCTCATAAAACCTCTTAGATGAAAACTACATGCCATGAAATATCACTTTTTTCAATGAATAGCTATCTATGGGAGATTTGAGAGCTTTCAAATGATACAAAATGAACACACGAAAACATCCACCACCGATTTCAATGCATGCTAATGAAACTAAAAAAAAAAATCTCTAGAATCATATAACACTAGTAATGCGAAAGAGTCTTCAATTTCACTATGCTAATCGAAATGCAAATGATTTTTTTTTTGGTATTTTTCAATATATTAGAACATATGCACTAACTACATGAAAAACTAATGAAAAAATCAATTTGATAACGATAAAGAGAGAGTTGAAACAAGACAAGTTCACTCAACTCAAACAAACACAATCAAGACCCCAACTGATGACAAAATCCTTCAAAGCGAAGAAGAATCTCGAAAGAGACTCAAACAAGTCGTGTAATCTAGACTTGGAGTGATGAAAAGTGAAACTGAATGAAAGAGAGGACAATCACTCAATTAACACAATGATCCAATGAGATACAGCAAAATGAATGCAAAGAAGCAAAAACAAGGTTGATCAAGCAAGCAGAGACCCAAAACTCCCACGAGACGCTCAGCACATTGAAGCACCTAGAAGCCTTAAGGACAAAATGAAAAACTGATAGAAAGAGGCAAACAACTGGAGGATAGGGGCTAAACACAGTAAAAAATGACTTCAAAGCACTCAAGAAATCATAAAAAATGAACCAAGACCAAAATTCAAGCTCAGAAATCCCGCAAACAGGAAAACCCTAATACCAAGCAGGGTTGGCGCACCTGTTTGGCTGTAATCTATGCCAAACAGGGGTTGGCACAGGGGCCTAACTAGAAACTAGCGCCAGTTGGCGCGATTGTTAAGAGTATACCTACGCCAAGCTAGTTTAACCTAGAGAAGATGAAAAAAAGGACAAACAGAGACTGGATCTGGTCTTCTAGGGGCTGAACAGGGTTTTAACACCAAGGAAGGTTAACCAGAAAAGAAAATAAATCAATCAAAAGGAAAAAAACAACCCAAAGGAGGAAGGACTAATCCCCAGTGGAGTCGCCAAATTGTTGAGGAGGTAAATCCCCTCTACAGACAGAGGCAATCGCACTAGCCCTAGAGTGGGTCTAGCAACAATCGAAACACGCAATGACGTTAGTTCCTAGTCACAAGAAGGACAAAGATCGCAATAAGTAACCTACCTCAAATCTCACGCTGCTGTTGTCGAGGAAGAAGTGGTGCTCTTCATCCCTAGCCTGACAAATCACAGACCTTTCGTTTGCCACGTCCAGATGCCTATACACATGCAGAGAAATGACAACATACAACGTAATACTTAAAGCATGTAACTATATGTTAGTCAAAGAAGATATAATTCGTTGCATTACATGAAAGAGTAGACACACGAATGGAACCAAAATCAGAGTCGCTTATATTAAATATGACAAAAATGGAGATTACAACCAAATGCTCTGACGCTATGATCTTCCTTCAGTGGGGCTTGCAATGGAGCGTGTCTCGACAAATCCTGTCGGGAATCTGGACAAAGCTCTCTCTCTTACGGGGTTCTCCTTGGCTCTACTCTCAAGAGTCGCTCAGCTATAGTTTCCTTCCCAAATTTTCAGCTAGCTAGCATATGGAGAGGGCAGGCTTTTATAGAAGGAGAAGAGGAGGTTGGGCTCCCTATAATCATGGGGGAGAGGCCTATCTCTTAGGAAGGTTCCATGAGAGGTGGAAAAAAACTTCCTAAACAAGGAGATCTGGAGGCAAAAAAACCAAACCCATTCTGGTGATCCATTCTGAAGTTGTTAGAATTCAACTTCCACCTTCTATTGTTAAAAAACATTCCTTAAAAGGCTTGGCATGGGGTCAACATAGGGACAGAGCACTAGTTGGCGCACCCACTAGTGTTAAATTTCCCCATTGGCGCGAGGGATGAACTTTTTGCCCATGCCAATGCTCAAACCTATGTTTTTAGGGTTTTCCAGAGGAAATGTTCTTCAGGAGAATTGTTTTCCTTATGTAGAAGGATGCCATCAAGGTGTTTTCAGGACATTTAACAATTCACAGGTCACGGGAATAGTCCTCCAATGTATGGGATGAGGGATTTCAGGGATGGTGACAAAATTATGTGTAACATATGCCCCCTAAAGCATGCGGCCCGAGAGAGAGGGAGGGGTAAAATGCTTTATGAGAATGCACCCAACTGAAAACACTGTCATTGGAAGACCTGTGAAATACAAATACAACTGATATCTCTGATACATGGTATGTGGTATGGACGCAACCATCCATAGTAGAGTGTACAAAAACTGGGATCCAAGGTATGGACGTAGCCATCCAGTAAATAAGGATCAATAAGTAGACTCATGTATGGTCACAGCCATCTAGTCGAATGAGTCATGTAATAAATCATCATAATCCACAAGAATCTACAGCCTGGATGTTTATCAGACAAAATCCAGGGTCTTGCGCTCCATCTCAACCCAAACGTAGTACAAGTTCAAGCATGTGAACATGTGAGATGAAGTCGAACATGCAAGAACATCGTTTGATTACCAACCAATAATGAAAGCCATTAATAGACGTGAGAGAAACCACCAGTGATGACGATGGCTCTCAAGGTACATGAGGTACAATCCATGGAATCTGAACAGTGAGCTGGCGTCAAACACCCGCAAAATCATCTGATCGAAGGCTAATAATGAAAACCTTGCATCGAATGCGAAGAACTTTCCATTGAAGCTTTATAGCCCACCTTCAATCAAGGTCACTTCCTATCGACTTTAGCTTATTATCTGGGAAGCTGATCTAGAGACTCCCTTCAGGTACTTTGGAGCCTGCATGCCTCAATGGTAGGTTCTTTGCATTCGACACAAGGTTTTTGTTATTGGCCTTCGATCAGATGATTCTACAGGTGTTTGACACCAGCTCACTGTTCACATTCCATGGATTGTACCTCATGTACCTTGAGAGCCATCGTCATCATTGGTGGTTTCTCTCACATCTGTTAATGGCTTTCATTATTGGCTGGTAATCAAACGATGTTCTTGCATGTTCGACTTTAGTTCACATATTCACATGCTTGAGCTTGTACTACGTTCTGGTTGAGATGGAGTGCAAGACCCTGGATTTTTCTAATAAACATCCAGGCTACAGTTTCTTGTGGATTATGATGATTTATAACATGACTCATTCAATTGGATGGCTATGACAATACCTGAGTCTACATATTGAACCTTATTTACTAAATGGCTGCGTCCATAGCTTGGGTCCTAGTTTTTGTACACTCTACTATGGATGGCTGCGCCCATACCACATACCATGTATCAGAGATATCAGTTGTATTTGTATTTTGCAGGTCTTTTGACGACAGTGTTTTCAGTTGGGCGCATTCTCATAAAGAATTTCACCCCTCCCTCTCTCTCGAGCCTCATGCTTTAGGGGGCATCTGTTACACAACATTTTGTCACTGTCCCTGCAATCCCTCGTCCTGTACATTGGAGGACTATTCCCATGACCTGTGAACAGTTAAATGTCCTTAAAACACCTTGAGGGCATCCTTTTGCATAAGGACAACAATTCTCCTAAAGGACATTTCTTTTGGAAAACCCTAAAACCATAGGTTTGAGCATTGGCGTGGGCAGAAAGTTCATCCCTCCCGCCAATGGGGAAATTTAACACTAGTGGGCGCGCCAACTAGTGCTTTGACCCCACACCAAGCCTTTTAAAGAATGTTTTTAACAATATAAGGCGGAAGTTGAATTCTAACAACTTTAGAACAGATCACTAGAATGGGTTTGGGTTGTTTGCCTCCAGATCTCCTTGTTTAGGAAGTGTTTTTCCAACTCTCATGGAACCTTCCTAAGAGATAGGCCTATCCCCCATGGTTATAGGGAGCCCAACCTTCTCTTCTCCTTCTATAAAATCTTGCCCTCTCCATATGCTAGCTGGCTGAACATTTGGGAAGGAAACTATAGCTGAGCAACTCTTGAGAGTAGAGCCAAGGAGAACCTCGTAGGAGGGAGAGCTTTGTCTAGATTCCCGACAGGCTTTGTCAAGACACACTCCGCTGCAAGCCCTGCTGAAGGAAGATCATAGCGTTAGAGAATTTGGTTGTAATCTCCCTTTTTGTCATTTTTAATATAAGCGACTCTAATTTTGGTTCCATTCATGTGTCTACTCTTTCATGTAATGCAACGAATTATATCTTCTTTGACTAATATATAGTTACATGCTTTAAGTATTACATTATATGTCGTCGTTTCTCTGCATTTGTACAAGTGTCTAGACATGGTGAACGGAAAGACTATGATCTGTCAGGCTAGGGACGAAGAGCACCGCTTCTTCCTCGACAACAACAGCATGGGATTTGAGGTAGGTTACTTAGCACAATCTTTGTCCTTCTTGTAACTAGGAACCAAGGTCATTGCGTGTCTCGATTTTTGCTAGACCCACTCTAGGGCTAGTGGGATCGCCTCTGTCCGTAGAGGGGATTTACCTCCTCAACATCAACACCACTTCCATCAGCTATTTTTCAGAGGAGGATTCTCTCTTCCTTTTGGGAGATTAGTTTGGAAGCCTTCAGAGCTTATTACAGATTTTGGCATTGGGCCAACCCATTCCCTTGCCCCTACAGTGCAGTTTCATCCAGTGACTGCGTTATTTCTAGTGAACATTTGCAGTGGGGCTCCTGCATATTGTTCATAGGGTGAGATCTTTGGTGAGGGGATCAGCCTTTCACTTTATAGATCCATTGCTGGAGGTATTTTCATTAGATGCAACATATTTAGCCTTCTCCACTTATCCCCAGTTCTTGAGTTGCAGCTGCTACCCTGCAACTCTGACATTTTGCAGATTTTGTATATTATAGCCAATCCTTCCTGGATTGACTTGAGGTAGCCTTTGGGATCTGAAATATTCACTCCCCATGTTGTATGGGCCATATATTTGTATATCCATGTATTTTACATATGTTAACATGAAGTTTCTCTTATAAAATTGCGCAGTCATAGCTTGGGCACACTTGTGTAGCAGTGTTTTATCATGATTTATGTGCTTGTGTCTTGAGGTTGAAAATTTCTTATCTTGAGTAACATTTTCCTCAAGATCTTGTATTCATTTGTTGTTGCTATTACTTAATAAGATGGCTATGGATCTTTCTCACATTTCTACGAGTTGAGTGTCACTGCTACTCCATTGTTGTGTTTGCATATTGCTGGATCTTCAACTTTAGAATATCTTAAGATATTCTCATCGTTGTAGAATTTCCCTAATTTGGGATAATATAGTGGTATCAGAGCATAATCTTGGCTCATCCTATCAATCTCAGCCATTGTTCTATCAAGAGAAGGAAAGATGAAGACTCCATTATGTGGAGAGAGAAAGGAAGATAAGCTTACAAAGCGTCTCCCAAGATCTGTACAGAGCATTCATGAAGAATTCGAGAAGATAAGGAGGGAGATATTTATAAGAGGGTTTGAAACTAAGTCAAACTCTAGATTTTCTTATAGGGAGTGTGGGCATGCAGCCACACCCTATGATGTACAATGCAGTCACATGGCCAATTTTTCCATAAGAGAAAAAGAAGAAGGAGGAATGCCTGAGAAGGGAACTCTTAGTGGTTTCTTGCATGAGTATGAATCTCAAACTCAGAAGTTTAGACCTCATGTCACTTTCCAGGAGTTTTGCAATGCCAAGGTGAGGAGGAACAAGTAGCATAATATGGATAGATTTCTTCTATCTATCTTTGATGGTTCCCCTACTTGTTCAGCCAGGGCTTGGGTGGAAGAGCTAGACACTTTTTTGCAATAGCATCAGATTTCTGAAAAGGAAGCCATTAGAGTAGCAGCACTGCACTGTGGAGGTAAGGTCTATGCATGGTGGTTATTTGAGTCCTTTACTTTAAAGAATGAAAATATTTCTTCCTATGCAAGGTTCATTAAAATTTTGATGGAAAGATTTGGTAGGAAGAATTCTGAAACACATGTGGAGGAAACAAACACATCTAAAGAAACAAAACCCTTGCATGTGATGGAGAAAACCATAGACTCAGAATCACTTCAGAGAACCATAAAGGAGGTTGATATCTTGCATGATACTTTGTTGGAGGCAAGACCTTCATCTTGTATTTTGGCACAAGGAGGCAAAGAGATCCCTTTTCCAAAAGAGGATCCAATCATTGGAGGGTTGCCCACTCATGTTGAGGAGGCTAAGGGCAAAAATGCTGTCATTTCTAGAGTTGATCTAGCACCTCATGCAGAGGGAGGAGGAGCTCTTGCTCCAACTAGAGGGATTCTTTCATCTTTGCAAGGAAGTCCCCAGGATCTCATACATGGAGGTCCAAGCACAATCAGTGAACAACATGATTGTGTAGCATTACAACTGGAAGAAGAAGGAAGGGAGGAAGAGAAGCATCATGTAATGAGAGGCACACACCCTTCTCTGTTCTAGTGAGCTAGTGCAAAGAGGAGGCAGACTATATTGTGCTGTGGAAGCAAGGGAAAGGTTTCCCAACCATATGTACAGTCCACTCTTGACATCGATGTCTCACTACATGGAGGCATTCCACCAAGGAGGCCACCAGATCTATCATTAATGAAATACATCTTGTCTTTGGATTCACCGCTCTTGGATTTTGGATAGGTGAAGAGTTTGGAGGAGAAATTTGGCATGGGGGATTTCAAAGCAGCAGACAGTAGTAGGAGGAGAGCTTCACATACTAGATCACCAGTGCTGTCTCTTAGGAGGATTGATCCTTGCTGGAGATCTAAGCTCTTAGTAGATTACTCCAAGGATCTTGATGCATGCATGGTTCTCGATGACCCGGTTGGAGATGATGAGTGTATGGTGGATGATATGGTCATATATTCACATGGAAAAGTCTTCTTGACTAGAGATTCTAGTCTCAAGGAGAAGCTGCTGCATGCAGCGCATGAGGACTTATTTTCTATGCATTTTGATGCATTTCTCTCCTTGGTAGAGGATTTCATTTGGGAGGGCATTCAACAAGACATATTTTAGCATATGGAGAGATGCATAGCCTGAATGATGATGGTGAGGATGTCATAGCCACCTTCCTACTCATTGGGAGTGTTTTCTCCTTGTGATTTGCAAGAAAGGCAAGACCAAATGCTGTAGGGGCCACATCAGAACCACTTTGGAATCTCAGGATCTAGCCTTCCTGGATTCAGAGAGGGATATCTATATTAGTGTCTTTGAATGATATATCTTTATGCTTAATTATTATATTAGGTTAGTTATGAAGCTCAAAGGAACTTGTTTGTTTGATTGATTGGTTGGGATGGATATCAGAAAAGGAAAAGGTCACTAGAAGGGTGAAGGTGAGAGCAGGTTGAAAAATGTTTCAGCTGATAGGATAGGTCAAAAGACAGTATTAATCCATTGGGCTATGGAGTCACAAAAGGATTTAATTGTACAACAGTTCTACAAAGGTTTCCATGGGGCAAGTAATCTATATCAAAGGGTCTCTTTAGATTTATTTGTGGCATGAAACATCAAAGTGTTGTGAAAAAATAAAAGCTAACAACCAATTAAGAATCTATTAACTTCACTAAACAAGAAAATCCTTTCAAAGTAACTGTTTGAAGTAAGCCAAAGGACAAGGCATACCATAGACTTCTTTGGACAAACTTTTACTAAAGCACACTTTTCAGACAACAATCCGGTAATCTAAAAGACTACCTTCAGAAAGGAGAAAACATATAAGAAAATGAAGGGCAGCCTAAGATCAGGTAAGAACTTTGAATCTATCCTTCTTTTGGCATACTCTAAAAGGAAAATTTCAAAACAACTGTTAAAGACATGACCAGAGGATAGGGCTAACCATAGACTTCCCTGGTTTAGACTCTACTTATCATGCAATGAAAATATCATTCAAGAACAATGTCTCAAGTTTTACACAGCAAGACATGGGCTCACCAACATTCCTTGACTGGTTATACTCTATTTAATCATTCCTAAATTAACTATTAGAAGAAAACATAGAGATAAATCTTTCAGATAGAAATAGGGTACTTTGCAGTAAATCCTACTCTAAATTTTCTGTTCTTTATCAGAGAAAATGGACAACATGAAAAACATAAGGAAAAACAAATAGAGTGAGGAATAACATCACCATTAACATAGACCAGGATCCCATGAATCAACTTGTATTATTGATGTTCAAACTAGTTACATTCTTTAGGTCCAACAGGTCTTTACAGCTCTAACTTCTCTTCTCAGCCTAGTATTCTTAAATTACATCACAACACTTCAGCAGCTTCAGCAACTATTTACACTTGATAATAATTCATCTAACAACCAACCAACCCTTTACAATGTGCTCCTCATGGAGTACTTATAGATGAATGAGGGGGTGGAGTGAAAGAAAGGGTTCCAATTTTTTTATTTAAGACAGAGTAAATGCTTCTCGACCTTAGGGAATTTACATAACCCAATATAAAGAATATCTAATGTTTAACTCTGTTAAATGAATCTTTTATCAACTTCTAAGCTACTTAGTCACTTTTGTTGACTTTTAGGCATATTTGGTAGGCTGGAAATAACTTCTGAGCTGTCTATGTAAAATATCTCTGACTGTGCATTCAATTTGTATGCTTTTGAATTGAATAGGACTGTAGGTGGAATTTTTGGGTTTTGGGGGATTAATTTCTTCATTAATCAGGCATTTGAAGTGGTCCCTTTGCTTATCTGTCTTATTTTGTGGCTTTAAACACTGATTTTGGCCTTAATTGTGCTTTAAGGCCTATTTAGGCCTTCTCAATCATATTTGACTTTATTAACTGTGCTTATCCTTTAAACTGTGGATTAAGCCTTTGATATTCATACTTTGTGCTTAATCCTTTTTTTATCTTTGATTTCTTCCTATCTTCACTGTTTCTCTTTAGTTTGGTGTACAGGTGGGTTATGCACTTGGAGGGTTTGACCGAATGATCAATACTCAGTCGTATTGATTAAAACTTGGAACTTTAACCCCTCTGGTCCCTTTCTGCATTCAATCAGGCCTTTAGGGATTTTCACCCTCGGCCTCTACAACTATTTACTTGCTATGGGACGGCTTTAAACTTCAACCGCCATGAAACCTGCAATTAAACATCAAACTGGTTACATAAAACCTGCGAATGGGGCTATAACTGCTTTAGATGGTTCGGCGAGGGCGAAGAGAAATGCAGAAGGAGGAGAATGCGCAGAGGAGTTTCATGGCAGAAGGGCACAGAAAATAGGGTTTGAATTCAAAATATGGGCGCGGAATTTAATGATAAGCGGTTTTGCGAAAAACCGCGAGTGGTTTTCACGCAAGATCAATGTGGTTTGTGGTATTATGTGAATCAGATGAGATATGGTCTAGAGGACGATGTGTGTCCCCCTCAAACCACCTATTTCACGTAGAAATTGCATGATGCAGGAGTTTGGGTGAATCGAACGCGAAATGGAATGGTGACCGTCTAATCTGGGCAATCCAGATCAATGGTTGTGAGCGAGCGCAACGGACAGACTTGCGTGGTCGGGTGGGACCGATAATGACGTCAGCTTTCTTGTCATTTAATGGAATGTTTAATCGACAGGGTGAAATAGCCAGGATGAGCAATGATCGCTGGATGAAGGAGATCAACAGCTCAGCTTATATTGGCGGGGAGGCTTAGGTAATGAGGGAATGGGAATCACCGAAAACCCGATGGCCGATGGGAAGGAGGGAAACCGATGACCGTTCGATCTGGGAGATCAATGATCAAGATATTATCAGCAGGGGATGAACATCGGTGGTGAAAATATAGAGAAAGCGAATGAAAATGGGGAGGAGCGAAGTCCGATGGCGCGAAAGGGGCTTAAGGCCTATAGCCGATGGTTGCAAGTCTTGGTCTTATGGTGAAAAGGGGCTAGGGGCTTAAGCAAAAATCGCTTAAGGCCCAAAGTTAAAAGGTCAAGAAATAGGCCGAAATGGTTTTTTTGAGGCCTTTGAGGGGTTCCAATAAGTTAGAAAAAGGGGTTTAAAACCAAATAAAGAGGATTTATAAGGTTTTTAAGGGGATTTTGAAAATAAAGGGTAAACTGAGGAAAATGGGTGACATGAAGGGAATATTTTGAAATGGAGAAAAGATGAGAATTATGACTTTGAAACAGTCCTTATGAACCAGCAGGGCTACTTGAAGGCATTTTAGAGTGAAGATATCAGTGAGATGGGTCCTTTGGACAAGAGACACAGCAAGGCTTCAAGAACTCACAGATTTGCTCCAAATTTGTTTATTGAAGGCTAATAGACTTTTTTTAGCCATCATAGGATATGAAAAAGTTTACTAATGGCTAACAGGGAGTAAGGGAGCATTTTCAGTTGAGAAATTTCAGCTCAAGTCCTCAAGTACATAATGGAGGATGTACAATTTCACCTTATGTTTTGTACTTCCTGTTTTTTTATGAGCACCATATTGTCCCAAGGAGAATTATTTCTTCTTTCATATTGTATGATGATGTACTTGAAGCCATTTGTAGCATTGAGATTGGCTATCTCATTGATGGTTTGAGGGGAAAGCCACATCATTTTTGGTGTGCACCATTGACACCCTTTTGTACTTTCATGCTTATATCTTGTAAAATGATTGTGGTAGTAAACAAGTGGCTGGTAAAGCACTTGTTATTTTTCATTTTGATGTAGGCAAAGGATGCACTATGCTGGTTCCATGGGTGGAACCATGATTCACTCTCTGGTTGTCATTTGGAAACTTGTTCTTATTATACCTTGCTTCCATGTATTACTGATATGTTTATGTTCATGGGGAGCTTTGATTGGAGAGTGGGATTGAGAATAAAGATTCCCATTGGGAGCATGATTCTCCCTAATATACATGTTGTACATATCAGGAAGAACCATGGGCCAACCATGATTGCCACATTACATTTATTTTCTTCTTGTGGGAGGAACCACTTAAAGAACTTGAGGAGGCACTCCATAGATCATGAGAAGATGGAGGAGTTAGCACAACCAACTCTCTTCCTTTTTAGGATGAGGGGAGACTCATCTATGAGCCACTCCATTTATATGAGCAAAAAATATGGTAAGAGTATTGTTGATTTGCATAGCAATTTGTCTATATGTATGCATCTCTTAACCATATATGTGCAGGGATTTTCTCAAAGGAGGGATATTCTTCCTTCTAGATTTGGTGGTCTACATAAGGCCATTGTGAATGATCACTCCCTAAGTGGATATGGGGAGGAGATTTATCATGGAGAACATACTCACATTGCACATTACATCATTCACTTTCTCCAGACTTGTGAAGAGATTGGGGCAGCAAGAAAATGGTGGGGAGGCCACCCATCATTTTATTTTCCATGGCAGTGGAGAGTCAAACTGCATTGGCTACATTTGAGGGACCATTGTCCTTCTCCTTTACTTCACATGGTAGCCAGCATGATTCTCCTTATGGTTTCCTTGGTTGACATTGCTAAATATTTTCTTGGGAGCATCATTGGAGGAGAGACACATTGGGTGAATGTGTCCTTGGAGGGAGATAACTCCCACACTCTTTGCACTACATGTTCTAAAGGGAGCATGGGATATGGTATGGCCACTAAAGTAGCACATTTGTTTCTTTATGAGGTGATCCATATGAGGAATGTGATGCCATATGATGATGACTTCCAACCCATCACATATGAGATGATTTGGGCCAACATGTTTCATAACGTTGAAGGAGAGATCCTTAGAGGTCTAATCTCCATCTTGCCATTTGGGGGCAACATCATTGCAGCCCATGATCAACATAAATTCTACACTTGTCCTAAGTGGAGAGGAGGACAACATGGGGTAGGCTATTTTGTCTACCAAGATCATATTTTCAGCCCACCTACATTGCCCGAGCCAGAGGTGGAAGATGACTTTCAGGAGTTGCCATGTTGGGAGGTAACTCATTTAGCATGGATGATTGCTTGGGGGGATGGAGGATCCACATGAGGAAGATGTTCCTTAACACACCATAGACTCCATGCCTTGGGAGGAGGCTTTATAGTTCTATCCTTGCAGTTGCTTGAGGACAAGCAACATTTGGGAGGGGAGGACAGTAATATTCCAAAATTTTCCTACAATAAATTGGAATATTAATTTTTGTTGATTTCACCTAGGAGGAGAATAAATGGGTAAGGAGGCCCATGCATAATGGAAATCTCAATAAAATCCCCCATAGTGTGAAAGGGGATCATCATTGGAGCTGTTTTTCACACCCTCATGTGTGAACAGGGTCATTTGCAAGTGGACAAGGTCAAGTTTGACCAAGTCAACAATGCTGGGAGAGGAGGAGGAAAACATTTTTATAGAAAACGTAGTGTGAATGGGAAGAGGGTTATTTGGTGGAGGAAACCCTAAAGAGTGGGACCCATGGAGAGAGGGCTTTCACTTGTTTAAAAGGAGGGCAAGGCATCCATTGTTTTTCATGTCATATATTATTGATTTTATGGTCTATTCAGACTTTGAGCAATCTCCAACTGTTTAGCTGAGTTGTAGTGTTGCTTAGCACGAGGGATTCCTATTTAGGATTTCCTCTCCTTCTTGAGAGGCCTCTTGAGGGATTGCACTGATTTTCCTCACATCTAGGATTGAGGCCAAGCATCCTCCTCCAAGACAACGTTATTTCTGCAGCAGAATAATGTTGTGTTGCAGGGTGTTGCAGTGAGGGTTCACAACACCACTTCTATCAGCTATTTTTCAGAGGAGTCTCTCTCCCCTTTGGGAGATCAGTTTGGAAGCCTTTAGAGCTTATTACAGATTTTGGCATTGGGCCAACCCATTCCCTTGCCCCTACAACGCAGTTTCATCCAGTGACTGCGTTATTTCTAGTGAGCCTTTGCAGTGGGGCTCTTGCAGATTGTTCGGAGGGTGAGATCTTTGGTGAGGGGATCAGCCTTTCACTTTAGAGATCCATTGGAGGAGGTATTTTCATTAGATGCAGCATCTTCAGCCTTCTCCACTTATCCCCAGTTCTTGAGTTGCAGTTGCTACCCTGCAACTCCAGCATTTTGTAGATTTTGTATATTATAGCCAATCCTTCCTCGATTGACTTGAGGTAGCCTTTGGGAGTTGAGATATTCACTCCCCATGTTGTATGGGCCATATATTTGTATTTCCATGTATTTGACATATGTTAACATGTAGTTTCCCTTATAAAATTGTGCAGTCATAGCTTGGGCACACTTGTGTAGCAGTGTTTTATCATGATTATGTACTTGTCTCTTGAGGTTGAGCATTGCTTATCTTGAGTAACATTTTACTCAAGATCTTGCATTCATTTGTTGCTGCTATTACTTAATAAGATGGCTATGGATCTTTCTCACATTTATATGAGTTGAGTGTCACTGCTACTCCATTGTTGTGTTTGCATATTGCTGGATCTCCAACTTTAGAATATTTTAAGATATTCTCATCGTTGTATAATTTCCCTGATTTGGGATATTACAAATATCTGCAAGGATTAGTTAACATATTTTAG